>PISW01001742.1:0-321389 GCA_004023785.1 Mungos mungo | reverse complement strand
ATGAGAAGACAAGCCACAGACTGGGAGAAAATATTTGCAAATGACATTCTGATAAAGGACTACTGTCTAAAAGTCAACAATAAGAAAATGGGCAACCTGATACTTAAAAGGGCAAAAAATATAAACAGACACCTCACCGAAGAAAATCTACCAATAGCAAATAAGCAAGTGAAGAGATGCTCATCACCGCACGTCATCAGGGAAAGGCCAATTAAAAATATGGGATACCACCACCTACTTATTAGAAGGGCCAAAATCTAGAATGCCAACACCACCACATGTTGATGGAGACCTGGGACTCTGGGAACTCTCATTTATTGCTGCTGGGAATGCAAAACGATACAGCCACTTTGGAAGACAGTTTGGCAATTTCTTAGAAAATGAAACATACTTTTGTCATATCCAGCAACTGCACTCACTCCTTGGTTTTTACCCAAATGAGCTGAAACCTATGTCCACACAAAAATCTGTATGCAGGTTTTTATTGCAGCTTTATTTATAATTGCCAGACATGGAAGCAACTGGGATGTTCTTCAGTAGATGAGCGGGTAAATAGTCCGTGATACATCCAGACAGTGGAATATTATTCACTAAAAAAAAAATAAGGTATCAAGCTATGAAAAGATAAGGAGGAATCTGAAATACACACTACTAAGAGAAATAAACTTATCTGAAAAGGCTATATATTCTATGATTCCAATCATATCACATTCTGGAAAAGGGGAAGCCATGATGATAGTGAAAAGATTGGCAGTTGCCAAGGCTTAGGTAGGATGGAAGGATGAATAGGCAGAGGACTTCTAGGGCAGTGAAACTATTCTGTGTGATATTATAATGGTGGATACATATCATTATACATTTGTTAACCCATACAATATATAACGCCAAGAGTGAACCCTATTGTAAGCTACGGACTTTGGGTAAGAATGATGTATCCATGCAGGTTCATCAATTTTAAGAAATGTTCTACTCTGGTGTGGGATGTTCATAGGGAGGCTATGCATGTGTGGGGGTAGCAGATCCATGGGAAATTTCTTTACTCTCTGCTCAGTTTTGCTGTGATCCCAAAACTGCTCTAAAAAATAGTCTACAAAATTTACCAGGGGCTTCCCAGCGTATTTGAACAAGCAGAATAAAGAATTAGTGAACTTGAAGATAAATCAATAGAAATTATGCCAGCTGAAGAACAGACAGCAAAAGGACTGAATAAAAATGAACAGCACCTCAGTGAAATGGGGGACACCGTTGAGCGCATCAACAGGAATACTGGAAAGAGAAGAGAGAGAAAGGAGTAGAAACATAAACAAAAAACTTACCAAATTTGTTGAAGAACAATATCCTGCACATCCAAAAAGTTAAATAAACTCTAGGACAAAAAAACAACAACAACAGACCTCTATGAATAGATACATCATGATAAAAATTATGAAAGTCAAAGATAGAAAAATCTTGAAGGCAGTAAGAGAAAAATTACATGTTACCTACAAGAGAATCCCAATAAGGTTAGCAGAAACAATGGAGGCCAGAGGCAGTAGAATGACATAGTCAAAGTGCTCAAAGACAACCAGACAGAGTTAGTGTAGATCCCACAAGTGAAAGAACATGGTCCACAAGACTGATTTCATGTCAGATCAACTTGGTATAAGCCTGGAAGATACCCATGACCTCCTTGGACTCAGTAATTCACCAGAACAGTTCACAAAATTCAGGAAAATACCTAAATGAAGAGATGAGTGAGGTCTGGGAGGATCTCAAACATAGGGTTCTGTGCCTTCTCCCCGTGGAATCAGCATCTGTCACCCTCCTTGGGGCATTGATGGGGTCACCAGCCAGGAGGCTCCACTGGTTGTGTCTAGAGGTTCTATTAGTACTGCATTACATGGGCATGATTTACTGAATATCGATCCTGTGATTGAGTTCCATCTCCAGCCCTCCTTGTCCTCTGTGGGGGGCAGGAAATCAGGCTGATATCATGTGGCTCAAAGCTTCAACCTTCTAATCACATAGTTGGTCTTTCCAAACATGATCAGCCCCCAGCCTGAAACTACTCAGGGGGGCTCACCTGGAGTTACCACATTAGCATAAACTTAGATGTGACCCCAGAGGCTTATAAATAACAAAAACACTTCATCACTCAAGAGATTCCAAGGCTTTTAGAAGCCCCATGCCAGGAACCTTAGGCAGAGGCCAGACAAATTCTTTATTATACAACATTCATGGCATGCCATTCTTTTTATAGGTTGCAAGATTCAGTTTGTTAGATTTTTTTTCAGTTTATTAGATTTTTTTGTTGAGGATTTTCTCATCTATATTCATAAGAGATATTGGTTTGTAGTTTTCCTGTGACATGTTTATCTTTTTTTGGTACCAGGCTCATAGAACGAGTTGGGAAGTGTTTTGCTACTCTTTGGAAGACTTTTGTGAAAAGTTAGTATTAATTCCTTTTAAAGCATTTGGTAGAATTTACCTGTGAAGCTATCTGTTCTCAGAAATATTTTTAAGAGTTTTTAAATTACTAATTCATTCTATTGTGTAGAACTTTGACTATTTTCTATTTCTTCTTGAGTCAGTTTCAGTCACTTTTCTCTTTATAAAAAGTTGCCCATTTTATTAGTTATTGATATTTCTTATTCATTTCCCATTCATTCATTTTTACTTCTGTAAGGTTGGTAGTAATGTCTCCCATTTCATTTCTGCTTCTCTGTATCACTGTACTGTTCTGACTATGGGAGTGGGGATAGTGGCCTACTTTTTGGGAGTGACACTCATGCTTTGTGAGGAGGGCCCTGGCTGGGGTGGTAGCCTCTGGTCTTCTTGGGTTGCATCTGGTGTGGAACCTCTGCCCTGAGTGAGGTGGACTGAGGGTGTTCCTGGTCCTAGTATTCTTGGCTTGCCATGCCTGGGGCCGAGCCTCCACTGTATGAGTGCCCATGGGTGAAGGAAGGCAGACCCTGACCTCTTGGCTGCATACACCTGGAACTCAGCATTTTCGGCACCCAGGTTGGGGGGGATGAGAATGTTGGCAGCCTGCCTCCCTGGGGAACAGGTGTAGCCCTCTCCTGTGGACCAGAAGAGAAGGGGTCTGACCTTCTTGGCTACACTCACTGGAGTTGAGCTTCTGTCATACTGATCTGGGGTAGTGGGAGGGAGAGATTGGGTCATGGCTCCAGTGCCACAGATTCTTGAGCTTTTTACCCAAATTTGGTAGACATTTTTGGGTAAATTGTTTTTCCATTTGTTGTATGCCCTTGGAACAATTTACAGAGATTTTAGATGGTTATTTTTCAAGAGTTTTCACCAGCTGTTCAATGGAGAGAGGGTCCTCAAAACTCCTCGTGGGACATTCTGGAAGTTTGCCTAGTCTCCCCTATTCGCTATCCTCTTCAGAGAAGGCATTGCTTAATTCTTGGCTTTATAGCTTCAGATGGCTATGGAACAGCTCAGGCAGGGCTGACAGAAAACAGAAGTCTGAGGAAGAGAATCTAGGAGGCATACTCATGGGGAATTAGGATTGAATTGAAGACGGTGTTCAAGTATGAAATGATTAGCTTTGAAAAGAGAAGGTTAAGGTTATGAAGAGCTAGGATATATGTTCATTGAGCAGCAAACAAGTGGAATGCTTATCATGCAGGGCAGGTACTCAGACACAAGGAAGCATCCCTTTGCAAGGTTCTTAAATAATAGAATGTACTACCCATGAAGGTTGCAGAATTGCCTTTTCAAACAGATCTTATTTTTAGATCTCACGAGTGACTAAAAATGCAGCTTCTCTATCACCTCCTTCATTATGATAAAATCTGGCAGAGGCATTTTATTAACACAAATTATCAAAGTAAGTTCAGTGTGGTACCTTTCCCCTACCACTCTGAACCGCAGCAAAGTGCCCAAGAATATCTTAGCATTTGTAATAGTGAAACGCAAGTAAGCCAAATAAGGTTCTGGCCACACAGATAATTATTTTGTTCTTCCTCCGGAAAGTTAAACAAATAAAAGCAGCTGTCTTTCCTCCTTGCTTTTATGGGAGGCTAACTTAGGTGTGTGGCTGCCTAAAGACCGCGGCGCGGGGTAAACAGCCTCATTAGATCCCCAGCAATGCTTGGGTGCTTAGGTCATGTCAGCTTCCTGAACATGGGGGAGCTATTGTTTTTTCCCTCCCCGGGATGGGGAGATAAAAACTACACTTCAAATATTTATCCTTCTTATCTTTCTTGTTCTAATAAGGGACTTGGTTGTGGGCCACCTCCAATGAAATGCCTTACATAGAACAAAGGCAGTTGAAAGAGATAGCTATTATTTAACGAGATGAGGATTTTCAAATTAAAATCTTAACAATATTAGGGGAAGCGAATCCTCTCTCGTATTGGCAGGATTGCAGAACTCGGCCTTCCCGTTCTGCCAACATCAGTTCTGTGTTTTCTTCGATAAGAGGAAGAAGAAACAACAGACACAGTGATGGTGTCTGTCGGTTTCCCTTAGCAGTGAAATGAAATTAAAATATGCTGGGCGGAGATTGAAATTGCAGTTTGCAAAGTTTAATGACATTTACTAAAGTTGTGCTCTCAGCTTGACTAGAACTTGAGTTTTGGGTCAAACGGGGGAAACTACAACCAGCCAAATGTATGCACAAATTATACATACTAAATCACATATGTAAGCTGCAATTATATATACACACACATATATGTATATGTATGTATATGTATAGCTATATGTGTGTGTATATATATGTAGATTGTGGCATATCCATAGTGATTATAGCTGAACTATATCTAGATCTAGATAGATCTATGTCAAGGAATGTGAATAGCCAAAATGACAGGCACATACATTTTCCAGCTTTCGCAATGTGAAAATTGCCTTTTGGAATGGGGAGGTACCCCTCACCGACATCCAGTGATGTGTCAGTGTTGTTGACTGTTTTTCAAAAGGGGTGTAGACCCCTTAAAATAAATAAACAGGATTGCTTCAAATCAGTTTTTAAATCATCAGGTTTTAGTGAAACTAAGATGAGAATTTTTTCCCCATTAAGGAGCAGTATGAAGTCCGAGGGCACAAGCGTGGTTTAAAGGTTATAGCGATGTCTTTAGCTGAACCCTATCAGAACATGGAGGAGGCCACTCCAAGGGCTTCGGTGAATAGGACAATGAAGTACAGTGTGCATTTCTAGGAAAACATTGGTTTCTCATCTTAGTTTCACTAAAACCTGATGATTTATAGACCGATTTGAGTGGTGCCTAGGTGGCTCAGTCAGCTAGGTGTTGTTTGACTTTGGCTCAGGGTCACGATCTTGCGGTTTGTGGGTTTGAGCCCTGCGTCGGGTTCCGTGCTGACAGCTCAGAGCCTGGAGCCTGTTCCAGATTCTGTGTCTCCCTCTCTCTCTCTGCCCCTCCCCTGCTCATGCTCTCTCTCTCTCTCAAAAATAAATAAACATTAAAAAAAACTGATTCAGAGCAATTTGTGTATTTGCTCTGTACTTGCACTCTGTCTCAGTGCCCCCTTGGAAAGCAGTCACGGCACTGACCCATCACTGGGCACTGCTGAGGGGTTGCTTGCCAGACTGATAGGCAAGTTACAGACCACGGGAGTTTGGAAATACATTTGCCTGCCACGTCTGTTATCCAAGCTCCGTATTCCTTAACAGCTGACAAGATGAGAATTGGGCGCACGGATCCTCAATGTCCCTGTGTCATGAAAAAAAAATATCACGTAATAAAGAGCAATATAGTTTCTGGAAAGCTGTTAAGTTCAAGGCCACAAATCTGTAAAATAGCACAATGACTGAATATTGGATAACCCATGATTTTTAAAAGCTTTTTAAACTTTCGTTTTAATGAAGTTTAAAAATATCCAGGGTAGCTCAGGTGGCTCAGTTGGTTAAGAGTCTGACTTCAGCTTAGGTCACGATCTCATGGTTCGCGGGTTTAAGACCCACCTTGGGCTCTGCCTTGGGCTCTGCACTCATCACTCAGAGGTTAGAGCCTGCTTAGGATTCTGTGTCTCCCTCTTCTCTCTGCCCCTTCCCTGCTTGTGCTCTCTCTCTCTCAAAAACAAACATTAAAACAATTTTTAAATATCCTAAAGAAGGTTTTACATACATAAAGAATATTTCAAATATTTTTGTGGTATATTCATTAAAAAAAAGAGGAGGAGGGTAAATAGCCAGTTTCCCCCCCCTTAAGATTCTTTTAAGTCCTAAGTTTCTTACCTAGTTAGGAGTTCAAAAAAGCAATGGAATTTGCTAGAGAATGGAGTTACACAACATTATGTACATGAACAAGGTGGCCTTTGGTTGGGCGAAAGTGTTTTAAATACTTCTCTTAGTCCTATTAAAAATCTGTGTATCTTTAAATGTACTAAAACTCGGGTTGGTTTATAGGGATGCATTTCATTCTAAAACATTAATGCAAAGTCCCACGGTGTAAATAAAAAATTGTTATTTTGAAGTAAAGCTAAACAAGGAGGTTTTTCCATATGTATTCTAAATTGCAGAATCTTAGAATGGCTCAGAACCTGAGGTCATTGGCTTGCATTTCCCACCTGCTAGGATAAATGCTTGGGGTAAATGCGTCACCTGTCTTCCAGCCTCTGTTTGAAGACATTCATAGGCAGGGAAGCCGTGCTCTCCATTAGCATGAATGACTCAATGTGTGGAGTATTTACTGGTTGTTAGTCACTGGACTAAGTGCTTTTCTAATGCTGTAAAATAATTCCGTGAGGTAATAATCTCTAGTTTAACAGACGAGGAAACTGAAAGTCAGTGGAAGTAACTTGCTTGTTTTCATTCTGTGACTGAGGGATAGTGTCAGGTCAGCTGGCGCAGAGGTGGTTTGTTTTAGACGCGATAATATATCGTGTGGCAAATGTACTCTCATTTACATGACTTCTCTTTCCATATTCTAAGATAACTAGGGCAGGCTTTCTTTCCCCTCCCACAGACACTTACATATACGATCCTGCTTCTCATATTGGTCTTTATTACCCTTCTGGTTACCTTTTCCAGGGACGACACAAAGCAAGCAATGTGATTGTAGGAAACATGTAATCTTTCCCCCACTTTGGTTTATTCTAAACAAGTGTAATATTTGTAAAATTTCAAACAATACAAAAATATACAGGGCAGATAACTGCCAGCCCTTCCCTATGCCCTGTATTCAAATCTATGTAGTTATTAGGCTTCGTTATGTCTTTCCATTTTCTCCCTCTATGCAGATATGGGAAGTTCTTGCTCCCAACAAGTGTGATGTGCCCAATTTCAGCGACAACGATTTAAGCGACACCACTCCTTCAAGGACTTGGTTCTAATTTCAGTTCACAGAATATTAACTGTAGTTACCCAAGGACAAACTTCACTGTTAGCTCCTCAGTCCACAAATCACTGTGTAGTAACAGATGTGTCCCGTGGTCAGTGGCTAATATCACCTCTTCCAAAGTCTGCGGGTGACTGGTCACTGTGCATGACATTCAGTTCGTGCACAGACAGCAGAGTGAGTGTGTGGCTGTGGCGACTTCTTGTTTCCTAGTGATAAAGCCATGTGACGTTTTATAAAAATGGATAACCCAAAGAGGGGAAGACAGAAAGTACAGCAAAGAAACAAAACGTGAACACGCCGACGTGACATTTGAGTTGAATGTAGATGGTGTCCCACAGGCACAGCTGGCCTTGGGAGTGCTGTCACTGTTGGTTAGACTCGATGTGCACCCAGGGAAACTGAGTGAGGGTGACCTTGACGTCCATGAGGGAAGTGGCTTTGATGAAAAGGATGATGGTGTCCCAGAGGAAGTGGCGATGGAACAAAGCTTCACATTAAAGAAACTGTGGGAGATGGAGCACAGCCCGGAAAGCATGGATGAAAATGCTGGTAGCTGATCCAAACAGAGAAAGGCCTATGACGATTTGCCTTTGAGAAAAATGCTTGCTGTGTATCCTCATTTGTAATGTTTTAAACTACTGTGTGCTAGATTTTAGCTTTATTATTTTTTCACTTTCCTCATACTTCCGTAATTGACACTGAGAGTTTTTAGTATTTTATCAAACATTTTTAAAGGCCATGAAACAGTCCTATCTTCTCCCATTGACTGTTAAGGTTTTTTTTGTGCAGTTCCAGACCGTATGTTCCTCTTTGTGCTCTTGCATTACTGTGCAGAGTCAAATGTATCAGCAAATCCCCTTGGTTTCACCTGCAGAATGCCTCAGATTTATCTATGTCTCCCATATTAGCCCAGTTCATAATTAGCTTTTTCCTGCTTGGACTAGTAAAATAATAGCTTCCTAACTTTAACTTCTTCCCCTCTCCCTGCCCCATTCCTCAGAATCCATTTTCCTTTATTTTACTTATTTTTTTTATTTTTGGGAGACAGAGACAGCACAAACAGGGGAGGGCCAGACAGGGAGGGAGACACAGAATCTGAAGCAGGCTCCAGGCTCTGAGCTAGTTGTCAGCACAGAGCCCAACGTGGGGCTCAAACCCACGAACCGTGAGATCATGCCCTGAACCAAAGTTGGATGCTTAATTGACTGAGCCACCCAGGCACCCCAGAATCCATTTTTCACTTAGCAGCCAGAGGGATCTTTTAAAATAGATTCAGGATTTTCCTACCTACAAGTCCATAATGGCTTCTATTCAAACTCTGAATAATTAGAACTCATGTTGCTCAAAATGTGCCTGCTGCCTACCCTCTGACTTTACCCTCATCCTCTGGCCCCCGTCCAGGGCAGCAAGTTTGTGCCAGGCTCATCGCCCTTTGTTTTTAATGAAATTCAGGGGCATAAAATTGTACTCACTATCATCCTTGGTTCTTCACACTCTCCGTAAAAACTCCTGAAACCACTGCCCAGCCTACAAGCTGGACTCATGTGCAATGGTCACGTCATCTCCTCTCTCTGCTTCCTTGTATCCAAGGTTAACCACCATTCTTAATCTGGTAGTTACTATTTCTGAGTTTTTCTTTTTAAAATAATTTTATCCTCTCTATATGTATATACCTGGAGTATATTTAGTTATTTAAAATTTTATAGAAAAGTCATCATGTTGAGTGGAATCTTTTGGGACTCTCTCCCCCACCGCCTAGCTGACTTTGATGGACTCTTCTGATGATGGTTGTTTCTAAGTTTTGCTGAACACGGGTGCTATGAGCGCTCCAGCACATGCTGGACCCAGGGGTCCGAACACCCAGAAACCGATTTATGCATGTACGGAGCTTTGGCATATGGTATAGGAAGCATGTGAGGTCAGTAGAATGTTTTGCAATAAAAATAGGAATACTATTTATTCATATATAAATCAACACACTGGATTCCTATTCCACACACACACACAAACTCCAGAGGAATTAAGGACTTAAAAAATGCACAAAACTCAAGGCACTTGCGTGGCTCAGTTAGTTGAGCATCTCTTGATTTTGGCTCAGGTCATGATCCCATCCATGGTTTGTGTGTTCGAGCCTCATGTTGGACTGTGGTGACAGCGTGGAGCTTGGCTGGGATTCTCTTTCCCTTTCTCTGCACCCCACCCCCCAAATAAATAAACTTTAAGAAGATACACAAAGCTCAAAACCTAAACACTTTACACATCTTAGTAGAAGCATATTATCATTTATTGCTTAGAATAGGAAAATATTTTTTTAAATGAGACAAAAAATATTTATAAGCTTAATGAAAATGAAAAGGTAAGTTACTTGGGGAAAGTATTTGCAATCACACACTATCAAGACTGGAGGAAGAATATTTACATGACAGTAAGCACACAGAAAACAGAAAAATGGGCAAGAGACACAGAGGCATTTTTTTTTCCTATGGAAGAGGAAAAATATATGGCGAATTAAGAAAACGTTCTTCACAGATGGTCCTGGTGATAGAAACCAACATCACGATGACCTATCCTCTGACATGGTGAGGACAAAATTCAAGTCTGTCAATTCAGTGTGGGAGGGAATGCAGAATCAGTGGTCTCACGACCTCTGCCATGAGTGTAAATTGGAAGAACTGTTTGGGGGGAAAGTGGCCTCTATGGCTTCTGCACTTTTTGCAGGTGGATGTGTGATTGGCTATGTTCAAGTTCAGTGTGAGGCCTTTACTCTCTTATTTACCTTGTTTTAGAAATTACTCTTTCGGCTTATTTATTGATTCTTATCTTTCAACTACAAGGCAAGCTCTAGAACAAGGACCTTGTCTAGTTTGCTCATCACTGGACCTAGAATACAGGATCAGAGATGCTCAGTAAATGGCCAAATGGATGGATCTGCATTTGGCTTAGTGGAGTGAGATCTTTTGTGTGCTTGCATTCTTTGCCTATTTCCTAACTGGGGTAACTTTCTCTTATTAGTTCGTAGGAGCTCCTCACATATTATATCGATTAGTTTTACATCTGATATGTTTCGCAATACTTGATTTTTTCATCTTAACTTTTCATTTCTCTTCTCATTATACAGATGCTTACATTTTTTTATGTAGTCCTACATATCAATCTTTCCCATTATTGCTTTTAGGCTTTAGGTCCTACTTAGAAATGCCATCCCCACCCCGACACTATATTCTTTCATTTTTTCTGGTATTTTGTTTCAGTTTTTATGTTGCCATTAATTCCTTTCAAATTCTGTATAGCGTTAAGTAGAGATTTTTCCTTTTCAAATGTTTCCAAGACCATTTACTGATCACCTTTCCTAAACGTATTTTTTAAACATGATTTTAATTAATGTAATTATTATGTCATGATTTTATTTCCTTGCAGTGTTTTTTAAATTGAGTATTATGCTCATTTCCCCAAAAGTAAACCATAAACCATGACTTACAGGTATTTAAGCAGTAAAATTATCTCATGATATACTTAAAACAGAAAGCATAATTAAAAAGAGAAACATGGCTTTAGAGAGAAAATATTTAATCTATTTCATGAAAAAAATGTGCAAAGTTTTAGAAAAGAGGCATTAGGTTTCAGTAGAGTATAAATACATTCTTGCTTTTGTAACTACACATATTACACATCGTTTGAGTTGGTAATGGGGCTGGTGCCCACACTCAATCCCAATGATTTTCGGTTAACACATGCGCTGGGAAGCGACACTGAAAACAGTCATGAGAGAGAGGTAGAGATACAATGTTGTGTAGAAACATACTAATCTGTCTACATGAAACCCTTAAAAGAGCAGACCACAACCGTTTTTAGGATTAGGGTATGGATGGAAATATCAGTATGTGAAGTTCTAAATGGGATTTTCATTGCATTATCTTGGAGAAAAATAAACCTTTGGAATGACACATACAAAGCACAGCAGACCAACTCTATTTTCAAAAATAAAAACACAACTTTATCCACACACAAGACGGGGGAGTCCGAGTCTAAAATCTGACAAATTTATGAAATGTTACAATTTGGAAATCTGTTTCATACACAGATATACCGCAAGCACACAGCAAACTTTGATATGTCCACAGACCACATGTGACGTCATTGCCGCGGTGCGAGATTTCGGAACTGGTTCTCAATGCCCCTAATGGAATTTCAAACTTAAAAAAGATATTAACCTCTGTAAAATACAATTAGGAAGGTATGTGTACTGCAAACTAGAGAGAACTTAATCTTAAAATCACTAGGGGGTACTGTTCTGCTTTGGAAACTGAGATATTATTAGGGACTCTAGAAAAAAAAGTGACCACAACAAAACCTTTCTGCTATAGAACCATCGCCCCGCACGGAAACTTCTACAGAAACTACCACTGTTTTTAAAGAGGGAAGCCTACGGTGTGGAGAGGAAGTGGAAGTGTATATTCGACAGGTGAATCTGGGTGACGAGTGTCAGAGGCATGCATGCACAGGACATTTCAGCGCCACACAAGCAAGAACCTGTCAGTTTTGCACCGCGTAACGAACAAAGCAGGCGGCCCGTCCTGTTCATACTCACAGAATGAGTGCAATTCTGGTGGGATTAAGAATAATGACACATTCTAACAGGAGATGGTTACATGGCAGAGTCCTTCCACGTTCTGAGAAAGGAACAGGTCTATTTTTACCCTTCCTTACCATAGTTTATCAACTACTGTTTTGCCCTCCATATTTAGGCAGATATTTATCATGAGCATAGCACACCACAGTCATAAAAATACTGTTTTAACTGGGTGTATCCAAATCTGAAGGCTCCCCACCCCACCCCCCGCTATTTCTCAGCATTATGAGGTCTCATTTCACTTTGTTTCAAATATAAGAATGTAACCAAGTGTATTAAAAACAAAGGCAATAAATTATGTTTGTCCATGTAACTCATAGTCTCAAGTTTTCAAAAATTAAAAAATTTTGCTGACCTCTGTAGCACTGAAAAACAGCAGGCCTGGAAGTTGCTCTCGAAGAGGAAGGAATTCGTACCACGCCCTGGCGTCACAAAGAGACCCGAGGATAGAGCTGTTTAGCTATCCTTCGTGCTTCTTTAGTGTTTAGCATATGGTGGCTGGCAGAGGCAGGGAGGCATATTTGGAAATACTTGTGATTCTTTCCGTTTGGTTGGGGCTTTCAACAGAACGAAATGCCCTTTGGTGTACTTGAGGGTGCCATGCCTTGAAGAGGGACACCCCAGACACAGGAGAACTCTAACTAGGCACACATTCCACAACCAGGATCTAGTTTTCACTGTTCAAATCTAACCTTTGAAAATAATTAAACCCAATCAGCACACTGGGAAATGGAAGGTAGCAATTGGGGAAGCTGCCTGGTGCTGCCTCCTGGCCCACTGTGCCCAGGCCCTGGGTGGTCAGACCTGCTGCCGGGAAGCCAGAAGCAGCCAGCGGAACCTGAGGTCTGATGCGCGAGAGGACCAAGGTTGGCTGGTCACGGAAAACATGTAGACAGATCGGTAAGCCCCTAACTTCTTATACCGTTCTTTACCCTATCCTATTGCCAGGAAATGGGGAAAACAAACAATTATTCAGGACAAAATAGAGATTTATGGTTGGTGTGAATTCATTTAAACAAACTATGTATGTGCCACAGGAGAAAGTGGAGGAAATCTTGGCGATAAAGGGTGAATTCTACTTCTAAAGTACGACATGGTAATTACCTTCTAAGTTTTACATTTCCTTTCGGGTTTCAGGGGAGAGATTTTGTTACAATTAACAAGTTCTAATAATTTAATTTAGCAAACTGTTTAATGAAAAGGTATTTATAATCTTGTTCCTGGATAATCACTGAGTCACAGTGGTAACATTTTACTTCATCCTTTCAGTACCTAATGCTCGAACAGGCGTGCGGTAACACCACTGCATACACTTGACCCTGGAGTGGGGGTGGGGTCTTACATGCCAGTTTCATTTATGAAGCCAGTAAGCAGAGAACTTTCTGTGTTAACAAGACTGGCCAAATACTATGCTTCTAGAACTCGCTTTGGTTATTAAAACGTTCTTAAATATGGCTAAGATTTTTTGGTTGTGAGACAGTCCTGCTCTAAGAATTAAGTTATTCTTATGACAAGGTCTTATAATTACCTTTTGAAGACCAATTAAAACAGCATTGTTGGAGTTAACACTGAAAATCTACTTAATTCCTTAAAACATCCATCTGCCAAGAAAAATCCTAGATAACATCTGAATTTAAGAAAGAACAGTACATAAAATCTTTTGGGAAATAAAAGTATACAGACTGTTCCCACCATGAAGGACAAGAGCATATAATGAAGGGTCAAAGCGCTAATACAGTGAAGTGGATTTAAACTAAATTTCAAAAGACTTTCTGGATTCTGTAGATTGACTATTATTTACTACATATTTAAAAGATTTATGTTTAAAGAAAATTACTTTTGAGAGGCAATTTAACACGGTCGTTCAGCCGATTCATCCAGGCCTGGCCACTTCCTAAGTACGTGGCCTTGAACATACTGATGGGAGGAAGGCTTCTACTCTTTTGTTTGTTTTCTCACCAGGGAAATAAGGAAAAACAGTGCTCTTTCGGAAGGTTGTTGTGAAGATTAAATGAGTTAATACATAAAAAGCACTTAGAAAAGTGCCAGGCACATATTAAGCACTCAATATATTCGGCCATTTGATTTACTCTACATAAATCCTACAGACGCTCAAGAAAGCATTCACAGAAGCAAGTACTGAATTCTGCAGTCTGTCTTCACTCTACATCCGGGAGTAGAGGTAGGATTTACGAGACTGGTATTCAAATAAAAGATCACTCACTATTCACCTTTTTAGTCATTCCACGGAATTGGTCCAGTGACAGCCTGTGCCGGCCACCACTCCAGTGTCTAACATTCTTCTGAGAGCTTGAGATCCGGTCACCAACGTTCTAGAGCCATTTTCTCATCTGTAAAATGGATGTTAACGTCTATTTGTCTGATTCATAGGTTACTTTGAAGCTCAAATGAAGGCACTTTGAAGAGTTTATAGAGCACCATCAGAGTGTATTACAGGAACGGGGTGCAGGGTGAGTATGTGTGGACCCTCTCAAAGGAAGATAATTACTTGTAGCTCTGGGTTTAAGAAAGTTTTCATAAAAGTGTAGGTTTCTGACTCTAACATCATTTATAAACAGTAATAAGCTTTATTATAAAACTGTATTTCTCTTATTTGGTCCCAACTCTACGGAGACTATTAATATTACCATATAGATAATTGTGAAATATTTTCCTTCAGAAACTGCATTTGCAAAGAAAATGTCAAGGTAGATGTTTATGGTCATAAACTATCATTAACTAATATGTAGCAGTTCCATTAATTACTAAATGCTTTACAAACACTATTTCCTTGAATCCTTACAGCGACCCCATATAAGAGTGGCCCCATTTTACAGGGTTAGAGCCCGAGAGCCTGCAACCCACATGCACTTTAACCTCTACACATTACACAATAAAATCACCAGAAGAAGTCGTCCTAGTCATTTCTGTCTTCACCAAATCACACACTTCAGAGAACCAACAGATCAAAGCATTCCAAATTATGTTCTAATCCTTGCAATAAAGGTGATCTTAGAAGTTACATCAGTGCTTACAATTCGTTTTCCTTTAAATTCAGTTTCACTTTAAATCTTTTTTTCCCTGAAAATAATACCATTGTTCACTGAAAAGAAATTACAGGCAAGTAGAATTAAAATATTCATAATTTCATCATTCAGGAAAACCACCTTTGACATAGTTCCTCTCCAGATATTTTTGTGCAATTGTCAACTACGGAATTTAGTTTTTGATGACTCTTAAACACGATACCAAATACAAGAGCCAGACTAAAGTCTTTTTAATTGGCAGATATAATAAATAGTAAATTTTGTGCAGGCAGAAAACTGTTACAGATATCTATTGTCAGTATTTTCCTAAAATTTCCAACCATGGAAAAATAACCAGAGAGTAACTTATCTTGGTGATACTAACCAAAAGTTTACTGCCCATAAAAGAAACTTAGATGCGAAGTTTCTGACTTGATCTTTGTATCTGTGTATGTATACACACACACACATACATGTGTATGTGCTCATCCACACATATGAAATATTTTTGGATGCGTTAAGATTTATAGCTTTCTACAGACTTGATAGTACTGTAACTATGGTATTAATTAGAACAGTTAAGGAGAACATTGTTTTGTAGTCATTGAACTTTGCCAGAATTACACTTACGGGTGATTCAACTATAAAGTTTTTCCTTGTGAGTAGGTTAAATATTTGCTTGAGGCAGCATATTTAAGATAAGCAAAGTTCTTTTCAGGGCTCCTATTACTCTTGAGTATAAATTCAGGAAAAAAAATCAAAGAAGTTCTACCACTTGTGAAATAATATCCCAGAGAGTGATGGAAAAAAGCGACAAAACCAGCACGATGATTTAGGGCAAAGATCCCAGGTATCGTGTCAAAGTGTGTGTGATGCCACGTTACTGGCGCTTTGGTTAGGGTGACTTATACTGTTTCAACTATCACTGGACATAATTTATACAAGAAAAGCAAAAGTAAAAAAAATGCAAGTCCTTATAGAAAACAGAAGGCAGAAAAGGATCAAGAAGTTTTTAAAAATAAACTTTCTAGTGCTTCCTCTTATGTAAGAGGTTTATGTTAGTCATAAATTCTAGGAACCTATTTATACTGCTTTAGTAGGATTCATAAAAAATCATACTGAATCCACATAAATAATATTTTTAATGTAAAAAATAGTGCATACTGGTGACTAAGAATAAGAATGTTCAATAAAATTGTACTTTGAAAGAAAAGTATAAGCTTAATCCTAACTGTAAACTGTCTAGACAAAAGGAATATTAATAGATTCTAAGAGATACATAATACATATGTGTTTATTATATTGAAAAATTAATTATCAGGTATTTCTGAATTAGGTTAAAAACATATATACTTCTTTCCCAGGGAGTGAAATCATTTAGGTCTTTAAATAGGAAAAGATTAAGTCAAAATATTCTCATCATGTCTAAATGGAAATGAGAAGTATAGTATTTAAAATGAGATTAAAAGAGGACTTCAGCCGATTTTCCATAAAAGAGAATATTAATGTTATCTCTTTAATACAGAATGCTTTTTATGGAAAGAAAAGGTTTATGAATTATATAATAATTTTAAACAAGTTTCCTTTTAACTTTACATTTATGCTTCTCTTTAAAAATAGCTTTAGCAGACTACAAATCAAATCCAAATCATGACTATGCATTTCCTTACTTCAGAGATGTAGAGAACCTCAGTAAATGAAGCTAATATGTTCAAAACTGTATTTCAAAAAGAAAAATGGGCAGATGATGGTACTCCAAAGATTATACTTCAAATTTGTTTCTGAAGGAGGGAAAAGCATAGTATGTCATCTTGCCTATAAATATTGGGGAAATATAGTGTTTATACCTGACATTTTCAAAATCCTGTAAGCTGATTAAATCACAGACATACTGAATCAGTTATAGTAAAAACAAGAATAGGCTTTTAAATAGTTACAAAGGGAAATTATGATAAGAAAAAAACCTTATCTTCTAATGACAATTTCTTTTGG
The DNA here is from genome assembly GCA_004023785.1 of Mungos mungo. Lineage (NCBI taxonomy): Eukaryota > Metazoa > Chordata > Mammalia > Carnivora > Herpestidae > Mungos > Mungos mungo. The sequence goes on along the minus strand of PISW01001742.1, from coordinate 304,431 downwards.
GGGTTAAAACCCACCCCAGTGTCACTAAATCACTGTTATCTTTCAGCCCTAATATTTTAAAGAGTAATAAATATATATACATATTGATAGGATGAAAGTGCTTCACACTAAAACTTTCCTTGAAGGCTTAAAAGTGATTTTTAAAAACATCACAATAAATGATCATAATTTAAGTTCTGAATATGGGAACCAAAAAACCCCAAATCCAACGAATGTACATACTTTCATGCTTACAAGTGAAATTTAAACCTCTGAGACAACGTTTATACCCATTTACTCAGATTCACCCGTCACAATTTATTCTTTATCATAAATAGTATCACGGATAGTAATATGTCCCGAAGTCCTTTTCTCCTTGAAAGTTGTATTTCTGGGGACTCATTTATTATCTGGTAAGACTGCATTCATTCAGAAAAATGTTAAGGAATTGAGTCTGTACATCTTTAGACATCTTTTTCTGTATAGAGTTATAAGGCATTAATAATGGTATATTAAAATAGTAAATAATTTATAATAAAAATAGAAATTCTCTTTTAAATTGCTCTCAAATGAGAGAATCTTAGAGGAGAATAAAGAATATACTGACCACCCAGATAACTCTAAGCTTCTACTGTGATGTAAAGACTTTTTCTTTTTTTTTTTTTTTTTGGCTTAAAACAGACCTTAGGCCTTTAATACAGAATGCTTTTTATGGAAAGAAAAGGTTTATGAATTATATAATAATTTTAAACAAGTTTCCTTTTAACTTTACATTTATGCTTCTCTTTAAAAATAGCTTTAGCAGGTGTCCTTATACCAACACGTGGACTGGATCTTAGGTTCTGTTTACAGTTATTGTGAAATGTATATATTTAAATGTGCTACTCGCTACTAATAAAGATAGAAAAAGTTAGTTAAAATATTTGGTTTGATTATTGTTATCAGTATTCACTGCAAATTATCTTCATCATAATAGTCTATAGCGTGGATTTAAGTTTTGTGCCAAATAGCACAGATTACAAACTCGTGGTTCAAATGACGGTTAGTGATTTAGCCGGTACACAGCCAGAATGAAGGAATTTGTTTATAATAGATAAATATGGAGCATAGCTTTATATTAATGTTAGTTGCTAGAACTGAGCAGTGGGCTTCTTGGTTTCCAGAGGCAGAAATAAAGCTGCTGTTTGTAAGGGACAGTGGCTGTGAGGATGGAGGACAGCGGCTACAGCGACCGGGCAGCTGGCGGGCTTGCTAAAACACGTACGCGAGCTCCACTGGCGCTACGCACCCTTGCCGGGCGCTGGTTATCTGCAAAGGCTGGCTGAACAGGATTCCCTTCATCATACAGGCGTTGCTGTCTGTGCTGCAGTAATAAAGAAACACGCTGATGGACAGAACGGCTTCAAGTGAGAGGCAGTCTCCAGGGATCTGCAGTGAGATGGCCGGCTGACTGGAAATGCTCTCAATTACTCCAGAGGGGATCTGTCCTTGAAGAAGCCATTCATTGCCTACCAAATAAAAACGTAAATTACGAAGGTTGTATAAGACATCAAGTAGGAAATCAGCCAAACCTTATGAAGACTAGACTCAATCAACAGATATTTACTGAAAGCCTCTGACTGGGAGGCATTATGCTCTGTGTGAAGGACATACATAGGATCTGATGGTCACCCATGAGGTGTTCCAGTCTAGTGATCTTGATACCAAATTATTAAAATTCTTCCTTTGAACACTGTAATTTACAAATTTCTACTGAAATTAGACCAAATAATGAAAATATGGCTGTAGAGCCTTAATCCTTGAAATTAAAAATGAAACCTATTAACTTCTAGAAATTAAGATAATCAGGTCATTTTTACCAGAGACAGTGTTCGGGAATATCATGAAAACTACAAAATAAATGAGGGTATACAAATGTGTGTACAACTCTGTGGTGACTCTCAAGTCCTTTGACGATAAATGATCATTTACTTAAAATGATATTTTAAGTAAAATATCCAAAGGTAAAAACCAAATAATTTTTAGAAACAAGAAACACTGCATATATTATTCAGGTGACTCAACAATGTAAATACTAAGAGATTCTATCTACCTCATTTTACTTCTTAGACTTAACTACGTAAATTATAACACAAGGCTAATAAACCTTTAATCTTTAAGCTTCTAGTAACAGAATTAAGATGTCTTTATTCATGAGTGCCTCCTCTCAGAAGGGATGCACGTGTCCTAAGGAAGCACACGTGTACACAGACTTTCAGTTTAAAGAGGGGTTAGACACCTAGAGCCAGGATTTGGAAAATACAGGACATGCTTTCCTGCCGATTTGCATGGAAAACACTGAAGAGCAGCTCATGACTTTTCAATGACGTGGGCCATTTGTACAAAAGCCAGACCACCTACTGAGTGGTGATGAAATTCTAAGTCTACTTTTTAGCTTCTTTCTTTCTTTTCACTTCAAAATGAGCCAAGAGACTCTGGGCATCTGCCTGTATTAGGCCGCTCAGTCTCTTTCCTAGTATATTGCTTCTAGTTCTCTGTGGATTGAAAAATCATATTTGAGAAATAGGGGGTCAAAGGAAGAGGAAGGAGAAGGTGAAAATCTAGAGATAGGTGAAGAGTTTTTAAATCTTTAGGAATTCTCTTTAAAATTCTTTAGCCTTCTTTGCTTATTTCTGTATTGGGGAATATGTTTTATTTAATGTTTGGCTTTGCTAGATGGCAGTTTAGTGGGGAACTTCTTATATTTTAAATCAAAAACAGGAATAAACTGTGCTATTTTAATATCCAATTCTAGAAATAAAAGTTTCTTTAGTATTTTTCAGATACATTACGTGCGGGAATTGTAAAGTTATAATATGCTAATGGTGCTTTTATACTGGCTCTTTTTGGTGGGGGGGGGGGACTTAAAACCTTCACATATGCTGACAACTTTCTACAGCCCATAGTTAAAAATGGGTATTTTAAGTCTCTAAATAATAGGCCAAGAAGAAAAGCTTTCCTTTATTCATAGATGTATAGATGTACCCTATAAAATAATTTTCAAAAAACCTTAAATTATTAGGACTCTTGCCTGAAAGCTTATTTGCCCCCGCACAATAAAAACAGAGCCACTATTTAGGACAAGTGATTAAGACAGGTATTTTCTCTACAGACTACTTCACTCTAACACTATCTGTATTTTATATTCCAGTGGCTCATTATTAATCTGTATGTTTGACCAAGTAGACCTGAAAATGTCAATCTGTCAATAACATATTTAAAAAATCAATCCACTGCTCTAATGACAACAGAGATGAAGTTAACAGCGATCTCCAATCGATGCACGGCTTTCCGACTAAAAGCCGCAGGCACAGCAGTGAAGCCCACAGTCAGGACCAGCTCGGGATCCACAGACAACCGCGGAATGGCCAGGGTTTGAGTGTCTCCTGCCCACAAAGCTGGCTCCAAACATCTTCCTCCTTGCCTGCAGAGCTCAGCCCTCTCCCTTGTGGGGGGCGGGGTGGTTGGTCTCCCAAAGCTCAGTCGGTCACCGGAGAGCCAGCCTCCTCCCCAACTCTGGCCCAGCAGCTCCTCCCGGCAGGCCCACCGAGATCTCTGTTCTCTCGGTTCAGAAGCCCATTGTGTGGCTGCTGCCCTGGGAAGGCAGGAAGGTAAGGAGGCAGAGCGCCTGGGTCTGGGTCAGGCACACAAGAAGTGTGTGAGAGGGCGTGAGGGAGGAGGAGGGAGGAAATGGGAGACTGAGAACTTGTGAAAGAGCGTGGGAGAGCAGGGCAGAGGAAGGACAGTGGAGACCCGAAGTCAGCACTCGGTTCTGGAGCACTAATGTTTTACTTTAAAGTTGTTGCCCACCGTTAGTGGGGCTGGAAAGCACTGCTATACGGCAAACGGCAGGCTGAGTCCTTCTTATAAATTAATGAGGAGCACACAGCGATTCAAATACACATTCAAATCTTTACCCAATTTACAGTCACTGGGGATACTTTGAGAATAGATGTGAGCAGGAAGTGCTCTTAGCTTACACAACTACAAATTAGTGAGTAAGGACAAAGGCTCTGCCCGGGTGCTGATCACACTGATTCATTTGTATTCAATTACATATCCTCCAACAATGTTTTATTCTTCTACTTGAATGGCATGCTTTGAAGATACGGTTTTAGCATCCCATTTTCTTATAGCGAGCAAATAACTGGGCTCAAGTTCTACCTCTGGCATCTCTGAAGAAGAAAATGTAGCTCCAGGCTTAGTAACTGGTAAATCAAGTCTTAATGATCCTTTTCAAATAAAATGAACAGCAATTGAAAAGCTCTAAAGCTCCTAAATGATGCTATCTGGAAAAGTAAAAGATAATAGTAAAACAACCAAAGAATAGAACTGGAAAAAGCCCAAGTCAAGTTACTTCCGTTAAAGTAGCATGTTTTAAAAAATATCCTATTCCACCAGGGGGGAAATCAATTTCATTCTCTAGAATAGAATCTGAGATTTATATCATGGTATTACTGGAAGGTAGAATGGTAAACATGATTTCATACTGGAATATTTCCAAGATTATTCTCATACCTTCAGCGGTTAGAAACCAACAACTGGATACTCCTTCAGTTAACTTTGTTCCTGACGGGAGGTCTAATCTGAGCTTGAACTGCAGAGTCTGGCCTGGAGATGCAGCCACTGGAGAAAGTCTAATGTTTGGAGCAGATTTAGGTAGTTTGGGTAATGTCTTCTGTTTTTCTCCTAGGAATGGGCCATCTACAACAGCGTTTCCAGATCTGACGACTGGAAGCTAGGAAATAAGGAAATCTGTTAATTAAAGCACAGCTACATTACAGTAACTGTAAAGAGCTTAATTTTGGACCACAGTAGAAAAATGAGGTTCTGTGTCAATGAAACTTAATGCCACTCTAGTCTGAATTAGAAATGTGCTTCCTTAGACGTCCTTATGATATTTTCTAGGCTGAGAAACATATTTCATCCTGGCAAAAAGTTACCAATACTAATGAATGAAACAGAACTAAGTTCATAGATGGTAGGAAATTAAAGCAAAATGTTATCAATTTAAATGTAGGGGATATAATTCCAATTATAATTTTCACTGCCAACTATAAGATGATCTATATCAGGAGAAACGACACTTATGTTATGATGGTAGTTTGAATTTTTACTTTAAGTCTTGGGAATCTAAAATCCTAGAATTTTAGAAAAAAAAACTCTTGCATTTTTTTTTCAGGCAAATGTGAAAAATCAGGAGGTAGCTTGAAATATTTGGGGGACTATATCTTTAAAAAATTGGAAGAAACTTAAATGAGTTCTAATCAATCTTATTTTCAATGTGTTGAGAAATGTGGCTGCTCAAGTTTCCTGTGGGAGGTTATTTGCTAACGGTTCGCCATAGGAAAGAAAGACTACATGTTGATTTAAGAAGCGTTAAAAGAAAACCCAAAACACCTTGACAACCCACTCTACGTGACATGTGTGTGTGATGTATCTCTATATACATTTTGTTTTTAGATATTTAAGCACAGATCTGAGCCCTCTTTTTCCTTTTCTGAAAGTTCAACATCTCTCCAACTTCTAGTATCTTTAATACTCTCGGAGCAAACGGAAGTTTTGTTTTAACAAGAACAGAGTGTTCTTGAACTAGGCATTCACTCACTACTCTCTCTACCTGTTCTAAGAGTCACCTTAAGGTGGCGACCGAGCAGCCGTTTCTCTGGGGGCTGGAGGAGAACACGTGCACAGACGACCCCCGCCCCTCACCTACAGACCTGGAAGGTCCCGCACCAGTTTGAAAACAGCCAATCATGAAGCTCCAGCTTTCCATCACCCTGACAGACGAGGCAACCTATTCCATCCCGCCATGTCCCTGAAATGCCCTTATTTGATAATCTGCCCTCCCAAGATCAAACCCAGAACCCTCTCACCCATAAAACCCCCCGCCCTTCGCCTACCAGGCGTGACTTCCCTGACTCCCCACTCCCGGGGTCATGGGACCTCGCCCGGGAATCGCAGATTCCTTCCAATAAAGGCTTTCTTGGCTCCATAACCTGGTCTCTTTCTTTCCTCCCATCTCTGCCTCCATCTATTAAATCTTACACCTGTTTTACCTCCAACACTGAAGATGGTTTAACCAGTGACTCTGTCTGTGCTGTGAGGACATCACTATGATTCTTAAAATGATACTCTTCAACTTCTACTTTCCGACTGCTTACCACAGAAATCGTTCTGGTTTCTAAATCCATCACTTTAATTTGATGATTATTGGTGTCTGCTACATATAATAACTGGCCGTTCTCTCCAACACACAAGCCTCCTGGCTCATTGAAAGCTGACTCGGTAAAGCCGGAAGTGAAAACATTACTTGCGTCCCCAGTTCCTGCTAACGTTGTACAGCTTTTTGTTTTGGGATCCACAACTTTAATCTAAAAAGAAAGAACAAAGGAGCATGTATTTGAAGGCCAATCTCCTGTTTGTAGTATAGAAAAGTGCAATATCGAGCAAACCAGAGGATTTGATTGCCATTAGCATTCTTGCTAAATGTCAGAAAAAGAATAGGCATTTCCAAGTTTTCTTGAAAAGCCAAACATTCAAATTATAGTCTCAGGGGAGACACTCCATTCTGAGAGCTAAAAACTACGTAAGACTCCCAGTTACATCTTATCTTCTAGCTGTAATCTTTGATGAAATTATTTCTGGAATTAAAAAAAAAATTAAATTCTTTTCCTCACAGTGAGACACAGTTGAACTTTCTTCTTTCTCACGAGCATCTAACCCTGGCTGAGAATTGGCTGCTTATGTTAGACCTAATGATTCCCAATTGTCTCAATTATGTTAATTTATGGTATCATCACAAGGTATTAACATTTATTTTCCACTAGTTTTTACAGAAAAGAAAAATGCAATAAAAATGGAAACAGTTGAATAATCTGCAATAGAGACAAAAATGGAAATGTTGCTGAAAATGGAATTATTTGCTAACAGGCACTGCAACTATGCAACAGCACGAAAACGTTCCTTTGTTAGTAGACATATTAATTTCCCTGTCACCTTCCCTCTTTCCTGTGTTACTAAGCAGCTTTGATGGATTGCAATTCACAATTTTCTGCAGTAGTCACTGGGGATTTGTTTAGTCCCTTCCCCAGCTCAGAGTGCCGTCAGATGCTCTCTGCAGAGAAAGGACCGAGAAGAGAACAGCAAAGGCTTATCCACAGTTGTCAAGGACTGTCCCTCGTCTCTATTTTAAAGTGGCAGTTGGAGGCGGCTCACAACGCTTTCAGCATTTTAAATGCCACAGATGCAAAGCAGGGTGTTCTGTAATTCTGGAAGGACTCACCTTGTGATTGTAAGAATCTGCCACGTAAAGTAAATTCCTTTTCTTGTCCCAGGTTACTCCAAGTGGGTGCTGAAGCTTGGCATTGATTCCTACTCCATCAACATCACCAAAAGCAAATAAATTCTTTTTTTTTTTTAAAGAAAGAAACAGGATACATTAAAATTTTTACAGTGCTATAGTATAGGGTATAAAGTAAAAAGATGACTATATGCTAGTTAAGTTAAAGACGAAATGGGTCTGATTTTTTTTTAATGTTTACTTATTTTTGAGAGAGAGAGAGACAGAGCACGAACAGGGGAGGGTCAGAGAGAGAAGGAGACACAGAATCTGAAGCAGGCTCCAGGCTCTGACCTGTCAGCACAGAGCCCAACTCTCGGGCTTAAACCCACAAACCATGAGATCATGACCTGAGCTGAAGCTGGATGCTTAACCAACTGAGCCACCCAGGTGCCTGGAAAATGGGTCTGACTTCACATTAATAGGCCTGGGTGTTTGATTTAGACAAGGAAAACAATGACAGAATTTTGAACCTGTGTTAATTTGCGGTGCTTGGTAATTTTATTCACAGTTATCACACCTCTGCTCGGGAACAGGTCAAGTCTACTAATCTGGTGCTCCTTCCACCCTACTGCCAAATATCTAATTTACATTTTCCTCCTCTTTCGGTAATATTTTATCCTTCCTTTCTCCCTGAAGCCTTGACATCTGTGTAATCAAGCAGAGTCCACTGACTTTTCTTAGATGGTTTTTTACTTGTGTTCCTTTACATTCACGTTTCCTTTGGCCTGACTTCCACGCTAACTTAGGGACAGGCCAAGGACTTTCTCTCCTGAAATTTACTAACTCTTCACAATTCAAAACCCACAAGCCAGGTAAGGGTCTGGGCACAGCGTGCCAACAGGGACTTCCAGGCATTACCATGGGGTCCCGTTCTCCTCCTACGAGGTGCTTCACCGCTCCGTCGGTCAGCGACACAGCTCTCACGGTACTGCTCTCACTGTCTGCTACAAACAGGCAGCGCCACGGCTCCTCAGAGGCCAGGGAAAGACCGGAAGGCTGGGCAAAGGCTGCCTTGTGAGGATACGCATTATTTCGGTTCTCTTCGTTTCCACTTCCAGCAAACCGAAGGCAGGTTCCTTTTTTTAGCTCACTAAAAAAGAGACAAGTTCATAGGTGGAATCAACATGGTTATGTTGTATCCAATTTAGTTAGCAAATGAATGTAGATGATGAAATCAGGGGCGATAAGCATTGTTAAAAAACAACTAGTGATCTTGGCTTAAAGAGTCCGCTTTACTTTCACTATAGTTTTTCTTTTGGAGAGAGAGAGAGAGAGCACGCACGCACGAGAGAGCGAGCGAGCGCACAAGAGGGTGAGGGGCAGAGAGAGGGGGAGACCACAGATTCAAACAGGCTCTGCACTGTCAGTGCAAAGCCCGATGTGGGTTCGAACTCACAAACCATGAGATCATGACCTGAGCCGAAACCAAGAGTCAGATACTCAACCAACTGAGCCACCCAGGCGCCCCTTTCAGTATAGTTTTTCTAAATCATTAACTTATTCACCGTGTAAGGACCTTTACTTTTTTAAGACACACACAAAACAAACTTCTGAACAGCTAGATAGGAAATCCCTTACAAAAGTAAGGATCATATCACTGACTGGAGAGTTTTGGGTTTTCTCCCTACAAATGGCCAGAGAGGTATAGCTAGATTCCACCTTCACTTTAATCAAATATAAAATCAATTTCTTAACATACAATAGGAAATTTCTATTTAAGGCATTCTTCAAGGATTCTTTCTGTAACATGTAGAAAGTTTTACACTTTGGCTTCTAAGTTTATGCCAGAGGAAGCGAAAGGAAGGCACGGTGGTGTGTTGAAGGGAGGGAAGAAGCTGGCTAAGGATGCAAAATAGCAAGACTACACGCACATCACCTCCAGATACAGCACAGCAGGCAGAAGTCCAAAATGACCACCCATCACTTATTAGTTGATACATTCCCAATGCTGAGTTAGAGAACAGGGGATAGAGGCAAAGAGTTACAGAATATATAAAATACGGCCACTTATTCAAGAAACTTTAAAAAAAATATACAGTCATAAAAATATATGGGATAACTACTGTGCCAAACAAATAAATTAAAAGGTACTTAGTATTTCTATTGGAGTCTCCTTAATTAAAAAGAGTGGGGAGAAAAAGTAACTTCTAAAATGTTAGGAGTCTTGCCCACTGGAAGATCAGTAATAAAGATCTGTAAAATTATGATACAGGTCCATGTGATCTGATTGGACATTTTCCTATTATGAATGAAGAATGACAACTCTACTTATTTGGAAACTTAGTCCACTCTTGACCGTCTAGGTCGAAAACAGCCATCGCTTGGAACAGCATATTCTGGCCATCCTGGTCCTTCTTTCTACTGTTTATAACGAGGCCTGCCATTAATGTTTCCGGTCACCTCACTGTTCAGGCTACCATTATCTCATGCCCGGAGATCACCACAGCCCCCTCACTGCTATCTCTCTGTCCCTCATTTTGTCCCACTCCAAATGCTGCCAATGTTCTCTCAAAATCACAGATCTCACCTGGAACACCTCCACTCTCCCTAACTCCTACTCCTCTCAGATTTTAGCTTAGCACCTTCTTCCTGGAAGCCTTCCTCGATACCTCATATCTTACTGCTGACAGGTGTCCTCTTATTGAAAGGACTGTTGCCGCGATCCCTTTTACACACAGCACTGGCATTTCCCAACTATTTTCACTTTGCTGATCTCTTTCTCCCTCTGTAAGCCCACCGAAGAGAGCAACATTTAAAAATTTTTATTCTTAATACAGTGAACATATTTCATCCCCACTGGTTAGCACGGTGCCTGACATATAGCATGTTTTATAAGTATGTAAGATGAATGAGGAAATGTCGCTAAATAGCACACGCAGCAACACACACACATACACACAAAATTTGGAGCATCTGGTATGTTCGATCATCTATATGACTGCTCCTTCCTACTGATAAAGGTATCTAAGATGATCAGCACTTATTTTCTACAGTGATTAAATAGTCTTTATGGTGGAGGCCTTCCATTCATTCATTTATTCTGTAAACCCTTACCGAACTCTATTATATACCACATACTGTGCTGTGTACAGGGGACACAGAAGTGAAGGAGAGAGGGTCCCTGAAGGGACAGTCTAGTAGGAGGAAACAGTTATGTAAACAAGTACAACCGGGAACAGGGAGGGGAAGGACCTTATCAGCACGGTAATGTAACTACATTGGGGTGCAGGGAGGTCATAGCGAAGAGTATGCGTGATTCTACCTGGAGCGTTAGGCAGAAAAGATATAAAAAAATGCGCAGACACACTATTTTGTCATCTTTCTATCCCCAACACTGCCAGCAAAACTCCTACATTTACTGTCTATAAACCAGGCACTAGGCTGAGCTCTTCATATGTATTATTAATTTTCAAAACAAGCCACGGAAATTGATACACACAAGGAAACAGAAGCATAGAGGTTTAATGGACTCTCCTGAGCTCAGAGACACAAGTGGCAGAGCTGGGACTCACCCTGAGGCCTGACTACCAAACCCGAGCACTCGCCTCTCTGTCACACGGTTCCAGGCTGATGTGGGCGTTAGCAAGCGGGGACGCCCACAGTGCACGGTAAGAGGCGAGTGTCCACAGCGCCAGTTCTCCCTCTGGATGCTCCAGGTTCCCGGGGCTTCGCAACGGCGGTCACAAGCCTCAGGCTCATGAAATAGAGGTGACGTATGTCACTTCCAAGTAGAAGCTTTAAGAGCCACTGAGCGACCCACCAGCCTTCTCTCTGCCAGGATGACTGGCAAAGCTCCAGACAGTGGCCGCGTCATTGGCCTGGTGGCAGAGGAATCTCCCCAGTGAACCGACTGAGTGAGCCCGAAAAACCCCTGTCCTACACTCCTGACGCCCTGGGATGTAGTTAGGGGGCCAGCCCAGTGCACGCGGATGAGCACAGAGCACCGAGGCGCCGGTGAGGATGGAGACTCGGGGCGAGGGGACTCTGCGAACTCGTGCAGTTCACGCAAGAGAGGAACTGTCACTTACTTTTTCTTTGGGAGGCTGCCGCTGTCCAGGAGCAGTGCCCATATCTGATGGGTCCCGGCCATGGCTATCCAGAGAACGTCCGCTCCCTGGACCTCTGAACCTGTATGGAAACAAACAGTAACTGTCATGTACGCGTCTCTTTAATACAAACACTCCATGTGCTTTGGGAATTTGAAAGATGACATTGGTATGTTTATAAATCATCTGAAGAAAAAAATATCTGCAGGGTTTTAGGTTGTTCTTGAAATTTTTCCATGTTCCTTGTGAAAGGTTTGTTTCTTAATAGTTATAAATTTACCTGTCAATTCACAGAAATCCAAAGTATTCTTAATAGCAGTCTGTCCCTTTGCATCTCTGGGCACAATGTTTTTAAATATTTGATTTCTTATTTTCTCTGATAAAATAAGTTGACATATATTCTCCAAAGAAACTCTGCCAAATACCTAACATTAGCCACTAAAATTATATGCTTTAATAACAGTGTTTTTGAACAATTTCTCATGAAAAACCCTATCTTTTATTTTTTAAAAATTTTTAATGTTTATTTATTTTTGAGACAGATCATGAGTGAGGGAGGGGCAGAGAGAGAGGGAGACACAGAATCTGAAGCAGGCTCCAGGCTCTGAGATTCTGAGCTGTGAGGACAGAGTCTGATGAGGGGCTCGAACCCACGAACCATGAAATCATGACCTGAGTTGAAGTCGCACGCTTAACCGACTGAGCCATCCAGGTGCCCCTTAAACCCTATCTTTTAATAGTGTAAAGAAATAGGTGTTTCCTTTGGGGCACCTGACTGGCTCAGTCAGTGGAGCATGTGACTCTTATTAGTCTCGGTCAGGAGTTCGAGCCCCAGTTGGCCATAGAGCCTACTTAAAAATACTTCTACCACCAGGTTGGCTAGACTTAAAAACACAACACAGTTGCTATTTAAAAATCCATTGTTCAATTGGCTATGAGACTTTTTCAAAAAAACACAGTTCACATACAAAAAAGCAGAGTATAACATATTAGAATATAGCTTTGCTTACTAAAACTCAGGAGTAATTTTCCACTTTCTTGGAGGATGTTATAACTTACTACAACATGACAAGGCTCTATTTCTCAAATTCTATGGTTAACATATTTAACTTAGGGGTGCGTGGCTGGCTCAGCCGGTAGAGCATGTATCTCCTGATCCCAGTTGAGTTCGAGCCCCACGTTGTTGGGTGTGGAGCCTACTCCAAAAAATATGTGTGTGTGTGTGTGTGTGTGTGTATAGTTTACATACATATGTAAAAATATGTGTGTATACAGTTTACATACACATAAAAGTATATATACACACACATATTCATATATACACATATATATTTAAACTGTATTCTGAGGTGACTTTTATATAAAATTGAGAATTTTTAACTAAAACAATTTGATCAGTTATATCTTATGCTAAAAGAAATATCTTGGTAAGGCTATTTTTTTTATCTTCTTTAACTTCAAGTAGTTTGTGTCTAGAAGGTACTTTTCTTCCTTAACATATTACTTTCGTCTTTCAATTTAACAAAAATAATAATGATGGTTCTCAAAAAACTGCGGTTGCTATGTGCCAAGCACTTGACAGAGATTATCACTTACAATTTCTGAAACGCCCCAAGAGACAGGCAGTGTTATTAGGCCCTTTTTATAGATGAAGAAACTGAGGCTTAGGGAGGTTAGATAACTTGTCAGGATCACAGTGCTGGTAAATGAACCAGAATCTGACACTAGGAGGTCCAACAGAAAAATCTAGATCACATGTTGCCTCTTTTTCTGTGTTCTTAATTGCTATCCTACAAAATCTAAAGGAAAGTATTTTCATTTAATTTTTCATAGTCAAATATTTTTATGAACCTAAATTATATTAAAAGAGACAAGGGCATCCATTTATTCTGGGGACTCTGTCTCTGCTTAATCACCTTAAAAGTATATCAAAAGCCTTTCATAATTATTTTATTTTACTCCTGCCATGTGAGGACACAGTGCAAAGGCGACCATCTACGACCCAGAAGAGAGCTCTCACCAGAAACCAATCATGCTGGCACCTTGACCTTGGACTTCTAGCCTCCCAAACTGTGAGAAAATAAATTTCTGTTGTTTAAGCCACCCCATCTATGGGATTTTGTTACGGCAGCCCGAGGTGACTAAGACATTCCCTCAGAGGACAGAGATGAGACAGGGATATATCTGCTATCAACACTTTTATTTAGCTTCATATGAAAGTCCTAGTTTGTACAATAAGAAGAAACACAAAGCACAAAGATTAGAAACAAAACTGTAATCATTAGAAGATGACATGCTGTTAAAGCCTCTACCCGGCCACAAGAGAGCTGTGTTGGGACATAGCTGAGTCAAAGACCCAATGAGTTCTCCAAATTGACCGACCTAGTTCAACCAGAGCCTACTGTAGGAAGGCCAAACCTCATAGTATTAAAAGTGTGAACAATTTGTCTGGTTTTGCTCTCTGTGTACTTATTTCCTTTAGAAGCCTAAGAAACAAGAAAAAGTATAGAAGCAACAGCTGTGTCAGGTCAGGATTTCGGGGTCTTGGGATTCTCCATAACAACTGAGGATGACGATGATGATGACAGCTGGGAGGGTGAGGTGGTAAAAATGATGACCATCCAGAACCCCTCCTATGATTAAGGCACTGAGCTAAATAAGCACGTTTCAGGGGGTATTTCCTTTAACAACTTTAGGAAGTCTTAGTCTTATCGTCTCCATTTTATAAAGAAACTGAAATAGAAAAGGGCTAAATTGTTAAAATTCACACAGCTAAACCTGGAATAATAATCTATTAGTGAGTCTTACTCCGGATTAGTAGTGTTCTGATCAGAACAAAGAACTACAGAAGTGAGCCTGGGCTCTTGAGGCCAACTCTTCTCCCTCCCCCTTCTGCCTCTGCCCATGAACTCACCCCTGGCTTCAAGGACCCAAGAACATTTTCTGTGTGATCGGGAGAGAGATCTGATCAAATGTAAGCATGCCTCTCTACTCCAGGATGTCTGCCTAGGTTCACTCTTTCTGTCCTTCCCTTCCTGTAGCCTGTGGGATAACCTGTGGCTGAATAATCCTTTAGCAGTATTTTTTCCAATCCCATGCCTTTCCATTTTGGTTTGTTTCAGCTTACCAGCAGCTCTTTGTGACTTTTAGGATGAAACTCCATCTTATAACAACAATACTCCAACAGTATTTGTTAGGTTCCACTTTCTATGTGTCACGCACTATTAAAAATGCATCCTAATAATTAACAATTAATGCTCCTAATAATTCCTGCAATAAACTTTTGAGCTATAACACTATCAGAATCTTTAATTTAGATGAGGAAATTGAGGCATAAAGAGGCCAGGTAACTTGTCCAAAGTCATATAACTACTAAGATGTAAACTAATTAGAACCCAAGCAGTCTGCCTTCAGTCCATGCTACAGTGCCTCTTAGGAAGTTTTTACCCTGGCCTGATCATTTCACTGAGGGCTGAAGAGTTTGTTCTTGCAGAAAAAATCAGAAAGAATGAAAGGGAAGGGAAGGCAGAAAAAGGTAGTCTGGCATTTATAAAGTCTATCAAACCAATAAGAATCATTAATAATTTACACTATTCTCCCCGATTTTGAAATCTAAAGCACATTGTTGTAGCACCAAGTATAGGTATTAGTTTTGTTCCTTCTAACAAGAATGCGGCAATCATGAACATTTCAATTTTAAATTAAGAGTGCACTTAGTATTACTGACCTCCAACAGTCACTAAAAATACAAAAAAATAAAAATTAAAAAAGACAATGCCAAAAGCTGAAAATGTTTTGAGAGTATTTTAAAAGGCAAAACCTCTCATTACTAAGAATTAATGAAATAATTATAGAAGACAGGAATAAAATCAGCAAATGAAATATGAAAATGAAAAGAAAATTACCTGCCATCTAGCTTTTAAAAATTCAATGTTATTTTAAGCAATTATGATCAAAAATAGAACCCAATGATTAGAGCCTTCTAAATAGCATCTCTGAAGTTATCCATTAGTGTAAATAGGTTTTTCTATACAATCCCTAAACCTCCTATGAAGCAAAACCTCACACCACTAGGAGAAAGCAGCAGAGCCTAGCACTCACCACGGCACAGGAAAGAACTAACTACAGCTGGAGGAAGGGCAGCTCTCCACCTCTGGGAAAGGCATCGTTGGCCAAAGACCCCACACTGACACCGACATGGGCTTCCCACTGCTGGGGGAGAAGCAGAAAACTCCTCAAAACCACTCAGAATTTAGCTGTCCCAGAGAGGAGGAACAGGAACAGTGAAAGAGCCTTCCCCCTCCTTTCATGGAGGCCCAGGCATCCAGGGCCTCCCCCAGACTGAGGGTGACCAGAACAACAGAACGCCGCCTTCGTCACGGTACAAGCTGGTGCAGAATGACAAACGGCAGCGGTCTATCCCCTGCAGAGCTGCTGCAAGTCAGGGAGACAGCCCTGTGGCTCAGCTGTGCAGGATGATCGAAAGCGGATGGGTGCTAACACTGAGAAAAACCCTCCGGCATGTAGGGCCCCACGCTAAGGCGGCAGCAGCCCACTGCTAGAGGAGTTGGAAAGCTATGAGAAGCTGATGGTAGCCACAGCAATAATAAAACCAAGAGCCAGCCTAGGTTGTGACTAAACCGACTCAACCTCCCATTATAATGGCATAAATACTACTGATCTCCTCAGCCTCTATAGTTCTATTCAAGATGACTGGCATATAATGAAAAACGAGAAGACACACATAAAAGCAAAGCAGAACAAAACAACCCCCTTGCCCCCAAACCAAAACTCCATTTTCAAGAGACAAAGCAATCAACAGAACAGACTCTGGGATGACCTGACATCTGGAACTGTAGGACACAAACTTGGAAAGAACTATACTTCCTATGTTAAAGAATCTAGAGAAAAAGGTGGCCAACACACCTAAATAGGTGAAGAATTAAAGCAGATAGATGGAATCTACAGGAAACAGTAAAATGGAAATGCTATACAGAAAAGAATCCCAGTAACAAAAATTCCTTCAATAGGCTCATCACAGCTGAGGAAACAGGGACTCTAAAGATAAATCACTATAAATGATCTGAATTGAAACATGAAAGAAAAAAGGGTGAAATAAAGAAACATGATACATAAGAGCTATTGGGCAGAACATCAGAGCCTCACATATAAGTACCTGAAATCCCAGAAAGAAGAGAAAGGAGTAGAAAACATACATGAAAAGATGATGGGTGAGAATTTTTCCACCAATAGTGAAGGACACAAAACCACAGACTCCAGAATTCTAAGCAGGATAACTCCTAGACTTATCAGTTAAACAGCTACAAAATCAAAGAAAATCTTGAAGGCAGACAAAGGGGTGGGGGAATACTTTATATGTAAAGAAACAAGGAAAATAATTAAATTAGACTTCTTGTTTAAAACTGTGTAAGTTATAAGACAATGGAATGACTTCTTCAAAATATCTAAAAAACAAAACAAAAAACAAACCTCAATCTAGACTTATACACGGAGTAAAAAAAATACCTTTCAAAAATAAAAGCTAAATACTTTTTCAGACACCTCACCCTCAACATTCCCCTTAAAAAAACGGCCAGGAGAAATCAATGTCAGTAGCTATGTGCCTCAAGAAATGTTATAGAAATTCTCCAGACTAAAGCAGTATTATTCCAGAAGGACACTTGGGATTCTAAGAAAACAGTTTTGAGAACAATTTGGCAGTTTCTTATAAAACTACACATACACTTACCATATGACCTAGCAATTTCAATTCCTAAGCATCTGCCCAAGAGAAGGAAATACATATGTCCACATAAAAACCCGTACACAAATGTTTACAGACGCTTTCATCATAATTGCCATAAACAAGAGATATCCGAAATGTCTATCAACTAGTGAATAAACGCATTGTGGTACGGCCGTACAATGGAATACTACTCAAAAATAAAAAAGAACCGCTGAGAAAAGCAGCAGGGACAGGTGTCAAAAGCATCATGCTAAAAGGAAGAAGTCAGACATAAAAGACTATTCTGAGGACAAGAAACAGACCACTGCTGGTAGCTGGAGCAGGTGGTAAAGTCGTGGGAAGGAGCCTGAACGAAGGGTCACGAAAACTTTCTGGGATGACGGAGATATTCTGTATCTTGATTGTAGTAACGGTTATAAGACTGTACGATGGTCAAAATTCACAGAACTTATACCCAATAAGGGTAAATGCACTTTCTATAAATTATATCTCATCAACCTGACTAAAAAAAAATCTTATAAATACAAAGTCAGTGTGATAATAAAAAACTCTTCTCAAATTTTAAATATAAAATTGTTTTTATTTTACCAAAATAAACACACATCAGTCACATTGTATAAAATTTATTCCTCAATAATAAACAAACCTCTCAACTGAGTATCCTAGAGGATGCTTTTTATGGTGTTTCATAGCACATTAATGGAAGTCAGAGAAGCATATTATCTAAGCACATAAGTACCAACACTGTAAATTTTTAGACTAGCTTACTAAAGAGTTGGATTTCAATCATTAAGAACAGCTAAATTATATCTAAGGAAAATGCTGATTGAAGGGCCAAGGAAGGTTAATGGGATTCGGGCACACTGTCCTTTCCATAAATTATTCTGAATCAGGTAAAGTCTAAAGTACTTAGAAACTAGCAGGGGTTCTGACCTTTAGTATATATAAAAAAAAAATCTCTTAGAAACATGGCAGATTCTGAAAAAATACGAATTTGCTGTAGTTATTTTTAGTGCATTATGAAGCTCTGACCATATTGAGAGTGAGAAAAAATGAACAAGGATGCAACAATCTCTTCTGTAAGAATCTTTTTGTTGTTTTTATGCTTTAATTACTATAATGGCATGATTAGGCTACTCAGTCACTATTTAAAATACACATGTATGTACATATACACATTACATGTATATTTAAAATGATCAGAGGTATTTCAAGTTTTTTAAATTTTTAAAAATGTTTTATTGATTTTTGAGAGAGAGAGAGAGAGAGAGAGAGAGAGAGAGAGAGAGAGAGAGAGAGACAGCGTGAGCAGGGGATGGGCAGAGAGGGAGACACAGAATCCAAAGACAGGCTCCAGGCTCTGAGCTAGCTGTCAGCACAGAGCCCGATGCAGGGCTCAAACCCACGAACTGTGAGATCATGACCTCAGCCAAAGCCGGACGCTCAACCGACTGAGCCACCCAGGGGCCCCTCCCTAATCTCTTAAAGTGTGTTGTTTATTAACTGGGTCTCTTGGTAAGATATATATTCAACTGTGTATTTGTCCTCATTATTTTTCATTATCTTTACCTAAGCTGTTCTTTTAGTTCAATTTTTAATTAAGTATACATTCAAATGGATACATGCTATATACATGTTATAGACATGATATAGACATATCCTCCCACAAAGAACCACCAGTCTAAAACTTTGTGTTTTTCATTCTCTTCTTTTACATTTTAATTTTACCATGTCGCGACAGATCTCTCGATGTACACATGACCCATGAAAACAGGTTTGAACATGTACACAGATTTTTTTTTATCAATAATAGTATAGAACTGTAGTTGTATTATCTCTTATGATTTTCTTAACATTTTCTTTTCTCTTGCTGACTTTATTGTAAGAATACAGTCTATAGGGGGCTCCTGGGTGGTTCAGTCCGACTCATTATTTCAGCTCAGGTCATGATCTCACGGTTTGTTTAGAGTCCCACATCGGGTTCCAGGGAGCCTGTTGGATTCCCTGTCTTCCTTACTCTCTGTCCCTCCCCTATTCATGCTCTCTCTCTCTCAAAAATAAATACACATTAAAAAAATACAATATATTACATATAATATACAAAATATGCGTTAATAGACTGTTTATGTTGTTGGCAAGGCTTCCGACCAAAGTAGGCTATTAGTAGTTAAGTTCTGGGGGAGCCAAAGTTACATGCAGATTTTTTTTTACTGTAGGGGGTCGGTGCTCCTAACCCCTGCACTGTTCAAAGGTCAACTGTATAGTCTTGCTTCCTATTCAATTTTCTATAAAAGAAATCTACTGTAGTTCTCTTCTGTACCTTGATTTTTCACTCAATAGATGCCAGGCACTTGTCTGTGCTGCTAGGGATAGCTGTGCAGTGGTCCATCATTTGCACCGCGGAGCTGCCTAATATATGAAGATATGACAACACCTAATCTATCTCTCATGTTTTCCTCCTGATAATTCCATCCTTTCTCAAATTCCTAATTATGCTAGAATTTCAGATATATTCTTTTAAAGTATCAAAAAAAAAAACTTATGTGTTTACAAGAACAATTTTTCTCAGCCAGTCCCTTTCAGGGTGCATTTACGTCCACATCTACCTAAACCAGTTGTACAATTACATAATTTATATATATACATATATATATATATGTACATGAGCCAATTAAATATGAATGCAAATGGAAAGTTGTTTTTATGAAAACAAAGTTGAATACTTTGGAAAGACGTAATGAAAATAGCTAAGTCAAATTGTTGTTAAACTAAGTGAGGAAAGGCTATTGAAAAGAATAGGTTAAAAAAACTTCAGCCCTCAGCTTTCCTCGCAGGGTTTCAAAATTCTCATCACACTTTAAAGAAACCAAAACAATATATTTTGAGTGGTACAAGACTATCAGGGGCCATGTAAGGAAAAGGCTGTGGGGGGCACCTGGGTGGCTCAGTCAGTTAAGCATCTGACTTTGGCTCAGGTCATGATCTCGTGGCTTGTGAGTTCAAGCCCTGTGTCGGGCTCTGTGCTGACAGCTCAGAGCCTGGAGCCCGCCTAGGATTCTGTGGCTCCCCCTCTCTCTGCCCCTCCCCTACTCATGCTCTGTCTCTCTCAGTCTCTCAAAATAAACATTAAAAAAAAAAAAAGCTGTGGTCCTACATCAAAAGATTGGCTAAAATATGTACATTTATAGTTCTTAAAAGAAAGCATTTTTACTTTTATGATTCCCAGATTTAAAAGACTTTTTTCCTATATGGATCAATTACCATAGTGAGTCAATTCAGTAATGGATTCTACTATATTTACTTCTACTTTTATTTCCACAAAGGATTCAGGTAGCTTACAAAGAAATAAACACTAATAAATAAATTTAAAATAAGGAAATTAAAGCAATAGGTAAATAGGGTAGAAAAAAATGCAACTGTACTAATATCAAAAAATGAATGCCATGTTTCCACATTTCCATTATATTTTGCTCAAGATAATTAGTCTCTAAGTTTTCTGATAATCAAAACAACAAAGGAGACACAATTGGTTATAATATTCAAATTATCAAGGAGTGTAAATCAAACTTGATACTTAGGAAAAAATAATATAGAGATCAGAAAAAAAAAAATTCTCTAGTAGAGAAATTTATAAGGTAATCAGTGAACTACCAGCAAATCTCTATAGTAAAAACACTAACAAGTCCCACAGGACTGTGTTTTGATGAATACACAATGTGAAACACACATGCACACGTATAGATATAAATGAATGTGATATATGTTTATATGTCTATATATTTTTTAATGAATGACAATGCCAAAATACAGTTAGCAAAAACAACTGTAACAACAAACATCCTATGATGCAATTTCTGCATACTCTGACAATAAACATTAATCCAGGATTAGATTTTAGAGTCACTTAAAAGCAATGGCTCTTAAAATGTTTCCTGGGTAACATACGACTTTGAAATTCTGAGAAATTCCTCCAAATCTTAGAGAGTTTCTGGGAAGTTTAAGTACCTCAAAAACCCTAACCCGGAATGCCTGGAGTCTTGGACTAGAGTAGTCACTGTGATTATAGGTCCTTCACACAGTGCTTGAAAACCATTTGCTCTCAGCATTTTGAAGGGTGTTAAGCTTAAGTGCACTGATGACTCCTCTTGCCAAGTACCTGGAGTGAAGCTATTTTAAGCTGTAAGTGAAACACACAGAGCCATATGCTCTTAATGATCCGTTGAGCTAAGGTAGGACTCACTTCCTTTATGAGAACTGAGCTTAATAAAGACATACATCCCAGCACATCAGTCCACGTGGAAGCGAAGAGGGTGCTTGTCTCTAGAGCCCAGATTTTCCTTAGAAAGCAGCTTGGATGCATTCTCAGTAGGAAATAAACCACCAGAGATTCCATGCCATAATGTATGAAAAACTTTTAGCCTAGATTTAAGTACTCCTTGGCTACTAAATAAATCCAACTAAATATAGTATCTGGTAAAGTATATCCTGTTTTCAAGCAATGTAAGTTCTAATTTATGTGACAGACTGAATTACTTGTCTTAATTCATCCACACCTTTACCATGGCCTCATTACAGGCAAAGTGCATATCCCCACCTCATGACTTGGAGCTTAGTTATGTGATTTGCTTAATAACAGTAAGTAAACAGATACGACATGAGCAAGGGCTTAAAATGTGTGTAACGGGGCTTACACTCTTGTGCTCCTGCCTTTTGCCAAAAGAATATGTCTTAGACAGTTACTGGTCCAAGGAAGATGAGAAACAAATGGAGCAGATCTACACCCAAGAAACAGCCTGGAATCAAGCCCAGGCTGAGCCTTGATCAGCTGAACCCCAAACCTATATGTGAGTGAGAAATAAAGGTTTAGGTTTGTAGAAGTTTTTGAGATGATGTCTTATGAAGTGTTTCTGTGGCCATTATTAACAGATACAGTAAATACAAGTTATAAGTTGCAAAATGTAAATACCAAATACTGAATTGCTATACTGACTGTTAGCTTTAAATCACTCAGGGCTTAGACACTAAGGGGAGAACAGTTCTTTTTTCCATGAGGGAGGGTGACAGCATACCAAAGTAACAATTCTCACCCACTTTGACTCGTCTACTGAGAGAGAGGTTTCAGACTGTTTTTCTCTTTATAAGATTTATGTTCAAATTGCTCAGTAGTATATCCAAGGCAAGGAGGCAGGAGCAACAGAGAAGTCCTATTAGGGATATTTTTAACCCTGATATTATTTAGAATTGGGGGTACACGGGGACACAAAGCAGACTGTACCGTGTTTTACTACTGTTTTAAAATTCTCTGCATATAACGTAACCCCTTATTGACCGTACCTGGGGCACATGCTCCCTCTACCTTCCCAAATCCTCCTTCCTTTGAGCCCCCAAAACACCTCATGACTACTGGGACACAGAATTCCAAAAACAAATTTCTCAAAAGTAACTTACACAAAATACCTAAGTTATTATTAAGTGCAGTAGTACCAGTTCATTCAATTATTTTATGAATAGTAAAAGCTTTATAAAGTTAATCACAATGGAAAAAATGAAGGTCTTTGAATTATAACCAAATTAACATCATAATAGGAAACTGTCTCAAATGTAAAGCCATTAAACTAAGCTGGCACTTATTCACTCTATAAATATATTCAGATCATACAAACCATTTAGTTCCTAATACCATTTTTAATGGATCCTACTAATTTTCTTTATTCATTACTCTGGGTTTAGACATGCTGATATCTCAGTATCACTGAGGGTCAATGAAAAATAAGCATACGAATGCTAGATTATTTTTTAGTAAATCAATATCGGTAATAAAGATTACAAAGATAATACAAAGCTCATTCATTTTCAATACCAACATAATTCAGCAATTTTTTTAATTGACGAAAAGGAGCTATTATATTTCAATACAAAGTTTAATAATCTAAAGAAAGCAGCTATCCCTTCTTGATTTCTATTCAAATTGAGAGTAAATAAAAAGACATCGTTAAACACCAAAGTTAATGATCATCTGATGTTCTGAAACTACAAACTTTCGAATTTAAGAATATTCAGGACTGTATTTACTGGAAACTGCAGCTAAGCTGAAATGTTTTAACATTAGAGTAATATATATATAGTCTATTGAATGTGTAAGATACAACATGTAAGCATGTAATTTGTTATATATCACAATACACACTGCTGGCTTTATTTTTAAATTAACAAATCCCACCATACGTAATAAAAGTCTAAAATAACTAGCAATTAGAATTAATTCCAATGAATGCTCCCAGAATACCTTAAAAATATTACATTTATTAAGCAAAGTTAGCTTATATTTAATATTAAAAGTTTACATACCTGATGTCCCCAAAACTACATCCCAGGGGGAACTAATGGGCTGCTCCTCTCCTTTGGCTCCACCTTCTTTATCTGTACCTTGAACTCCAATGCCAGCTACAGTGCTCACCATCTCAGCTTGTAGGTCAATCTACAGAAATTAACACGTTTTATGCAATGCATGTTACTTTTTTTGTTTTTTCTTTCGGTACATGAGGACTTCCAATAGAATATATAGAAAGTTTTTGCAACACAAATAGTCTTAACAAACAAACAAAAAAAAAGGCTAATGAAGTACAGTATAGGGTGAGCTTGATACTCAAATGTGCAAAACGCGGTCCTTTTCATTTCCCCACCTGCCTGTTCCTCCTTCCTCACCAAAGTCCCTACCAGAACTGGTACTGAGCTCATCTTAACTGTAAAGTTTGTTGAAAGAAAGTGTAATTCCAAATTTCAAAGCAAAATCTGGAAAAATGCATGCTTTTTTTTTTTTTTGAGAGAGCACATACGTGCAAGTGTGGGAGGGACAGAAGGAAAGGGAGAGAATCCCAAGCAGGCTCCACACCCAGTGTGGACATCATGACCACGATTAGGTCACAACTGTGACTGCGAGATCATGACGTGAGCCAAAGTCCAGAGTTGGATGCTTAACTGACTGAGCCACCCAGGCGCTCTCAAAAATGCAGGTTTCTTAAAGTTAACTATATGTATTTCAGTTATGCTTGGCTAGTAATTAACAAAAATGGAGCTTAACATGTGCCAGGTACTAATCCAAGAGTCATCCATTCATCCATCCTCTTTTTTTTTTTTCCCATAATATTTTATTGTCGAATTGCTTTCCATATAACACCCAGTGCTCTTCCCCTTAAGTGCCCTCCACCATCACCACCACCTCTTTTCCCCCCTCCCTCTTCCCCTTCAACTATCTTAATAGTCCTGTGATTGTGATTCTGATTGCTCTTGAGGACACTGAGGCACATATCACAAAGCAGGTTTCCAATATCCCACAGCCACTAAACCGAGGATCCAGGATTTGAACCCAGGCAGTTCTAGCTCTACTACACTATACTGCCTCTATAAACTGAAAAACGAATCAACTCTACTGAAAATAAAATGCTTTGGTTTCATCTCCTGAGCTCCTTCCCCCAACATTTCTCCATGAAAATTATCAAACATAAAAGTTGGAAGAATTTTACAGCAAGCCTCTGTACACCTACTATCAACATGTCACTTACTTGCTTTATCACATAGCTTATGGAGCTATCAACCCTTCAATCCATTTATACTTTTTGATGCATTTCAAAGTAAACTGTAAACATCTGTACAGGGGCTCTAAATACTCCAGCTTGCTTATCATGGATAAGAGGTCCGTCTTTTTTCAGTTCCCTTTTCTGAGGCAAAACTTACAATGAAATGCAAAGACCTCAAGTGTATCATTCAATGACTTCTCATAAGTGCATAAAACTGTGTAGCCCTAACTTACTTCAAGACAGACAACGTTATCTTCGATCCAGTCAGTCCCCTTATGCCTCCATCCACATAATCCTACCCCCAGAGACAAACTGTATCGTTTTTTTCCATCACAGATTAGTTTTATCTAAGACCTCAGCTAAAGAGAATCAAACTATATGGATTCTTTTATGTGAGGCTTCTTTCACTTAACAGATTTCTGAGATTTATTCATATTTAAGTAGCTTGTTCCTTTTTACCACTGAGCAGTATTCCACCATAGGAATATACCACAGTTCATTTATTTATTTTCCTACTGATGGACACCTGGGTTATTTCTCGTTTGCGGCCTTCAAATAGGGCTGCTCTCAATATTCCTGCATGAGCCTTTTGGTGCACCTGTGTTTTCACTTCTCTTACGTACATACACAGGACTAAAACTGCCATGTTACAGGGCAGGTATAGGAGAAGTATACACAAAAAATGCCAGAAGGAGTTTTTTTCAGTGGTCTATCCTTCTGTATTCCCACCAACAATGTATGAAAGTTCCAACCGCTCCATATCCTTGCCAACCTATGGTGTTGTCCGTCTTTTTAATTTTAATTTTAGCCATTATAGCACTGCATCGTGGTTTCAATTTACATTTCCTTTCTAACCCATGACGTTGATCACTTTGTGTGTTTGTCGTCAATCTTACATCCTCTAATGCAAATTCTAATGAGGAATTTTAAATTCATCATTTCTTCATTTATGATTATTGTTTCTGTGTCCTGTATTTGAGAAATCTTTGCCTACCTGCAAATCATGAAGGAATTTTCATGTTTTCTTCAAAAAGCTTTATCATTTTAGCATTTACATTTAGGTCTGTGATGCATCCTGAACTGCTGTTTGTATATCGTGTAAGGTAGGGGTCATGTTTCTTCCCCCCCATATGGGTATCTAGTTGTTCAAGTGCAATATGATGAAAGGACTTTCCTTTCCCTCTTGATTGCTTTGATGCTTTCTGAAAAATCAAATGACCGTGTAGGTATGAGCTTCTAGACAGTCCATTCTTTTGTCCTGATCTACACATCTTTTTAAAAGTATCGCAGTGTCCTGATTAGTGCAGCATTATAGTAAGTCTTTTTAAAAATATATTTCTTTATCTTTTTTTTAATAGTTTATTGTCAAATTGGTTTCCATACAACACCCAGTGCTCCTCCCCATAAGTGCCCTCCACCATCACCACCACCTCTTTTCCCCCTCCCCCTTTCCCTTCAACCCTCAGTTCATTTTCAGTATTCAATAGTCTCTCAAGTTTTGCATCCCTCTCTCCCCCCAACTCTCTTTCCCTCTTCCCCTCCCCCTGGTCCTCCATTAGGTTTCTCCTGTTCTCCTGTTAGACCTATGAGTACAAACATATGGTATCTGTCCTTCTCCATCTGACTTATTTCACTTAGCATGACACCCTCTAGGTCCATCTGCTTTGCTACAAATGACCATATTTCATTCTTTCTCATTGCCACGTAGTACTCCATTGTGTATATATACCACATCTTCTTGATCCACTCATCAGGTGATGGACATTTAGGCTTTTTCCATGTTTCGGTTATTGTTGACAGTGCTGCCATGAACATTGGGGTACATGTGCTCCTATGCATCAGCATTTCTGTATCCCTTGGGTAAATCCCTAGCAGTGCTACTGCTGGGTCATAAGGGAGTTCTATGAATAGTTTTTTGAGGAACCTCCACAGTTTTCCAGAGTGGCTGCACCAGTTTACATTCCCACCAACTGTGTAGGAGGGTGCCCGTCTCTCCACACCCTCACCAGCATCTATAGTCTCTTGAGTTGTTCATTTTAGCCACTCTGACTGGCGTGAGGTGGTATCTCAGTGTGGTTTTGATTTGTGTTTCCCTGATGATGAGTGATGTTGAACATCGTTTCATGTGCCTGTAGGCCATCTGGATGTCCTCTTTGGAGAAGTGTAAGTCTTTAAATCAGATAAGGATGTCTTTTAACTTTGTTTTCCCAAGACTGTTTTAGATATAATACTTTGTTTTGTACCTCTGTATAAATAGTGGCACCCACTTGTCAATATCTTAAATAAATAAAAGCACCCAATGGAGTTTTGATTGAGATTACATTGAATTCACAGATCAATTTGGAGAGAACTGACTCTTAACATTGAGGCTTCTAATCCAATATTAGATTAATTTTTCTCAGCAATGTTATAATTTAAATATCTAGATCTCGAATGTTTTTGTTAAATTTATTCTATATATTTTGTTTTTTGCTTAGTACTATAAACAGAATTTAAAAAATTCCAATCCAATTAACTAGGACTAGCATCAGTAATAGTAAGTATAGTAAGTAATAGTAAAAATACTGATCTTTTTATACTAAGATTGTATTTCACAACGTTCCTAATTTCTCTTATTTGTTCAGGTAGTATTTCCATAGATTTCTTACATTTTCTATCATGTCATCGGCAAATAAAGTCAGTTGTTCTTCCTTTTTGGCCAGTATGCTTTTTTGCTTTCTTGCTTTATTACAGTGGCCAGTACTTCCAGTATAGAGTGGTGAGAATGGGGATCCTTGCCTCCTTCCCAATCTTGGAAGGAAAGCATTTGATATTTTGCATTAATTATAGATATAAGCTTTTTGTAGATGCCTTTTAAAATATTAAGGACATTCACTTCCATTTCAAGTTTACTAATTTTATCATAAATAGAAAAATATTAAAAAAACATTTAATGCCTAATCTAGCAAAGCAACTGTATGGTTATTACATTCATTGATTTAATTAAGCAGTAGCCTCTTGCATTATTTTTAGTGGCTGTTCTATACTCTCCTGAAACTGTAAGGACTATTCATTGGTGTAACTTTACTCATATTTTTACTGACCCCAATCTGCAAAAATGTTAATAGGGAGCTAGGGACAGGCCCTTGAAATACATCTTGATTTAAGAAATGTATCAAAAACTGATGTGATAAAGAATTACTCTTGCAAAAAGCCAAAGGTCCGGAGGATGTTACAGAGATGTTTTAATAAATATTCAAAAACTGTTAATTCCTATGTTAAACAAATTATTCCAAAAAACAGAAAAAGAGCAAAAACTAATTAGCTCATTTGATGAAGTTAGTGTGACTCTGGTTCTAGTATCAGGTGAGAACAGCACAAGAAAATATAGAGCCATTTAATTGATGAACATGAATTTTAAAATATTAAGATCTAACTTGGGATAAACAAATCCAACTTGGCTTTTTAAAAAGAAATTCATGATTAGGTAAGATTTATTCCAGAAATAAAAAAATGATTAAACATAAAAAATCTATTAATACATTACATCAAGACACTAAGGGCAAAAAACTGTATATTTCAATAAATGCAGAAAATATCTTTGGTAAAATTATATAATTCTTAGTAACTAGATAGAAAGTTTAACTTCATTAATAATTTTATTTCCCAAAGTTATAGAAAATATTAAATTTCTGGAGAAAACTTACTCCCTTTAAGATTAAGAGCATGACAAGATACCCTATTATCACTGCTAATGTTTAAAGGCAATTGAGGTTCTTGCCAGCAATTAAAAAAAAATTTTTTTTTTAAAGCAAGCTCCAGGCTCTGAGCTGTCAGCACAGAATCCTACGCAGGGCTCAAACTCACCAACCGTGAGATCATCACCTGAGCCAAAGTTGGACACTTAACTGACTGAGCCATCCAGGTGCCCCTTAAAATTTTTTTTTTGTTTATTTATTTTTGAGAGACAGTAAGAGACAGAGCACGAGTGGGGGAGGGGCAGAGAGGGAGGGAGGCAGGCACAGAATTCGAAGCAGGCTCCAGGCTTTGAGCAGTCAGAACGGGGCTCGAACCCACAAAGTGTGGGATCATGACGAGTTATAGTTGGACGCTTAACTGACTGAACCACCCAGGTGCCCCTTGTCACCAATTAATAAAAGAAAACAAGATACGGAAAAACAAGAAGGAAAAAGATAAAAGTGCCATTTGTTTTCAGAGACAACATCATTATTTATATGAGAAACAAATAAGGTTTTACAGAAATGGATAAGCTGATCCTAAAATTCATATGGAATTGCAAGGGACTAAGAAGCACTACACCAATGTTGAAAAAAGAAGCAAGTGGGAGGACCCATACTTCCTGATTTCAAAACTTATTAGAAGTGTAACTTTCAAACAGTGTGGTATAGGCGTAAGAAATGATACATAGTTCAATGGAATAGACTTGAAAGTTCAGAAATAAACCCATGTATGTATGAATAATTATTTCCTACAAGGTTGACAAAGTGTTTCGGTGGAGAAAGAATAGTCGCTTTAATACATGATTCTGGGATAAGCTGATATCAACATTCAGAAGAACAAAGTTGGGCCTCTACTTCACACCACATACAAAACATAAATTCAAAATGCAGCAAAGACTGAACTGTAAGAGCCTTAACTATAAAACTCTCAGAGAAAACATAGAAGTAAATCTTAATGATCTTGAATATGGCAATGTAATCTTACATAAACACCAAAAGCCTAAGCAATTAAAGAAAAACAATTGGGAATCCTCAAATTTAAAACTGTTCTACATCAAAAAATGTGACTAAGAAAGTGAAAAGACAACCCACAGAATTTGAGAAAGTATTTGAAAAATCACCTATCTGATAAGGGATTTGTATGCAGAATATATAAAGAACTCTTATAACTCAATAATCAACACAACCCAGTTAAAAAACTGGTAAAGAATCTGAATAGATACTTCTCAAAGGAAGATATAAAAGCTGTCCATAAGGATGGGACCAAATGCTTGACATCTTTACTCATTAGGGAAATAATTATAAAAACCGCAATGAGAGGCCACGTTACACCTAGTAGGAAGGCAGAATTTAAAAAGTGGAAAATAACAAATAATGGTGAAGATATGGAAAAATCAGAACTCACAAATACTGCAGGTAGAAATGTAAAATGGTGCTGCTACCGTGGAAGAGCTTGAGAAGTTAAACAAAATATAAAACATAGGACTCAACAATTCCGTCACTTAGGTATCTACCCAAGAGAAATGAAAATGTAGGTCCACACAAAATTTTTACATAAATTCGTAACAGCCAAATATTGGGAACACATTAAATGTCAATAAACTGCCGGACAGACAAGATGTGGTATACATCTGTATGATGGAATACTACTCAGCAATACAAAGGAAGAAACCACAGATATGCTACATCACAGATGAACTTTAAAACATTACTCAGGATAAAAAAAAGCCAGACACAAAAGACCCTATGTTATATAATTCTATTTCTATGAAATGTTCGAAAGAGGCAAATTTATAAATAGAAAGTAGATTAGGGTTGGGCCTAAAAATAGGGATTAACTGGATTTGGGCATGAGGGTTCTTGGAGGGGTGGGGGGATGGAAATGTTCTAAAAACAATTTGTGGTTATGGTTGTACAACCTGTTAAATTTCCTAAAAATTCAATTATATACTTGAAATAAGTGCTATGTAAAATATATCACAATACAGTTAGACAACACACACTAACACCACATGTTTTACAAGGTCATACACAAATGGAAAGGTATGAATAGAACATAACAGAATGGCGGGCTGCAGGTGTGTTTATGCAGGAGAAGGAGAGTGGGCTAAAAATGAATTTATAAATTACTAAATGATTATTCTAAACAAGAGTCAGGTCTGCATGAAACAACGATGTCTGTAAAATATGAACATATGATCAATCCTCTGGAAATGAGGTCTTAAAAGTAAACTACAGTAAATATTTTTTATAGATTTATAAAAAGGAAGAAATAATAATTCCACCTTACTTTTGGCAGACACTAAGTCACATAATTTAAAAATAACTTCATGTGATCTGAATTTGTTGTGATAATGTTACTTAAAAAATATTTGAAATGCAGTGAATACTCCAAATCTCATTAAGTTCTAAGGCAAGAGAAAGAACACAGAATTTAAAAAAGACAAGTACACCCTGAATGGTGTGGGCTAAGTTCCTTAAAACTTTAACACCTTGTTAGATATCTGGGACACTACAATGAATTATACAAACATACAACCCTGAAAAGACAGTGATAAAGAAACATTGACCTTTAATGACTTGGTAATGAAAGAAAATCACTTTTTCTTAAAATGGGAAATCATGACATACTATGAAATCATGAGTCCTACGAAAAGGTCTGCCTAAAAAAGGCTTCTTGGTCAAATAAATTTAGAAATTCTTCACAGATTTCCCCCGCTAATGTATTCACTATATATTAATGTATTACAGTATCTAAGAACAAAGTCTCCAAGACTTCCAAAGAATAAATCTGATTTAATTTGCAAATCCACAAAATCCTTGCCTCATATAACATTTTTTCATATTAAGAGGAATATACATTATTAGAAAATGCTTCATTAAATATGTTATTTTCTCAAAAAATGCATTCAACCAATATCTACTGAACACCTACTATGGGCCAGACCTTGTTCTACATGCTTAAAATTTCAGCTGTAAAATCAATGTTCATTCCCTCATGGAAATTTACCTTGCAATGGTATTACAGGTTTCATCCATATTTTTTCCTATTATATGAAGTGATAATATTGTCAAATGGGCACAAATATCAAAAGGGAGAAAAAGGGAGAAAAGCAAGAAGTATATGAACAATGTGTATACACAGGATGGGCGAGATGAACTTATTTTCTAAGAAGACACCAACTTAAAGACCAATGGATTATAGCCAAACTATTCACTTATATGAAATGTTTAAAATAACCAGGTACTTCTAATAATGGGATATGATGCAGTCATATCATTCATATGATTAATATGGAAAACAAATTTAAGGAAACTGCAGAGAGGGGCGCCTGGGTGGCTCAGTGGTTGCGTGCTGGACTCTTGGTTTCAGTTCAGGTCATGATCTCAGGGGTGTGGGATCAAGCCCCGAGTTGGACACTCAGGGGACTGAACCACTCAGGCATCCCCAAAGACACTCTTTTAAATACAAATTTATTTGTATAGGACAAAAAAATCACTGAAAAGACAAAAATTTTAACAATGGGGAAGCTAAAATAGATGGTATGAGCCTTTTTTTACCTTTATGTATGAATTTATTTTTTAAACAAGATCATATATAACTTTTATAAGAAATAAAGCAAATTTTAAGATTGATTTATTATACATATTTCCAAGCAAAGCATAAAATGTGAAGGGAGGTGGGAGTGGTAGGATTTTTCTTCTAGGTTTGAGAAAATATTACTGAAAAAAGGACAAAGCACCGCTCTGTAAGCAGTGGTTAGGAAAATAATTCACAACAAGGAGGTTTTAGGTGATTAGGCACTTTGAAACAAAAGGATTAAGAACAACAACAACAACAGGGGGTGCCTGGGTGGCTCAGTTGGTTGCCAACTTTGGCTCAGGTCATGATCTCACAGTTCGTGAGTTCGAGCCCTGCATCCGGCTCTGTGCTGACAGTTCAGAGCCTGGAGCCTGCTTCAGATTCTGTGTCTCCCTCTCTCTGACCCTCCCCTGCTCGCACTCTCTCTCTCTCTCAAAACAAACAAACAAACAAACAAACAAACAAACAAAAAACATTAGAAAAAAAAGTACAGGACGTGACTGAACTACAGGCTGATACACAGAAAAATAAGACTCCTAAGAAAAAAACTAAAACAAGTACCTCCGAAAAAAGCTAAATAAAAAGAATTTGAGGTATTTAAGCATTATCCTCTCATTTCAAATATTTAATGCAGCAATACCAGTTTTTCTAATTAGAAGTATTAAAACGTCATTAAAAATTACCTTTCTTATAAGGTGGTTTTCAGTATCTGCCACATATATGGTATTATTCCTTATGGCTACACCCTGTGGTGAATTAAAAGTTGACTCTGAAAATATTCCATCTTTTCTTCCAGGGTTGGGTCCTAAAAGACAAGATAACCACAAGACAAAAGTTTTCCTCTTAAAAAGCTATCTCAAATTAAACATCCCCAATTTTGTTTTTTTTTCCCCTTTCTTTTCCTTTTCTTATATCTACATAGGAAGATGGATAAAAGCTGAACCTATTGTGGTAGTAATTTTTTATAACATATGCAAATCAAACCTAAATAAACAAACAGTATTTAGAGCTCGGATTTTAATATAAGTAGCCTGATATTTTTACCTAAAAAAAAAGTGTTTCCCAAAATCTATTTTTTGCAAAAGTAAGGTTTGCTAATGACAGGGCTTGCTGGGTAATGGTCACTAGTGCACTTTAGTAGTATATATCAGAAGAGAATATTTCTATTTTTTATTATTTTTTTCAAGTTTATTTATTTATTAAGTGCCTGGGTGGCTCAGTCAGTTAAGTGTCTAACTTTGGCCCAGGTCACGATCTCACAGTTTGTGGGTCTGAGCTTCATGTAGGGCTTTGAGCTTATAGTTTGGAGACTGCTTCGGATCCTGTCTTCCTCTCCCTCTAACCCTCACCTGCTCATGCATGCCCTCTCTAAAATAAACAACATATAAAAAATTAGTTTAGGGGTGCCTGGGTGGCTCAGTCAGTTGAGCATCCAACGTCAGCTCAGGTCATGATATTGCAGTTTCTGAGTTCAAGCCCCACAATGGGCTCTGCACTGACAGCACAGAGACTGCTTAGAATTCTCTCTTCTCTTCTTTTTTTTCTTTTCTCTTTCTCTCTTCCTCTCTCTGCCCCTCCCCTGCTTGTGCTCTCTCTCTCTCAAAATAACTAAATAAAGTTTAAAAAAATCTGTTAAACCACAACTAACCAGTATTTCCTAATATCTGACCACAGAAGTCTTTTGAAAAACTACTATAGAAAAATTATTAATTTATCACAACATAACATTATTCCTAAAGACATGTTTGGGAAAGGCAGCTTGCTGCTGGTTCCTCTGTTTACCAAAGGTGAATATTCATTTATACTATTTTGAAAATTACAGAATTAAAAATCTTTTAACCATTTAAATTCCATCTACTATAACATAATTTTAAAGCAACAATTCTTCTAAGTACTGCTTAAACCCAAACACCAAGTTGCCCAAACAAAAGAAACACAAAATATAGAACTCTAACAAAAATTAAAAAGAAAAAATGTGAAAAATTAAAGAGATAAGGGAACAATATCTAGGCATACTAAGAATAGCATCAGGGCTTAAGAATAAGACTAGTTTATTTGTATTAGGAATGCAGGTACCCGACTTTATGAACTAATGCTGTATAGGTTACTAAACCAGGATTGCAAAGAGATGAATAACTTTTTTTTTTTGACTATTGTTATGTCAATTCAGCCTGCATAATCAGGAATAACAACAATGTACTTAACAGATTTTACTCTGTAGATGTACTGAGCCCATTTGAGATCTAAAACCAGGGAGATACATTTCAATACATTTCCTTGAGCTGTTTTTTCAATGTAAAACATATTACATATCATAATTAGAAGCAAACTTTACCTCCAATGCTGTACTGAATTTGTCCATTCTTCCAGATGACCAAAATTCTATGATGTCCAGTGTCTGCTATCACCAGTCTATTAGAAACATGGTCTACTGTTACCTTGCCCGGAAACAGCAATGGTGACGGTGGCAAAGAATCTTTATAGAGTTTTACTTCAATTTTATTATTTCTGATCTGTCCCCTGTCTTTGTAATACTTTAAAGCTATTGAAGTATATAAAAATAATTTATCTTTGTGTCCCTCTCCAATCAAAGAAAATAACATATTTCCACGAGGTCCAACTATGACCAAAGTTGGCCAGCAGGAGACTTCTAATTCTTGCCAAAGGCTGGCATCTGCGTCATTAACCACAGGGTGGGTGATGTTGTATCGAAGAACGGCGCTCTTAATATTATCCAGGACTTTTTCATTTGGAAACTTAGCTGAGTGAACACCGACAATCAGAAGACCATCTAAATGGGGAAAATTGTAAGTTAAACATTATGAAGTATTCAAGACTGAATGCCACCGTCTACGCAATTAGATTATGGGTCATTAATAAACAGTCCAGAGATTAAAAAAAAAAAGGCAGAACTAAGTGTCTTCAACTGCATTTAAACCATGTATTAAAAAAATTAACAAATATCACGACGCTCTTGATAACTACATAAAAATAAATATGATCAAAATCATGTGCCTCTTTCAGGATTAAACCACTTTGTGCCCTTTATCTAGACAAAGTTTAAAAAACACATTAATTTCTTATGAAGATATTGAAATGCTGTGATTTTTTTCCCTCCACCTAATATAAAAGCCCCTTTGAAATTCATAGTGACTTTCTATGACTGCTTTTTGTTAGTATTTATTGTCACATTATCCTCTTAGATTTTTCTAGCCTTTCCACATTACAGATTAACAGAACGAATATAAGCAAGATGTTCCTATAATATTAAGGTCTTTGATTTATTTAAAATTCCTATTATGTGGTTTTTAGAACAAGCCTTAATTGTAGATAGCAGAAAAAATAAAAAGGAAAAGTGTTCAGCTGGATTCAGAGAAAAAACTGAATACTGCTTATAGAGGTAATAATGGCTATGTAAATTACAATCTCCCAACACACTCATCAAAAACTAATAACATCAGCATGAAGAAATAAAACCATACAAATTGGGAGGTGTAATTTCCTAAGAGACCATCCTTCCATTTGTAACTATTAACTCCCAACAAAAACACAGACATCACACATGTACACATACCCCTCACCCCTGCTTGAGGGCAGAGAAAAGTAAACAAAAACAGGTAGACTATTAGGGGAGGGGTAAGTTTCAAAACTTGGAAAAGCAAACCATGAAAGGGAGTTTGAAGTTTTATTTTCCCCTTCATGCCTTTGCACTGAAGGTGGACCTCAGTTTGGGAGCAACACAGGTGGCTAAGACTATGGAAACCCCTTTCTGGCCCAAGGAGAAAGGGAAACTGGAGAGTGTGGGGGAAACCCCAAGGGGAAGAGAGCTGGAGAAGGAGACTCCCCATTTTTGAGAATGAGCACCGACAAGTCCATGCACATACTATACACACGTGAGGCAGCCCTCCAACGGTACAACAAAAGCTTAAAGAACCAGGAAGTGAACTGCTGGGCTGATTAAAGGTGACATGGAGCTGATGAAGAAGAGATGGAACTCTGACTTTGCACCAGAAGAGGTGAATGCCTATAAAAACAACGGACAGACACCAGTTCCAAAAGGAAGCAGAAGTTTGAATTAGCAGACAAAAGATGATAAAGGAACTCTAACTTTGCTCCGTGAGAGGGGCGCCTGGGCGGTTCAGTTGGTTGAGGGTCTGACTCTTGATCTCCGCTCAGGTCAGGATCCCCAGGCTCGGAGCCCGCTTACGAGATTCTCTCTTTCCCCCTCTGCTGCTCTCCCTGACTCTGACTGTCTATCTCTGTCTCTCTCAGACAGAAAAAAAAAAGGTTTAAAAAGAAAAACACATTTGACATGAATGAAAAAATAGAAGATAGAATAGGAAATAGAAAATAGAAAAAAGAACTAAATGAAAATTTTAGAACTCAAAAATACCATATTTAAAATAATTCACTGAATGAGCTCAATGGCAAAAAAAAAAAAGATGACACAGAAAAGAGTCAGTAAACCTAAAAATAGCTCAACGGGAAATTATCCAATCTAAGGAGCACAAAGAAAGAAGACTGAAGAACAAAAATGAACAGACCCTCATGGACCTGTGTAACAGTTTTAAATGATCTAATGTATGTGGATTTGGAATCACAGAAGGAGAAGACAAAAAGATTGGGGCAGAAAAAATAATCTGAATAATGCCAAAACTTTCAAAATTCATCTGAAGATATAAATGTACAGAAAGTCCAGAAATGGACTCACAACTATATGGCCAACTACTCTTCGACAAAGCAGGAAAGAATATCCAAAGGAAAAAAGAGTCTCTTCAACAAATGGTGTTGGGAAAATTGGACAGCGACATGCAGAAAAATAAAACTGGACCACTTTCTCACACCATTCACAAAAACAAATTTAAAGTGGATGAAAGACTTAAATGTCAGACAGGAAACCATCAAAATCCTAGAGAACACAGGCAGAAACCTCTCTGACCTCAGCCGGGGCAACTTCTCAGACACGTCACCAAAAGCAAGGGAAACAAAAACAAACATGAACTATTGGACTTCACCAAAAGCTTCTGCACAGTGAAGTAAGCAATCAACAAAATTAAAAGGCAGCCTAAAGAATGGGAGAAGATATTTCTTTGCAAACGACACATCTGATAAATGGTTAGTATCCAAAACTTATAAAGAACTTATCAAACCCCAAAAACAAACTGAGTTAAGAAATGGTCAGAAGTCATGAATAGGCACTTTTCCAAAGAAGACATCCAGATGGCTAACAGACACATGGACAGATGCTCAACATCACTCATCATCAGAGAAATACAAATCAAAGCCATGATGAGATAACCACCCCACAACTTCCGGAATGGCTAAAATTAACAACGCAAGAACAACAGGTGTTGGCGAGGATGTGGTTGGAGAAAGGGGAACCCTCTTGCACTGTTGGTGGGAATGCAAACTGGTGCAGCCGCTCTGGAGAACAGTATGGAGGTTCCTCAAAAACTAAAAAGAGAACCACCTGCGATCCAGGAATTGCACTATTAGGTATCTATCCAAAGGGTACATAAGTACAGATTTGAAAGGGTACATGCACCCCAATGTTTACAGTAGCATTATCAACAATGGCCAAACTATGGAGAGAACCCAAATGCCCATCAACTGATGAATGGATAAAGAAGATGTAGTATTTATGTGCAATGGAATATTACTCAGCCATTAAAAAGAATAAAACCTTGCCATTTATAATATGGATGGAGCGAGAATGTATTATGTTAAGTGAAGTAAGTCAAATCAGAGAAAGACAAATACTGTATGACTTCACTCATATGTGAAAACAAAACAGATGATCATACGGGAAGGGTGGAGAAAGAGAGAGGGAAACAAACCACAAGAGACTCTTAACAATAGGGAACAAACTGAGAGTTGACGGAGGGAGGTGGGTGGCAGATGGGCTAGATGGAAGATGGGTATTAAGGAGGGCCCTAGTTGTGATGAGCACTGGGTGTTATATGCAAGTGATGAACCACTGAATTCTCCTCCCAAAAGTTTCTGCACTGTACGTTAACTAAATAGAATTTAAACCAAAAAAATAAATTTACCGAATTCAAGAAATTCACTCTAAATAGGATAATTTAAAAGAAAATCATGTTAAGACACAACACAAATTCTGAAAACCAAAGATTAAAAAAGTAACTCCAAGGACATTTTATTTATCTTTTTTTCTCTATTTTTTTTCTTTTTTTTTAAATTTATTTTAGATACAGAGAGAGACAGAGCATGAGAGGGGGAGGGGCAGAGAGAGAAGGAGACACAGAACTGGAAG
Source organism: Mungos mungo (assembly GCA_004023785.1). NCBI lineage: Eukaryota > Metazoa > Chordata > Mammalia > Carnivora > Herpestidae > Mungos > Mungos mungo. The sequence goes on along the minus strand of PISW01001742.1, from coordinate 266,123 downwards.
CAGGCTCCAGGCTCTGAGCTAGCTGTCAGCAAAGAGCCTGATGCGGGGCTCGAACCCACGAACGTGAGATCTGACCTGAGCCGAAGTCAGAGGCTTAACAGACTGAGCCACCCAGGCGCCCCTCAAGGATATTTTAAAAGAAGATACACAAAAACAACCCAGTGATCAGTGGTTACTTAGGGTCTGGGAAGAAGGGTGGTAGGAGCGAGTGGGAAAAATTATACACTTAAAATATGTGCAGTTTACTATGTGTCAATTATGCCACAATAAAGTACTTTAAAAAATAGCATGAGCTCTGGAGTCAGGCTCTCTATAATCAAATTCTGCTTTATCACTTGCTGAATACTTTGGGCAAGTTACTTAATCTCTCTGGGTATCAGTTTTCATGTTTGTAAAACTTGGAAAATAATAACTGCCGCATAGGTCAGTTTTGAGGATTAAAAGATAATCCAATTAAGGTATTTAGCATAGTACCTAGTATAGTATAAAAGCTTAATGAATGTTGCTATTATTTATTTTAAATTATAAGTACAAGGATGGCTCAGTTGGTTAAGCATCCAACTTGGGCTCAGGTCATGATCTCAACATTTGTGAGTTTGAGCCCCACTTTGGGCACTTCGCTGTCAACAAAACCCTGCTTTGGATCCTCTGTCCCCCTCTCTCTGCCCCCACCCCCTGCTCATGCTTGCTCTCTCTCAAAAAAAAAAAAAAAAGACATGAAAAGAAAAGTTATAAGTACAAAGATAACCAATAAAATATAACTTTTTCTAACTACAGCAATCAGTAAAATAGCAAAGAAAATACATCGTGTTAAGAAACAACAAATAAAACCAAATACATATAATGACCATGCATGATAATAAGTAAATATGAATGGGCTTAACTCAAAAAAGAAAATGGGGGGGTCATCTGGGTGGCTCAGCAAGTTAAGCTTCCAATTTCGGCTCAGGTCATGATCCTGCAATTCGTGAGTTCCAGCCCCATGTCAGGCTCTGTGCTGACAGCTGGGAGCCTGGAGCCTGCTTCAGATCCTGTGTCTCCCTCTCTCTCTGCCCCTCCTCCACTCACACTCTGTCTCTTTCTCTCAAAAAAAAAATAAAAACACCATTTTAAAAAATTACAAAAAAATTTCTTTGGATTTTAGGAAGGTGCGTAATTTTATTCCAGCGGTTACCTTTGTATTAACACCTTTTATCATGTTATAAAAGGATTAATCCCCATTTTTCATAACCTTTTATTATCTGGTCAATCATTCTTAAATGGCATCATTTAATTTCTACCTGTTACCTATACAAGAATCACTAGTTTTCTTTAGTTGTATTCTTTCTACTTTTGTTAGAACAGGATTTTATATTCTTCTTCTACCCACGGGTGGCAGATTTCTATTTGTCACTTTGGCTACAGGGGAAGTGTTTCCAGTACCTAGTCCCTGCCTAGTTCGGAGTTGTCCCGTCCTCTACGAGCTGCCTTGTGAGCCAAGGGAAGATGTAAAGGCAGCAGCAGCTGTATGTTCTCCTCTGCTTGGAAGACGGTGCGGGGTGCCAGGTGCTCTCTGCATTTCATGCCCTTGGTAGCTCGCCTGCGGGCTCACCTTGCTGGCGGGCGGGCTGTGGGACCGGAGTTAGGCCCCACAGCTGTACCACGGCTGCTGCCAGATCTCCCCCCTCAGCATCTCCAACTCTTGGATCAGATGAGTGTTCAGCTCCACAACAAAGGACACCCACTTACTCTGACGGTCACTGCACCGTGTAGGTTGGAAGCTCACATGGGTTCCAGTTTATGCTATGCTTGCTCTCCCGGACTTCGTATCCATCTTTGCATTTCAACCGCCTGACCTGCCTCACTTCAAGCTGAGGCACCAGACACAAGTAACAGTCACACGCAGACTGGATAAGCAGTTCCCACAACTATGCAAGGTCAAGTACCTATAATAAATCCTTTATTATTTCTCATCACTGCTAGTGATTCTGCTTCTCTAATAAAACCCTAACACACCAAAACTGTATATCCCCATTTTGGTCTTAGCTTTGTGAATACATGTAGGAAATCTTTATCCATCCATCTGGCAGTTCCCTTAGTCACCCCTGGCTAGAAGATGCCATCTCTCAAGTAGATTCACCAGAAAGCAGACTCCCGGGTGCATCTACTCACAGGTCATTCTCTGAGTTCCTGGATAATCAAAACTAGTTTTCTATAACCCTGATAGACTCCTGAAAGACAGCTGGTTAAATAGAATATCCTTGGTTTGTACTTTCTCTATGTAGGCTTCTTGAAAATGTACGTTGGGGTGCCTAGGTGGCTCATTCGGTTAAACATCTGACTTCAGGTCATGATTTCATGGTTTGTGAGTTCAAGCCCTGCATCAGGGTCTGTGCTGACAGCTCAGAGCCTGGAGCCTGCTTCAGATTCTGTGTCTCCCTCTGCCCCTTTCCCACTCACACTCATGTCTGTCTGTCTCTCTCCCTCTCTCTCAAAATTAAATTAAAAAAAAAGAAAAGAAAATGTACTGTTGCCTTGCTTTGTGTGTTATTCATGTAAAGTCTGTCCTAGTTTCCATGCTTTTAAAAATCACTGTTTTTCCTGAAGGCCTAAAGATATTTTTTAAACAATTTAAAACGTAGTAATTTAAAGTAAGATACTCGTTGGGCTGTTCTGTGTCAACTTTCCCTGGTATCTGATAGTACCTTTCAATATGCAGATTCAAAGTTTCTTTTATTTCCAGAGCATTTTCTTGGATTCTAATTTTACATACTAGTTTTGATCAGTCGTTTTGATTGATTTTTCTTCAGTTTCCAAGTAGCCTTATGTTGGATCTCTTCTGCTTGTCTTTCATATCAATCATTTCCTCTATTTTTACTTCGTTAGCTTATTTTCATTCTCTAAGTTTGTTCTTCTCCCCTACTTTACTCTAATGCCCCTTATATTTTTATATGAATTTACTGCCCCTGTAGGCATCTTGTAATTTAGTCTTCATTTATAAAATAATTTGGACTTTCTTCTTCTATTTCTTTTCTAAATTCAACCCTCCTTACCTCTTGCAGTGGGAGGGGGGCATTTCCATTCTTAGTTTTTGAATTTCTGATTCAAGATCCTTTTTAATTATTCTTAAATGCTGTTTGAGGATATGTAATTCAATATGGAGATTGTGTTACTGTTTTTGTAAATTTTGTGATCATTTTTAAGAATGTTCATCAACAGTTCGACTCTAAATTACATTTTCAGCTGAATGCAATGTTTTTTAATATTCCCATCTCATTTTGTGGACAGCTCTCCTAGATTGAGAGCACACTTTCCTGACAGTTTCCTTTTTCTGTGCAGTTTCATTTTTGGATAGCATCGTTGCAAGAAAGGGTTGATAGGTATTTTCTCTTTTCTTTCCTGCAAGATCCTTAACTTTTCCTTTTTTTTTTTTTTTTAAGTAGATGATCTTTGAGGGAAACCACATCTCTATACCTGATTCCCTCCAAGAAGCAATGCTTCTCTGAGGCTTCTGTTCTTAGTCCCATACTCTTTCAAGAGCTGGGGCTGTGATCCAAACATGTGTTCAGTATTTTGCATTTAGTGTTGGGAGTTTCTCTTTCTACGAGTAAGGGGGTTACTCTGTGCTTAGCCCAAGACCACCTTTTTTTTTTTTCTCCCCACTGAGTCTTTTTTCCCCCCATGGAATCTGTTAAGACACTCCCACCCCTGTTCCAGCACCTGCAGGCCTGCAGCAAGAGGTCCTTTAATGGAATTCAGTTTATTTCTCAACTTACAGGTAATCTGAAAGCCATGATATTCTCGGTCTCCTAGTATTGCTGAATGCACCATCAAGTGCGGTTTTGTTTACTCTCCTTGTTGTTTTTATGTTGGAGGAAAAGATAAGTGTGGAGACTCAAAATTAGGTGGCCTCCATTCTCCTCCAAAACCAGAAATAGAAGAAATAGATTTAACATCAGATATATTGAGATATGATTTACTTAAATTTTGTCCCTCAATACTTTAACTGATTAAATAAAATATAACTAAAGTAAAACCAGCCCCTTAATGGAGAAAAATAAGAAGTAATTCCAAATAAGATGAAGAACAAGGCAAAGATGCCCACTGTCTACTAATATTAAATAATTAATTGGGAGGGAGCTGTTAGCCAACAAAATTAGAGAAATCAATTATAGATATAAGATTTGGAAAATTACTTTGCAAATAATACAGCATGTTAGGGAAATCACAGAGAATTACAAAACTAAACCAGATAATAAAAGATTTAGGAAGTAGAATATAAAATTAACAACAAAAAAATAATACAAAATTAAGAGATAAAAATCAATATCTTTTATTTACCTATAACCAGTTGGGAGTATATAATGGTAGACAAAATCGTACTTAAAATAAGTAGCCAGAAATACAAGAAAAGATTTTTTAAACACATTCTAAAATATAAATTAAAACTACATCAAGGGGTACCTGGCTGGCTCAGTCAGTACAGCATGCAACTCTTTATCTTGGGATCATCAATTCGAGTCCCAAATTGGGTGTAGAGTTTACTTAAAAAATAAATAAAACTACATAAAGATACCATCTTTTACTTATTAGACCAGTACACATTTAAAAAGCATGTCAACCATATACAAAAATAAAGTCAAAATGGATGAAAGAATGAAATGTGAAACAGGAAACCATCAAAACCCCAGAGGGAAAAAAGGCAACAACCTCTTTGACCTTGGCCGCAGCAAGTTCTTATTTGACACATCTCCATAGTCAAGGGAAATAAAAACAAAAATCAACTACTGAGACCTCATCAAGATAAAATGCTTCTGCACAGTAAAGGAAACAATCAACAAAACTAAAAGGCAACTGACAGAATGGGAGAAGATATTTGCTAATGACATGTTGGATAAAGGGTTAGTATCCAAAATCTATAAAGAACTTCTCCAAACTCAACACTTGCAAAACAAATAATCTAGTAAAGAAATGGGCAGGAGACATGAACAGACACTTTTCCAAAGACGACACCAGATGGCCAACAGACATATGAAAGTATACTCAATATTGATTATCATCAGGGAAATAAAAATCAAAACCACATTGAGATACCACCTCACACTGATCAGAGTGGCTAAAATTAACTCAAGAAACAACAGATGTTGGTCAGGATGTGGAGAAATGGGAACCCTCTTGCACTGTTGGTGAAAATACAAACTGGTGCAGCTACTCTGGAAAACAGAGTAGAGGTTCCTCAAAAAATTAAAAATAGAATTGCCCTATGACCCAGCAATAGCATTACTAGAAATTTATCCAAAGTACACAGGAACGCTGATTCATACAGGCACCCACACCCCAATGTTAATAGCAGCGCTATCAACAATAGCCAAATTATGGAAAGAACCTAAAGGTCCATCAACTGGTGAATAAAGAAGATGTGGTATATATATATATATATATATATATATATATATACACCATGGAATACTACTTGACAATGAGAAAGAACGAAATCTTGCCATCTGCAACAATGTAGATGGAACTGGAGGGTATTATGAGTGTATTATAAGTGAAATAAGTCAGTCAGAGAAAAACAGATACTATATGTTTTCACTCATATGTGGAAGTTGAGAAACTTAACAGAAGACCATGGGGAAAGGGAAGGGGAAAAAGTAGTTTCAAACAGAGAGGGAGGCAAACCATAAGAGACTCTTAAATACAGAGAACAAACTGAGGGTTGATGGGGTGGGGGGCCAGGGAGCAGGGAAAATGGATGATAGGCATTGAGGAAGGCATTTGTTGAGATGAGCACTGGGTGTTGTATGTAAGTGATGAATCATGGGAATCTACTCCTGAAGCCAAGAGCATCCTGTATACATGGTATGTCAGCTAACTTGACAATACATTATATTAAAAAAAAAAAAAGCATGTCAATACATTTTACTGGAGCGCAGTGGGAAAAGAGACACCCTCACAGTCTAGTAGGAATACAAACCAGTACAGCCCTCCTGGCATACAATGTGGCAATACCCAACAAAACTATACTATACGCATTTAACTTTGATCCAGAAATCCCACTACTAGGAATTCACCCTTAAGAGATGCCACCAGCAATACAAAAACATATCATGAGATTATTCACTGTAACTGCTAAATACTGGAAACAACCCAAGGGCCAATACACAGGACAGGACAGTGAGTGAATAAATTCTGGAGTACAAAGACACTTATGTACACACACACACACAAAATGGAGTGCTATGTAGCTATAAAATAATCAAGAAATTCTCTGTATGGAGTGGCTGCCAGGATAAACTGTTACATTAAAACAGCAAAACACCCCAAACCATCTAGAGTAGGTCACTGTTAGTATTTTTAATTTTTTTAATGTTAATTTATTTTTGAGAGAGGGAAACAGAGCACGAGCAGGGGAGGGGCGGAGAGAAAGGGAGACACATCTGAAGCAGGTTCCAGGCTCTGAACTGTCCCTACAGAGCCCACGAGCATGACGCAGGGCTCGAACTCACAAGTGGTGAGATCATGACCTGAGCCGAAACCAAGAGTAGGATGCTTACTGAACTGGCTGGGCCACCCAGACTCCCCAGTATTTTTTTTTAAAGAGGAAATTAAAACATAGAAAGACTGGAGCAGTGGGATGAAAAGAATGGGAAAATAGAAACAGGCAGAAGAGGTGGTAGATGGAACTACACTTTGACATCCTGACTTTCAGGACCGTGCTAAAAGTTTACATACTCGAAACAAATATCATCAACTAAAACAAGCAAAAACAAATGAATCTAGCCATACTTCAAATGAGTAACATAACCTCATGGGGAGTAGGGAGGACTAGTCTAAGTAATTTTTTAACTAGTTGGGAGGGACTGGAAGTAAAGACACCCCAGAAGCAATGAGCACAGGCTGTACCCAGTTTTTGGTTTCTCAAATCCATTCCCAATATTCAGTACTGAACAGAATCAGAGCTCCATGGAGAAATGGCTGATTCAAGGAAGGGACTGGGAAAGTATAAGAGGAAACTTTAAATACTTTGTTGTGACAAGGAAGTGCTCAGAGAATGATAAGGACAGATCAAAAGGACACAGGCGACAGCTTGAAGAGGATTCCATTCAGCCAACAGGGACAATAGGAATATATAAATAATGATTTAGAACCTAATGAATTAAGTAAGAATTCATGAGTCATGTCTCTCTATAGTTTACATGTGTAAAATATATATATATACACTATGTATCAAAATATACATATATCCACCTATTCTCGGTGATCAATATACCCAACACTTCTTTGAAGAAGTGAAGGCTAAGGGGAGATGTGAACCATGTGAAGGTGTTAACTAAGTGAAGAGAGCCATGAAGGAGATTCTATGGAGAGAAAACAGACCTAAGACAGTGTATGAAAGAGGGAAGAGACTGAACAAGTGACTAGGGCAGGGAATGAAGGGGAGCGAGGGATTTAAAGGATCTAGGCTGTTACCCTGAGGAGCAATGGAAGTCCTATGGATAATGAAATGCAGTCTCAAAGATAATTTATACCAAGAGCGCCTGGGTGGCTCAGTCGGTTAAGCGGCCAACTTCTCTCAGGTCATGATCTCATGGTTTGTGGGTCTGAGCCCCGCATCGGGCTCTGAGCTGATAGCTCGGAGCCTGGAGCCTGCTTCCGATTCTGTGTCTCCCTCTCTCTCTGCCCCTCCCCTACTCATGCTCTGTTTCTCTCTGTCTCAATACTAAATAAACATTAAAAAAAAAAAAAAAGATAATTTACACCAAACTCAGGACTTTCCCCTCCAAACCTGTCCTTTCTATAGTGTTTCCTTTCACTGCATGGCACCATCATCTGTCCAATTAGACAAGCCTAACACCTACCTAGGACGTCTCTGTCACACCAAGGAGCCCTCTCGCATCACCTACGTTTAATCCATGATGAAATCGTCTTGACCTCATCCCTCTATCCTAGTTTCAAGCTGTTGTCATGTCTCACAGGAAGCCCAACAGCCTTGTCACAGATCTCCCATCCAGTCTTGTCCACAAATTGGTTACCTAACCAGGAGTGGGACTGTTTTTTTATTTTTAATGTGTAATTTATGTTTGAAAGATCAAGCACGCACGCACGAGCAGGGAAGGGGCAGAGAGAGGAAGGCACAGTCCAAAGCAGGCTCCAGGCTGTGAGCTGTCCACACAGAGCCTGACACAGGGCTCGAACCCACAAACTGAGATCATGACCTGAATGAAGTGGGACCAATCTTTAAACACACACAAATCTCATCCTGTCACCCTCTTCCAGAAACTGCCATTGTTCTTTTGTAAAAACCAAATCCCCTCTCCCCAGCACACTCTCCACGCCCTCCTTCCCTGCCCTGGGGGTGTTAATACAACCCGCCTTCCTTCTATTCCTCCAGAATAGCATTATTCCTCTCGCTTTAATGCCTTAACAGGCAATCCTCCTTCGGCCTAGAATGTTCTTCACCCTTTCTCACCTAGTAAAACTATACCTTTCTTTTACATCTCAAGCTTAATTTTCACTCTTAAAAAAGGTTTCTTTAATTCTTCCACATTAAACCCCATTATCTGTTTTCACAGCACCCTGTAATTTTCCTTCTTAGTACTAATCAGAAATTATAAAAATAGAAATCTATAAAAATAGAGTATTTAAGTCTCGCCCTTGTTAGACTGTAATTCCTATTAATTATTTAGGGACCATGCATGTTTTATTATTCACTAGCACAGTACTCAGAAAATAAAACTATGAATGGACAGGCCATAAATACTGAAGAAATTTATATATTTATACAATATATAAACCATATTCTATTTTCTAAATAGAATATCTACACTAATCTATAAAGAAAATTGCCAAATAACAACACCTCCCATTTTTTCAGTGTCAATTACCTTAAAGTATAGAGATGTTGCTTAAAATATTTTGCTTTTTATGTTAATTGTACACTTAAAAAATATAATGTCAAAGATTCTTCACTTTATGAATAATCTGCCAGCACAGGGATCAAAACTACTCCATTTTAATAAATTATGGAAGGAAAGGAAGAGAGAGGGAGAACGGAGAAGAGAGAAGAGAGGGAGGGAGGAAAGGAGAAGCCGTATAAAAATAACTGCTTCTAAAATGGTAGTAAAAACTTCAAACAATCACTTTAAAAGCTTCCAAGGTCTTAGTTTTCAGAGAGGTAGATACATAGAATTGTACTAGATTATAATTATACAAAGAATATATACATTATATTTATATATTATATAGTATAAAGTATAATCATACACATTGTAATAACCTAGATAAATGTGAAGATTGAAAGCAGTTCAGTTTTACACGTTACAAAATTGTAAATGGAGACATTTTGAAATCTAGAAGGCAAGCATGACACTTCACTAGGCAAGTTATTTCAGGCAGAATGAATGCAAAGCGTCAGGACCCTAAGGTAATAGGAGCAGGGACACTGAGGAACCGAGAGAGGCCAGAACACGGAGGGAAGAGAAGGGTGTGGAGAAGCAGGATTTTAGGTCTCATACTAAGAGAGAGGGAACCATGAACTGAAAAGATCAAAATCACTGAACATTAAAGCACAAAGCCAAAGCAAATTTGAAAAAATTTTTTAGAATTTCAAAAACTGACGTTATCCTGTATCTGTCCATCCTGAAACATCCTAAACTGACCAATGTTTCCATCATACTTTAGCTGTTTTAAAACAGAATAACAGATGTACTGCTGCACAAAGAAGATGCGGTGGGCGGCTTCGAGTTCACACTGCACGCCTGCTGGTATTCCTCCGAAGGCCTGCTCAGGAGGCTGGCCCGTGCCCGGGCTCCAGGGGCGGTTCCCACGATTCTCGAAATGCGGAAGAGTGGCTCACGATGCCTAAACTGTTCGTACAAATAGTATGGCTTATGCTGAACCCTGGCTTTCCTTCTGGGACTCTAGAATTTCTGTAAACGCCGCCAGGCAGAAGCTGCCTGTTTGGCCAGCCCACAGTAAAAACTCTGGTTGCCGAGTCTTTAATGAGAGTTCCTGGTAACATCTCAAATGTGCCAGAACAACTCCTTGCTGGGAACTAAGTTGTCTTGTAGGGCTCCCCTAAGAGAGGACTCTGGAAGCCTGGGTTTTGTCTCCCCTGGACTCAGCCTCTTGCAAGCACCTTTTCCCTTTGCTGCCTCCACTTTGTATCCTTTAGCTGTTAATAAATGAGAGGACTGAGTCCTCCTAAAGAATTACTGGACCCAGGAAAGGTCTAGGGAACCCTGACATGCAAGTTACATATGGACTCACTGAAAGGTTCAGTTTCATTATGAAATTAGAATGGCATTCCTCTAATTTTTAATAAACTATAAAACAGAAAAATAGCATCTCCTTCTTAGTGAGAATGCCAGCATTTACCTGGTGGTACTCTGGCGTTTAGGTTGTTAAGTCTGATTTAATGATATATTAACATACCTCTAGGAGTCACATTTTAAAATGTGTCAAGTTTCCCTAATGAATGTTTTCTTATAAAACAAGAGTACTTTTTTCCTCAATAGCCATTGGGCTACATGTGGGTATTACATAATAACATGCCATTAATGTACCCAGCATAAAAAGGCAAAAACATTTTTATAAACTCTTAAGTAGAAACAGAAAAAAAAGGAAACCAAACCAAACCAAAACAAAACCCACCTGAGGCACCTGTCAGTTTAATGAAACATGTGCTAAATTATTATGAATTAATAACAAGCTTAGGGCACAGCTACCTTCTTAAATCTTTGAAGATCAGAGCCATTCATTACTATTAAATATCTTTTTACTTTAGACTCTGGCATTTATAACGTCTCATGCTATTATGAAAATGATGCTGGTCACAGCTACAAACTTGATTTTAAAAGCTGTTTTAGAGAGGAAGAAACTGGGTATGAATTTGGACCCTTTTTGGGCTGGTTTTGGATTAATAAGCACTTCCCTCACTTAGCTGCGCATTTCTTGCTTACTGATAAAATGCACTGAATATTCCATGGAATTTAAAATAGGCTGCTGAATGTCACTTCAAGAACTATTAGCATTGCCGCAAACATGTTCAGAAACAGAGCGGACAGTAACGAGACAAGACCCATCGCTGAAGGAAAGCAAATTAATTTAGTGTCAGCTTATTGAACTTTCATGTGATCATCTCCAGGTATGCCTGCTTTTGTGAATATGAATTGAGTATATCTTTTCAGCAATAAAAAAACATTTCTAAGTTTCTGGAATTTTCATAAGGTAGCATATTACTGAACATCTCTTTGCAATTACATTGTTGGGACGACTTCAAGTATTTTACTCTTCAGAAGTGTATTTGTATGCAAAAATAGTTTTTATTTTTTGTCACAATGTGCTATAAAAATGATGTTTCCAGTAAACCGGTAAAAAGGTTACAAAGATCCATTCGAAGAAGTTCTTGAATTTGCTTCAGGTATGGGATTAAGTTAACCAAATAGTCTATTAGGGATGATTTTTCTTTAATTAAAACAATTTTTTTATAGTTTATTTTTGAGACAGAATGACAGAGCACGAGTGAGGGAGGGACAAAGAGAGAGAGAGGGAGACACAGGCTCCAAAACAGGCTCCAGGCTCTGAGCTATCAGCACAGAACCTGTCGCGGGGCTCGAACCCACGAACTGCAAGATCATGACCTGAGATCATGACCTGAGATCATGACCTGAGATCATGACCTGAGATCATGACCTGAGATCATGACCTGAGATCATGACCTGAGATCATGACCTGAGCCGAAGTCGGCGCTTAACCGACTGAGCCACCCAGGCGCCCCATATTAGGGATGATCTTAAGTATGGAACCAGTTCACTGGGATTCTTAACCCAGTCGGGAGCACTTTTCTAAAATACAAATCTGTTATCCTCCTACTAAACAAACCAACAAACCAAAAACAGCCTAAACATCTCAGTATCTTCAGTGGAAGACAAAGTCCAAGCCGTTCATTCCTAAAAACACCACCCCTCACAACTGTGCTGAACCTCATGTAGCTTCCTCTTCCTTCGTCTTTGACAGGAGCCCCTCCAATCTTGCCACACTGGTATCATTGACCTCTCCCCATGAAACCTACTTTTCCATGTCTCCCTGCGTGTTTATCTGTTGCTTCCTCCTGCCCCCTTTCCATTTTCAGCTGTACTCCTGCTCAGTTTTCAAGTTGCGGCCTGTCTCTTCCTCTGAGAAATCTTTTCCAGTGTTTCCAGGCAAAGTGAATTACTCCTTTCCTCAGGTTCCATAATGCTTTTTATTCAACTCTGTGGCATATTTCCTCAGTTAGCAGAGTACCCTGCACACACTACATGTTCAATAAATACATCTATAGGAGTTTAACCAAGACACACAGACACCCAAAACTTGGTAGATCATGATATACTCTTATTTCTTAAATCAATACAGACGAAATTTTGGAAACATGAATTAGATACCAGGATATTAGAGTTCTTGATTAATCTCAGTGACTGGCAATTTCAAGATACAACGTATTACAATTTGTAAGCATCGTAGGTTTTACTTGCAATGAAGATTTTAAACTATCAGTCCTTTTCATCACTCCCTTTTTAAAACTAAGATATCTTTCAATTCTGTGCACATATACTCTATTCTGATTTTTACTCTAAGATCATTGACCCTCTCTCCTTTCTTTCGTTCCAAGTGTGAGGCTTCAACTAATTTAAGCCTAATTAAATGGAATCTTTAATTAGCTTCATTCACCCCATATGCTCTTTTTCAGAAAAAAGTAAACAAGAGGAAAAAGATCTGAAAAAATTTCCAAGTTCTAAAGCAAATACTAAGTACAATCTCTTACATCTTCAGAATTTGTAATACCATAAAAGAGGATTTCCTAGTGTGCTTTGGAAAACATTAACCTTTATAAATCATTTTTTAATAAAGCAGGGTCAAAGAAAAGGTATCTGCTATAATATTTTACATTCCACTGTAGTTCATGTCATTTGAAATTAAAGGAAGTCTAATCACATTTCCTAATAAGAACTTTAAACCTTTATATCTTAGTGAGAAGATTAGAATCACAAGTTTCATTTTCTCATAGAACAAATTTAAGTCTACATACACAAAGCAAACTTTTAAAAATACTTGATCATAAAAAAGCAAATCATGACCTAACCTCAGAGAAAAAAACATATTAAATCTGGTTCTTTAGGAAGGCAAACCACTATCTTTAAGCATAACTCTTCATGAAAAGGTACATGGAGTCCTTAAATCATAGATTAAGAATTACTTTGGGAATCCCTCAAGTCTCGCCAAATGTTCATTCTCCTTTGAGCAAACGAGTCGGCTACTTCTCCAGTGCTTGCACCAGGGCAGCCTGTTAGAAACCAATGAAAGGGCAGATACCTTTATCGGAGTATGTGTGTTCTAATGCATGAAGATCAGGCAGTAGGTGAATACAGTTGATGCAGCAGTAGGTGAAGAAATCAAGGATGACTATTTTTCCACACAGATCCTTGTAGACAGAAATAGGCTCTTCCGTGTTCAGCCATTCTAATCCTGAAATTTACACAAAATAAGTTATGATTAAAAGAAAAGGCAAAGATTATTTATCTAAAACTTTCCATTAAAACATAAACCATTACTATTTCTAAGGAGGGGATGAGGGAATGGGGCAAGAGAGGGAAGATGCTATTATGGGGCAATATGCAAATATAGTAAGAAAAAAAAGCTATTAAATTCTTTCAGAAATAGAATTGTCTCTGTGTGAAAGAAAACAGGATCAACACATTTAGGTAAAAACAAGAGTAAATATCAAATATTAAGAGGACCTATGTACACAACAGGTTCAAATGAACTTTCTAGAAAGCAGCTCAATCTTAAGAATAGCAAGACAGGACTAAATTCAAAAAGGAACAAAGTGTTAAAATATAAAGCTAAACATACAAAATATCTAATTTCCTAAGAACTAAAATGCCCTGGATTTGAAGGAGACCTTAACCACAAAACATTTCAAATGCAAAGTTAAGCAAAATACACTATTATAGATTTCATGGAAGCAACATTAATATTGATGAAGAATCTGCTGGCTTCCCTCCAAAGAAAAATGGAATTTCATTAATCTGTACTTTTATAAATCAGAATATATAATTACTTGAGCAGGACTTACAATTTTAACTATGCACTATGCAGATTTTGTTAAATACTAAAAGTACAGCATCTCTATTTAACCAATTTAGAAAAACAAAGATAATGAGTTTGTTGTTTAAGTAAACGCAGCCACTAGAACTAATTAATTATACCTTGAAGCAGGTATTTGGAAATATTATATAGAAATTGAAAGCCAATTTGGGTGGAAGAAGTGTATAATAACAGCTAATGACGAGTAACAGTAACTAGAGTAACTCAATTTAAACAAAATTCGAAAAAAAAATCTGCAAATCAAACTATTATTTCTGCCTTAATAGTCCAACTTAGTGAGGTTTTGGGGGAGAGTAAGCTCTTAATTATGCATTTTAATAAAATATTAATTGTATACCAGATCAAGTAATCATATAAAACCTCAAACTAATGTATATTTCATATCTTAATGGCAAAATATTTATGAATCTGTCCTTTAAATTTATTTTCTGTGAACAGTCAAGAGTGACTTAGATCGGAGGGTATAGAAAGTATTAAATGTGTTACGCTTACCATACTTAATAATAAATTTTATAATAATTACAAGAATATAATTTTTAAAACCTGCCAACGTTTGGGACACCTGGGTGGCTCAGTTGGTTGAGCCTCCAACTCTTGGTTTCCACTCAGGTCAGGATCTCACCATTGGTGAGTTCGAGCCCCGCATCAGGTTTTGTGCTGACAGTGCAGAACCTCTTAGGATTCTCTCTCTCCCTTCTCTCTCTTTGCCCCTTCTCCACTTGGTCTCTCTGTCCCTCTCAAATAAAATTTAAAATAAGCTGCTAACATTTATTGAGATTTCCTACAAATTAAGAACTTTAGATATATAATCTCTAATCCACGTAATTAAGCTGAAAGGTAAATAGCAGTTCTATTTTACAATGTAGTAAAGTAAGGCTTGGAGAAATCAAGTAACTTGCTTAAAATCAGGCAGCTAACAAATGAAGTAAGTAGGATGTAATCCCAAATCTATCTGATTCCATCTATGACACCAGTTTCCCATAAACACCTATTTCTTTTAAGAAATGAACAAAGCATACTGTTTCTGAGATAGTTATGTTTATGACTTCTTGATTATAGGTCACTGATAAACCAAGGAAAAACTCTTATCTAGTACCCTGAGCTCAATAATCAGCTCCAGCAGAAAATCTGACGTCAAATACGAAGACCGAATATTTTGTTATATTATTTATGAATCACTAAGGTCAAATCTCATGGTAATAAAATACACCCACTGTAAATATAAACCAGAGTAGAAAATAAAAACACTGCCCCAAAACCTCACTGGTGACTAACTTATAACACTATCCTATCTAACTTCTTACAACTTTCTTTATAAACAGGCACATATGTATATAATCTCTTCAAATTTCTTTGATGGGATAAGCAGTCATGCATCCAATTCTTTTGTAATAATGCCACAATATTTCAAATCCAGTATACGATTAGCAACAGGAAAAAAAAAATAAGCAAAAGGCTTGGAGAGACACACAAGACTGCTGTCAGAGGCAAGGTTCCGCCACACCTCCCAGGAGGTACTGAACCCTGCCATATCCAGCCAATTAACCATACATGTGGTTTCAGTATCATGCCAGGAGACATGCCAACACCAACAAAACAATGCGAGTCCCAAACAAAGAAGGGAAAGTACGGTCTCATTTATTACAGCGAGATGTGCTTCCCAAGTAGCACTAGGGCGAATATCCGTTCCCTGGTGTTCCAAGCACTCAAAGAACCGGGATTCCAACCCAGAAGACAGGTCGTAATTGACTCAGGTTTTTTTTTTTTAACCTTTTTGAAACGTTTACTTATTTATTTGAGAGAGCATGAGCTGGGAGGGGCAGAGAGGGGGGGGGGGGGGGGGGGGGAGACACAGACTCTGAAGCTCCAGGCTCTGAGCGGTCAGTTTAGAGCCCGACGCGAGGCTCGAACTCACAGAGTGTGAGATCACGACCTGAGCCAATGTGGGACGCCTCAACCGACTGAGCCACCCAGGCGCCCCTGACTCAGATTTTTAAAATTACAAACGTCAGGAGTTGGAACGGAGAAGTGTGGCACAGCTAAGATACTTGCCAATCCGGGTTCTGTATAGTCAGACTTTGGCAGTTATTAGTTGTGAAGACTTAAGGAAGTTACTTAGCCTTCCTGTGCCTCAGTTTCCTCAACTATAAAGTCAGTCTGTTAAGAAGCCTCAATGGGTTGTAGAGATTAAATAGTCCCCTGAAGTGTTGACAACACTGTGTGGCACAGAAGCGGAAAGTGTCAAGATGATGTACGGAGGACGGCAATGACGATGCTGGGCCACCGGACTGCAACGACAGGATGGCAGGGACATTTCAATCAGCACCATCCGGACCCACTAAACATTCATGGAATGTCTACCAAGTTAACACAAGGCCGCAGGCAGGGACTCGGGATTCAGAGGCGAAAGTGCACGTCCCCGCGCCCCAGAAAACCGCCCTCGGCCGCCACTTCTGGACCGAGGGAAGCGGCCCGGCGGGCGAACAGCTCCCGCGCGGCCGCACTACCCCGCCTCGACCCCCGCTTCAGGGGAGGGCACAGTCCCCGAGGAAGGGGAGGTTCCGGGAGGGGTCCCCACCCCGAAGCCTGCCCCTCACCTTCCGGAAACTCGGGCACTGACAAGTCCTGCTCCCAGCCGTCCACCTTCTGCAGATACTGGTAGACCAGGCTGTCCTTCTCCTCCTGGGTGACGGCGTCGAGCAGAGCGTACTCCAGCGAGGTCTGAGCCGGGAGCAGGCCCGCGAGGCTGCAGCCCCGGCCGCCGGCGGCCGCCATGTTCTCTCCGGACAGTCCAGCGGCGGCAGCCGGGCCCGCGGGAGGGTCTCGTGCACGGAAAGAGGAAGCGCTTACAGTCCTTCGGTTTCAAAACGGCACATTCGCTTCACTCTCCGCCAGCCCCTACTCCACGCAAACGACACCTTTTCTTTTGTAATCATGCATTCCGATGCTAAAGTACAAAGTGTTGCAATTCCCGGGCCCGTAATTTAGCCACCGGCCCAAACCACCCCGCCCCTTCCAGAGCCTCTCAGCACAGCTGAGCCTGGACATTCGGAGCGCCAGATTCAGCATGGAGAAAGCCTGTGGGTCAGCGTTCCAGAAGCTCTAAGAGAACCATCCCCCACCCGCCCCCACCCCCACACACTTCACTTTGGAAATTAGGGGGTTTAGAACAAAAACAAGATAAAATAAAATAAATCCGTAGGACTGAAAAGGACACAAACTTTTTCCAAGTCCCGCCCTTAGGCCAGGGTCAGCAGATTCGACACAGCAGTGGCAAGAGGACGCCGTTCCCGCCAAGACACGAGAGGTAAAAGCGGGGGGTAAGGATATCTTCATGGGAGAGATTTTCTTAAGGTTGAGAGTGACCGGCAATGGCTTTGTCTTACACACATATAGTATTTTGTCGCCCCGCAGTGCTGAAAGTGCGAGCGGGAATAGATTGTCAGCGGGGCAGGGGGTAGGGGGAGCCGCGTGGAGCGGATGCAGCTGGAGCTGCTCCCGAGGGTGTGTGGGCGGCAAGTGGGCTGCGGCGAGGACCCGGGTGGGCTGGGCTTCTGACTTTAGAAGCGGAGGGCTCTGATGGCTTTTATAGAGCCGGCTGTGCTAGCAGCTTACCCTCTTCCTGCCGGAGAGGTGATAGGCCCCACTCACTGGCCTTGCAGCCTCCTAGGTTCAAAGAGAAGGTAGAACAGCTGGGAGGCATCAGCCGGTGAATGTTGGTTTTGAGGCTGGGGGAGGGAGAGAAGGCTGGCCACCAATGGGGCAGACCACTTGTGCAGTCCCGAGTTAGGAGTGTGGGTGGCATCGGTGCGAGCACAATTTCACATATTTGAATTTTGTTTGTTCACTGTGCAGTGTGTGCTCATTGCTGCTGGAGGAAGACACTGGACTGACCCAGGAAACTGAAGGGGTTGAATATCCAAGAGTCACAAAGAAGGGCAATTTTTACCCCCTGAATCACACACTTCTTTGATTATGGTGTGATTATGGTGGTACTAGCAAGCCGAGGCAGCCATTTAATGTTTGGAAGACTTGCTAAGCCCATTGCCCAGGGACTGTGTTGCATTTATGAATTATTTGGACAATTGTCCAGTTGAAAGGGAACTAACAGGAGCTTTATAACAATTTTACAAAGCTCGCTCTAAGATTAAGCTGTTGAACCTATACTTCCCATTGGTGCTTAATTTTCAAAGTATTACTGATAATTATTTTTATGAATCAAGTCCTTAGAAAGGCCAAGTCACTTGGATGAAATAGCAACCACAATAGGAAACTTCTAAATGCTACCCCTGTGGTAGGTTCTCTTAATTTTATTGTGGTCTAAATGGAATAGCCTGTGTTCTCGGGTATAAGGTTTGTAGTTTGTCAATATAACCTTTACCAAAGGTTTAGATTCCCACCGAGTTCGTGGGGTTTTTGTTACTTTTTTTTTTCCGCAGCAAAATATTTCCATTTAAAACTTTTGTAACAAGACATAGATTCTCAATTTACTTAAGAATCACTTTGCCATGTTAGAAGATGCTTTTTTGGAAGAAGACATCTGGGAATACAAATCTAAAAGGAAACCAAAGCCGGTATGTACAAATAATTGCTCTGAGAATACTCCAAAATCTGTTGAAAACGCAACAGATGGAAAATACCCGTCAAAACGAAAGAGACATAAAAAAAGAACTGTAGAAGCTAACAAGAAGACAAAGGACCCCGAAATGTGCCTTGGAGGGACTGATAGTCCGACTTCTGCAGCTTCTAGTCAGAATTCTAGTTGCGGGGATGGTATTCAGCCATCCCAAGATCAGGAGACCACTCCAGGAAAGCACGGTAGGACTGGCAGACACAAATACGTGTCTCCCAAGATACGTCCAGTTTATGATGGATACTGTCCAAACTGCCAGATGCCTTTTTCCTCATTGCTAGGTCAGACACCTCGATGGCATGTTTTTGAGTGTTTGGATTCGCCACCAGTCTCTGAAACAGGTAAGACTACAAAAAAGGTAGTAGTCTTTCAATAGTCTAAAAGATCTGCATTCGCCAGAGGAATCAGTCCAGTGGAACAGGCAAGGCAAGCAGGAAACCGTAAGGGAGAGGAGACACTACAGTATAAATGACTTACCCTCCGAGAAAGCAAAGAAACCCTTCTTAAGAAGGGTAGAAAGATAACAACCAACGGTATAATTGTGAAGAACGTCGCCAACTTGAAAACAGTTGAAACGCAGTTTCTTATTTGATAAAGGTTCCTAAACATCTCCCGTTATTTTTCTGTAAATGTCCATTGAGCACCTACTGTGCTAAATACTTTCATTCTGTTTGCTTAGTTGACTCTCTTAATGACCGCAAAAGGTAGGTGGTGTGGACATTTTATAGATGAGCACTCTCTTTAAAGTTTTATTTATTTAAGTAATCTGGATGCCCACACGGGGCTCGAATTCACGGCCCCAAAAACAGTCACATGCTCTTCGGACTGAGCCAGCCAGGCAGCCCCTATAAGAACAGCAGTCTTGAAAGTTAAACTGCCCATTTGTGATCTTTTGTGAAACAGAAATTTAAAGAATTATGCATATAGTCAAGTCTTTTTTTTTAATTAATTTATTTATTTTGAGAGAGCTTGCACACAAGCGGAGGAGAGGCAGAAAGAAAGGGGGAGAGAGACTCTCAAGCAGGCTCTGCTGTCAGTGCAGAGCCCAGCATGGGGCTTGAACTCACGAGCCATGAGACCATGACCTGAGCCGAAATCGAGAGTCGGGATGCTCATCTGACTGAGCCACCCAGGCACCCCTAGAGTCAAGTCTTCTAAATGTGATTATGTTGGATTTGTCGCGGTATTGTACAGAAAGAAAAACTGGGAAGGAATCGTGGGTTTTTAAAATTCTAATTTAAAATGTGCCGAGTGATAAATGAAGTAATGCTATGCTTTTATTATCTTTTAAGATACATAAGATAAATGAAGTAATGCTATGCTTTTATTATCTTTTAAATTACATAATGTCATGTTTAACGTAGGAAGTCCTACTTGGAGTATGTGAAGAATGGGTTGTTATGATGATTTGTGTATTTCAAAGTTATCACATACACCATATATAGATTTCTAAATCTCAAGGAATTAAAATTCAGCAAAATAAAAATACTACGCAGTATGGCTTATATGTTATGTATGAATCAGAAGGCATTTTATTATTAACCTCTAGTTATTTTAAAGTACTGCGTGAAGATGCAAAAGAACTTTAAAAAAATTGGCATTAGCTTTTTTGATAAAGAGAATGCCTCATCAAATGCCGGTAATGTGCTTTTAAGAGGCTTGAAAATCAGAAGTGGAAGTTGGACGCCCACGGTAAGCAAGTCAGGGTGAACCGTCTTCTGATGAAACCACTGCCTAAACTCCTTTGAATAGAGTCCAGATGGACTCTTCTTGAATTGAATTCTGTCTCATAACAAATACTTTGAGGAGGTGGTTTTAAATTAAGCAATGAGGTCTTCTAGTTCAATGTAACATCTTTTGGGGGTGGGGGGGGTCATCTTTTATTTATAAACCCGGAAATTAACCTATAAGGGGATTTGCCAAGATGGTTTACAGAATGGTTCTCAATTATCATAGTGTGATGGGAATAGTTTCCAGATGATTATTAAAGCCTTATTATTTAACCAGTTGATCAAATTGAATTGCAAATCTTAGAATCTAAAATATTTAGTGTATGAAGTTATTACTAATTAAGACTGTTATTACTGTTATCCTAGGCAGTGTGAATATTAAAAAATGGACCCTAATTGGGTACTTTAATTGTCACAAATCTGTGTTGCTTGATAAGATAAAAATTGGGGTAGAACTTAGTTCTCAAAGAGACATGCTAGTATTTTTCCCTCTTTATTGCCTGAGCAGTAGTGGACTAGTGAGCACCTGTAAATACCTCGTGTGGGCGTGAACAGCATTTTGAAGGAGCTCATATTTGTGAGAGTTACTTGGGGTGGGGGGGGGGGGAAGGTATTCGTCTTCAAAAATTTTTTTTGAAAAAAGATTATCTGAAAAGAAACCTTAAGAAGTATTTGATTTAAGAATAACTAGCATCTTGTAAAACCATGCTGGATTATTGTTACTTTATGCTGGATCTTTTGATTATATAAATAAAGATAGCTGTGGTCCTAAAGCTTCCAAGTAGGACTGATTACTTTTCACTCATGTGTTAACCCTGTCTGTGCTTTGATCCTCTTACCTTTTTTCTTTGTTAAAATTTTCAGAGTGTCCTGATGGTCTTCTGTGCACCTCAACAATTCCTTCTCATTTCAAGAGATACACTCACCTCCTACTGGCTCAGAGCAGAGCCAGCAATAGGCCTCCTGGCAGCCCCCCACGTGGGTCAGGGGGTTGTTTCAATGAGACTAATTCAGGCTTCCTCTGTAGCCTTGAGGAAAGATGGTCTCTGCCTCAGAAACCATTGGAAAACTTAAAAAATGTTTCAACTCCCCCGACACAATGTCTAAAGAAATCTCAGTCTCCCACTGAGACAAAGCTTTCTTCTTGGACAAATCTCCAAACGTCCCAACAAACCCCACAACTTCCAGAACGTATTAATAATGACAAACTGGTTGGAGTTGGTTTGCCTCTCACCCAAGGATCAAGCAGCCAAAACAACTCAGAACTCGCACTCTCGCCACCGCCGGAAACGGATTTTAGCAACTATGAAATCTCTTACTCTCCACTTCAAAGCGATGAGGAAATGTACGATCTGGATGAAGAGCTAGGTGATTCACAGCAGGAACTGCTGCTTACAGACAGCTCTAAAGATGGCAGCCTGGAAGGAGATGACACCAACTCTCCTTTGTTTCAAAAACTCCATGGCTCCTCACTGGAGGACCAGCAGGAGAGCGGCCCCCACGTGCCCGGCTTCTTAACTCCGGAGAGACACAACGAAGCACTGTATAAATACAGCACGCTAGCCGGTCCATCTCAACTTCTCTTCCAAAATAACAGTATTACTTCGTGTGATGATAGAGCATACGCTGGTGATGATTTTGTGCCGTTTCCATCGGCATTAGCAGAGAGCCTTACTTCTAGTTATCAAGCTGTTGGGGCAAAACCTGGCCCGCCGGAACGCCAGTCAAATACACAGAGACAGGTAATTGAAGAATCAGCTGTCTGCAATCAGATCTCCCTTCCCTCACTTAGTAGTGAAATGCCAAAAACGTCTGAAAGCCAGGGAGAAGGGGATCGTTCTTCCCACTCAACCCAAAGTAAAATTAGAAAATCATCAAATAAGAACTTAAGTGCTAAGAACAATGCGAACACCACATGTGTCTGCGGAAAGGCATTAGGGGGCACACAAGGCAGTAAAGGTACAATTCCAAATACAGAGAAATCTAGTTCGACTACAGTGGCTGAATCTCTGAAAATGTCGTCATCCGGCCCAAAGTGTCCTGCCACACAGCCTTCTTCCAAGGTAATGAAACAGATGGACATAGGTGTTTATTTTGGACTGCCACCCAAAAGAAAAGAAGAGAAGTTGCTGGAGGGAAGTGCAGTAGAAGGGCTGAACTTAAATCCAGCTGTGAGTCCTACGGAAAAGAGGTCCCGGCAGCGCAAGAGGAAAGCAGAAAAATCTTTAAGTGATTCAGAATTCGATGCAAAGGATTTAAATGAGACACAGCCCTCTGTGGAATTTTCCAGGGAGCCGTCACTGCATCAAAGAAAGCGACAGAGAAAGTCCGATTCTCTACCGGCAGGAGCACATCAGAAGAGGTCACATCGCCGTATTAACGGGACAGAATCTGAAACTGTCAATTTAAGGAAAGACAAAGTCTTCAGAAAATCAGCTGGTGGCAGGCAGCAGAGAGGGAACACAAAATTCCCAGAGTCACCAAATGCAGGACAATTAAGAAAAAAGACATGTCCATTCTATAAGAAAATACCTGGTAAGTTGAAATGCCAATGTTTAGTATATCTACAAAGAATCAACTTAAAATTTCATGTTTATTCCCTAGGTTGTGTGTCTGTGTTTGTATAAAACAAATTTTATATGTATTTCCTTTGTTTTTTTATGGTAATTCATTGACCTGTAACATTTTTTTTTGGCCTACTTCAATATTTTTGCCCCCTTCAGTGCAGCAAACTTTTATTAAATGTAAGTATATATAAATATCTGTGTACAAGATACTATTCTAGTAGGTATGTATTACAGATTTGACACAGTTCAGTGAAGGTCAGCTTCATACGGGAGGAGGAAAGGTTCTCTGTAAGTAGTTATGATAAAAACAGTCTGTATGCCCTGAAGAGAAATACAGAGTGCTAAGTAGCCTCAAAGAAGGAAAATTAATACATTGCATAGGTCATAATCCATGTCAAATAGTTTTAATCCACATCATAACTTAGTTTCTCAGCCTTTTCATATTTTATAACTTCCAATGCCTTCATAAGTGAGTTACAAAAATAACATAGCAAAATGAATTTATTATCATTATTATTTTATTATTTTATTATTGAAGAAACCAGGAACTCTTCTGAAGAGAATATAGAACTGCCAAAATGTACCTGGTTTCAGAAAAACTTTTTTTTTTTTATTTTTTAATAGTTTATTGTCAGATTGGTTTCCATATAACACCCAGTGCTTCTCCTCACAAGTGCCCCCCACCATGACCTTCACCCTCTTCCCCTCAGTCCCCCTCCTCCTTCAGTCCAAGGTTCGTTTTCAGTATTTAATAGTCTCTCATGATTTGTGTCCCTCAGTCTCCCCGGCTCTCTTACCCCCTTCCTCTCCCTTAGGTCTTTTAGGTTTCTCCTGTTAGACCTATGAGTGCAAACATATGGTATCTGTCCTCTGCCTGACTTATTTCGCTTAGCATGACACCCTCGAGGTCCATCTGCTTTGCTGCAAATGGCCATATTTCATTCTTCCTCATTGCCATGTAGTACTCCATTGTATATATAAACCACATCTTCTTGATCCATTCATCAGGTGATGGACATTTAGGCTCTTTCCATGATTTGGCTATTGTAGAAAGTGCCGCTATGAACATTGAGGTACATGTGCTCCTATGCATCAGCACTTCTGTATCCCTTGGGTAGATCCCCAGCAGTGCTATTGCTGGGTCGTAGGGGAGTTCTATCAATAGTTTTTTGAGGAGCCTCCACGCTGTTTTCCAGAGCGGCTGCACCAGTTTTACATTGCCACCGACAGTGTAGGAGAGTGCCCGTCTCTCCACATCCTTGCCAGCATCTATAGTCTCAGAAAGACTTTTTAAAGCGCTTTGATGTTCCTGATCTATAATTCGGAATGTTTATGTAGGGAGTAGCATTTATGTACATCATAATTTTGTCTTTAATGATTCCTGTGATGCGTTTTCTGTATTTTAAGTGAGCCGGAGAGTAGTGTGCCTTGTGTGGATAAGCCTCAGTGGGGCTGTGAAGCTACGCCTATTTACTTATCCTGACCCACACGCTTGGCTACTCCTTTCATGAACACTTTTCAGGACACCTCAACCATTTTTTTTCTTTATTGCTCCTCTCAGTAGCCTTTTTGGGGCATTTTTAAAAAAAGATTTTATTTTTAAGTAACCTCTACACCCATTGTGGGGCTCTAACTCACAACCCCGAGATCAAGAGTTACATGCTCTATAGACTGAGCCAGCAGGCACCCGGAATTTATTTTCTCATTTCCCTTCTTCCTCCCATCCCCCACAGTGAAATTCAAAGACTATATCTATGCTGTTCATCTGTTATTGTACTGTGTCCCTTTGGAGGGCCTCAGCCACTGTAACGTGCAAGATTACTGGGGCCTTCAACCATGTTTGCCCCCAGTACCCATTGCCAGAAGAGAATAAAATAAGAAGAAAGTAAGCATTTTCCGTTTGCTGTTTTGTAGAAGACTTTAGGTCAGGAAAGCAAAGAAATAATTGGTTTGTAGCTTAGCATTTTAATTTCTTTTGGTACAGTTACTCACTGAGAAAACAAAGCCAATATTGGGATATTTACTAGAAACTCACAAGACTTACTTTCATTTCTAGTATCACTTTTTGCTGAATTTACGTGGTGTAGGTTTTTAGGTTATAAAACTCAGCTGGAGTCAAGATGTATAGTTGGATCTGTTTGCACTGGACCGAGTATCTCTCACCCCGTTAGCTATTCCTCAAGCAGTTGTGTACTCTTTCCGTGACAGGGACTGGCTTTACAGTCGATGCCTTCCAGTATGGAGTGGTCGAAGGTTGCACAGCCTATTTCCTCACACATTTTCATTCTGATCATTACGCCGGATTGTCTAAAAACTTCACATTTCCAGTTTACTGTAGTGAGGTAAGTTTTAGTATTCTAAACTCTAAATGTATGGAATGCAGCAAATTTCTAAGCAATGTGGTTGAAAAAGAATAACATTGTAAGTAAGATCTGTCATCCTACTAGAAAAGCTATGAGAAAATAGATTCCACATTAAGATTCTAAAATTAAATGAATTATTATCAATAATTACAATAGCTTTTTTATTTTTTTAATTAAAAAAAAATTTTAATGTCTTTATTTTATTTTGAGAGACAGAGCAGAGAGCAAGCAGGAGAGGGGCAGAGAGAGAGACACACACAGAATCTGAGCAGGTTCCAGGCTCCGAGCTGTCAGCACAGAGCCTGACACAAGGCTCGGACCCACGGACCGTGAGATCATGACCTGAGCTAAAGTCAGATGTTCAGCCAACTGAGCCACCCAGGTGCCCATACAATAGCATTTTTTAAAATGTTTTATTATATAGAAACAGTAAGGTACTTCACAGTGCAACACCTGAGTTTCATCTGGTAAATATTTATTGGTATCTAAAAAGACATTCAAGGCAAAATGCTTAACTTCAAGGCACTCACAGCCTTCAGTAGACAGTTTTCCAAATATACTGTGATGGGGCACTAGGAAACTGAGCAGAATGCAGGAGAAAGTGCTTTATGCTGCCCCATGCCAAGGTCAGAGAAAGTTTCCTGGTAGAAGAGATACCTTGAATTAATTATTAAAAGGTCACTATTTGGGGCACCTAGGTGACTCAGTTGGTTAAGCCTCCGACTTCGGCTAACTCAGAGCCTGGAGCCTGCTTCTAATTCTGTGTCTCCTTCTCTCTCTGCCCCTCCCCCTCTCATGCTCTGTCTCTTTCTTTATCAAAAATAAATAAAACATTAAAAAAAATTAAAAGGTGACTATTTTGGGGTCCCTGAGTGGCTCAGTCAGCTAAGCATCTGGCTCCTGATTTCAGTTCAAGTCATGATCTCAGGGTTGTGAGATTGAGCCCCATGTCAAGCTTTGTACTGGACATGGTGACTGCTTAAGATTCTTGCTCCCTCTACCACTCATGTATTGTTTGTCTGTCTCTCTCTCAAAAAAAAAAAAAAAAAGAAAAGAAAAGAAAAAAAGATGACTATTTTACTACATACTACTAAGGGATTTGGCTAGAATTTGATTTAATCCTCAAACATTCTTGAAATAACCTCTTTTTAAATTTTCTTTTAAATTTATTTTTGAGACAGGGAACATGAGTGGGGGGAGGAGCAGAGAAAGAGGCAGAGAGGATCTGAAGCAGGCTCTGTGCTTACAGCAGTGAGCCTGAATGGAGCTCAAACTTATGAAATGTGAGATCATGTCCTGAGCCAAAGTCGGACACTCAGCCAACTGAGCCACTCATGCGCCTCCACCTCCAACCTCTTTCCTTTAATGAGGCAATTCGGGCTGGGAAAGGGGTTAAATGATGTGTCCCAGGTCATAGAGCTAATAATGGTAGAGTCCGAATTTGAACGCAGATCTGTCCGCTTCCAGAACCAGGCAGAAGAGAGAGGAGAGGGCATTCTAGTCAGAGAGTAGAGTTTACATAAGGGCACACACACCTTAGAGAGCGACCCGTCCCACGTGCTTCAGATATTTCCGAATGGCCAACCATGACATAGGGAACAGAAGATGAACCCACAGAAATGAGCAGGGGTCGGCTCACGAGGGGTTTTGTCATCAGGGGTGAGGGGCTTTGCACAAACAGGGAGAGCCAATGACAGTGTTTAAACAGAATTGTGGCCGTCATTTTAGGAGGTTTCTTTCAGGTATTCTGGAGGGTTTCCGTGAATATTAGTGGGAAAGCAGGGAGACTAAGATACTTGGTTCTGAACTAGATCTGAAACAGAAGACTTAGCTAGTGTTTTGCTGTATCAGCAGTACGTGCGTTCTGTTTTGCAGATAACTGGCAATTTGTTGAGGAGCAAACTTCACGTGCAAAAGCAATATGTCCATCCTCTGCCGATGGACACCGAGTGTATAGTAAATGGTGTAAAAGTGGTTTTGCTTGATGCCAATCAGTAAGTATGAAAGTTATCTTAAGGCTTTACCTTAAGGCTGGCCTATTTTTAAAAATATTTTAAAAAGTACATTAGTAATCTATTTAAGAATTTTTTTATTGGAATAATGTGATTACTGTTTTTAAAAATTTGAGTAAAACATGTTTCTCCTTTTGGAAAAAAAAATGTACCCGACTATGGAATCAGAGATTAAATATAGTGAGATCCTTTAAATATTACCTAACCCATTTTTAATGGCATTTAAATGACCATGCTTGATATGTGACATCCCTCTTATTTTTTTAAAAACTATTTTAACATGTTGCTGCTGTTTTGAAGAGATAACCTGTTGCCATTTTCTTTATTTTTTGCCATTTTCTTTAATATCATTTATATAAATTAACAGATTGTACTCCATTCAGATACTAGAGAAATTTTTTTCCCTTTTAAGGAATCCTTCAAGCTTTTGATAGTAAAGACTTGGAAAATTTTTTTCTTGGAAATGGTTTCCCTTTTTCCCTCTTTTTGTTAGGTTTTTTTTTTTTTTTTTTTTTTGGTGTAAAGCACTGTTGGTATCATTTCGCCAAAATGTTACGCTCAACTACACTTCCTCTTACTTTTCATATAATGTTAGCCTTGTGTGCCTTGTAGGTCATAGATGCTTAGAGAATTAAAATTAAGACTGTTTCCAAAAATCCAGACCCATGCTCTGTCTTCAGATTGTCTTCAACTTTGTCTGCTAACTTCTGTTTCTTTTTTTAATCACCAATTATGACAACTCAAGTTCCGATCTTTTTCAAGTCAACTTTATTATGTATAATTTACATAAACAGAGCCATTTTAAGTGTTTGCTGAATTTTGACAAAAATACACACCCATACAATTCCCACCACAGCAAAAATAGAGGACATTTTCCCCACCCTAAAAGGCTTCCTGAGGCTCCTTCCCAGTCAGTCCCCAACTGACTCTGGCCCAGTTAACCATCGATCTCTTTCCTGTCACCACGGATTAGATTTTTCTTTCCTTTCATGCACCCTAGGGATTCAGCTAAATGAAATCGCATAGTATCTACTCTTTTGCATCCAGCTTCTGTCCTTCATCATGTTTTTGAGATCCATCCGTGCTGATGTGTGTATCCGTAGTTTGCTCCTTTTTATTGCTGAGTATTACCGGTTGCATGGACACACTACAGTATCTTTATCTATTCACCTCTTGATGGACAACTGATTTTTGTTTACTGACCCTGTATCCTGAGACCTTGCTAAACCCGCACATTAGTTGCAGTAGGTTTTTTGTAGATTCTTAGAAACTGCATGTATGATCATGTCATCTGCAAGTATAGACCGTTTTATACTTCTTTCCATTCAGAGTTTTTTTTTTTCCCCTCTTGTTTTTGGTCCTGGCTCAGACCTCTCAGTAGTGAGAGCAGAGTGACTGTCTTGCTCCTGACCCTAAGAAGATAGCTTTCAGTCTTTCTCATTAAGCTTGATGTTGGCAATAGATTTTTCATAAATGCCTTTGGATCAGGTTGAGAAGGTGTCCTCTGTTCCTCGTCTGCGGAGAGTCTGTCATCATGAGTGGGTATTGAATTTTGCCGCATGCTCCCGCACCCACCGAGGCAATCATAACTTTTCTCCTTTGTATTGTTGACGGTAAATAATCATGATGGGGTTTCTGGATGTTAAACCAGCCTTGCGTGGCTGGGATAAATCCCATTTAATATTCATGGATTATCCTTTTAAAAATATATTGCTGGATTTGATATGCCAGATATTTTGTTAAAGACTTCTATATCTAGTTTTCATAATGGATGTTGGTCTGTAGTTTGTTTTTTTTTTATTGTTGTTTTTTAAATAATGCTTTTGTCTGGCTTTGACATTAGGGTAATACTGGCCTCATGAAGTATTCCTTCCTCCTCTATTTTCTGAAAGATGTTGTGTATATTGGTATTCTTTCCCAGTCTTGGTATTATTATTATTATTGGTAGTATTGGTATTATTTCTTTCCCAGTTCAGTCATTCATCTGAAGTTTTGGGGCAGGAAGCTAAGGGATAGTTTTTAATTACAGAAGTAATTATGTCCTACTTTTTCCTAAGATTCAAAACTAAAGTTCCATGTGTTGGGGCAGTAATTTCCAAGTCCCAGTATGTCAGGGCATCCCCGCGTCTACCATGGTTCACTAGGAGGACCCACGGGACTCAGAAAAGCTGTCATACTCATGGTTACAGCGAAAGGTTTCAGATTAAAATCGGCAAAGGGAAAAGGCAAATGGAGGCAAAGTCCAGGAGCGACCAGGCCCGAGTCTCCAGGGACCCTCTTCTAACAAGTGGCACAGACATACTTCGTTCTCCCTGCAGCCCCGTGTCCCGACACATGCAAAGCCTGGCCAAGCAGGGAAGCTCATCGGAGCCTTGAGTCCAGCCGGGGCTTTTATGGAGCGTCAGTCATGTGCACGTGCAGCACCCACGTGACTTGCTGCGGCTGCTCTGGCTCCAGTCCCAGAGAGCAAAAACAGGTCTTCACCTTAGATAACACTGTTAGCATAAACTCTCTGGGCAAACTAGCCACACACGGCCCCGTGCGTCAGCACACAAAGCACTCTTAGCAGGCAGAATATTCCAGGGGCTCAGAACTCTTCTCTCAAGAGCCAGCCAAGGACTAGTCCTAAAGACAGGCTTAGGTGGGGAAGTGAGGAGTTTGAACAAACTTGGCTGGCTGAATTAATCCTGTCTTGCTCCCAGATTTTTTTTTTTTTTAATGATGTAAACTTTTCTAAAGTGAACGTGCCCCATTTCCTCTGCAGTGCTGGCAGCTACCAGAGTCTTCACCTGCTGGTAATGAATGAGGACTCTTCCCTGGGCTCCCTTTTGTGTGTTAACAATATTTCTATGAAATGTTTGCGTTCAGCTGTCCAGGTGCCGTCATGATCCTGTTCTGTCTCCCTAACGGTAAAGTCCTGTTACACACCGGAGACTTCCGGGCACACCCCACCATGGAGCGTTCTCTTCTCGCAGGCCAGAAGGTCCACACGCTTTACTTAGACACAACGTAAGAGCGGCTTTGTTTGTGTGCTTCCTTTTCCCACCGGCAGCTTTTGCCCTGTACATTATGAATGGTTGGCACACTTGGTAATTGTGTAATCAAAACGTTGTAATCAAATTGATTTGATGTAATCAAATCAAAATGATAGCTTATTACCGATTACCATCATAAGACTATTAGAGAAATGGTGTTTGAAAAAAATGCATATTTGCTTAAGAACAAATTTGAGATGACCTAGTCCTAAGCAGGTGTGACTCAATTTTTTCTTTTTTGTAATTTCCTTTTGAATATATGGTTTATGTGAGAACCCTATTACTGAAACAAGGAAGAAACATTGGGACACTCTTTTAAGTTATTTTTTCAAAGCACCTGTGTAACGACTAAGTATAATTGTGGAGAAGAAACAGGAGCAAAATGCGATTTCTGTTTCGGAATATTCAGAATTCTTGTTATTTCTCCAAAATGTAATTTTTAAGGGACAACTTTGAATTCCTAAATGTTATATAAACACCAGCAGCCATTTTTTATTATATATTAAAATACCTCATCATTTTGTTAGAATTTAATTATATCAACTATTTCAACCTGCTTTAAGAAGTGAGTTCATATAGCATATTTTAATAAAAGATGGCCTTTCCATATCCAGTTTTCTAACACTATAGCTAATTTTTCCATTTTTAAAAATTTTTTAATACTTTAAACACTAGATAAATCAAGAAAATAATAAGTAAAACAAAGTTACTTAGCTTTGCTCTACATAGAATTCTGAATTTCTTTGTGGGTTTTTTTTTTTATCCGAGAAAAGACTTAAGTGTCTTCTCTATTATTATGACTAACCACCACAAACAATTTTGAAAATGGGAAAAATGTTTCTTTGATATTCGTACTTTATAACTTTTTGTAAGTAAAAAAAAAAAATGCTTAATTTTCTTCCCAAGTGGAGACAGCTAGCTGGGTAAGTAGTCTTAGGGTTAATTTTCCATCTGGTGTTATTGTACGGTGATAGACCCAACCAGAGCTGTAGTGTTCTTACAACACGGTACATATTTCTGTATCTCCGCAGAAGAGCAGATAACCATGTGAATATTCACTGTCTGACTTAAAACTGCTTCAGTACATTCATATTTGGTTTCATCATTTTAATTTTTAAACGAAATCAGAATTCTTTAGTTCAGAGATAATCCCTGTCACTAGAATTTTCTTTGATAGTGATTGGGGTTAAAACAAAAAGGCTGCTGAGGTTTATAATTCACAGCTAACATAGCTGGCTGGCTGGAACAGTCCTCAAAGAAAAAGAGGCAGTTTCTTTATACGAGGGCGATAAAAGAAATATGAAAAAGATACACTGAAGATACAGAATTCCATCATAAGTGATCCCCAGCCTGTCAGAAATATTTTAACCACCGACAGTGACATAACCGCAGGGGTGTTAGTATGTTACACTGCTGCTGTCCGTATGCTTGCTAAAGCTTGTTTTCTAGAACAGCATCCAGCTTAATGCTCTGGCTCTCTTGTTGCTCATTTAACAAGTACCGTATTTAACATATTACAGATACTGCAGCCCAGAATACTCCTTCCCATCTCAGCAAGAGGTTATCCAGTTTGCCATCAACACTGCCTTCGAGGCGGTAACTCTAAACCCACGTGTTCTTGTTGTCTGTGGCACTTATTCTATTGGGAAAGAGAAAGTCTTCCTAGGTGGGTGGTAGCTGTATCTAATTTACATTAATATATTATAAAGATCAGATTCTCTTTTGCATAAAGCCCTTTCAGTCTGCGTGCTTGCACTTGATACTTCTTTCCTCAAACGGTGCACTATTACCTTTGCAGTTGAAGAAAAGTTTGGTAGAGTTGGATTCATTTGAACTTTGAAAGGCTTAACTTAATGGAAACACTTGATAAATGTGTTTGCAGTAGCCTTTACATCTACACAATGTTTACAAAGCAAATGGCCATGCTACACTACATCAGTATCTCCGTGAACTTTGAAAATTTACTCCTGCGTAATTGTATCTCTGCATTCTTTGAGGATAACCATCAACTAATTGCTTTAGAGAACAGTTTTAGTTTTTGTACGTAAATGATGTCTGGATATGTAATTGTAGTTTGCCCAGATGGCATTAGACTATTTTGCAAATTACTTGGCATTTCTTCCTGATTATGGTCACATTATGGCAAACATTAAGATATGAAGTGATAAAGCCGGAGATTTCACTCCTCCAACTTTGGTTCCTTCTTTTCCTCTACCCTAATCCATACATTTCAATTTTTAAATACTGGGTCCTAAAAATAAATTCTTTGGATTTCTCACAGTTTTTACTTCATATAGTTAACCAACAAAAGTACTTAGTGTTTTTGAAATACGAAAAGTGTGAATGTTTTGAATTTCGGTTATTTTTTCTTTTTGGTAAATTCCTATTTTAAATTTTGATTAAGTTGTAACTTAATTTTTTTCCACAAGCTGTGATTTTACTATTTTTTAACCTTTTCCTTTGCCTATAGCCATTGCTGATGTTTTAGGTTCAAAAGTGGGCATGTCCCAAGAAAAATATAAAACCTTACAGTGCCTCAACATCCCAGAACTGAATTCCCTCATCACTACAGATATGTGCAACTCGCTGGTCCACCTTCTCCCAATGATGCAAATTAACTTTAAGGTAAGCATTTGTGATATGTCTTTTTAGAATGAACTAGAAAAGGTAATGCAGTGATTATAAACTGGAATCCCATTTTACTTGCATTTAACTTAGAGGAATTAGAATGGAATCATAGGAAACGTTGCCCTAGAAGGTCTTTTAAATGGAATTTACAGTGTTTTTAGTGTGGGTGTGGGTGTGGATGCAGCTGTGTAGAGTAATTCCTATGCCCTAGGAACTAGAGAACTATCATAAAAGAAACAAAAATAGAAAAGTATGCAACGATCTGCTCATTTACACCTTCTGTTTTTAAGATTGTTTTCCATTTCTATCCAGTGAGTGGAGCAATGAATGGAGAACTCTAAGATTTCTTACTTGTCTTAAGGTCTATTCTGTATTAATGTTAAGCCCCTAGAAACTAACTTGCTGTGAGGATTAAGTGCAACAGTGCAAGTCCATTCAAAAAGGAAGTTCTAGTGTTAGTTCTGACCTAGAGACTAAGAGACAGAAGATATGACCTCACTCTGATTTGGGGGACTTATCTGTCAGGTTTATTCAGATTCTAAGTTTCATTCCATTTACTAACATTTTGACATCTAGCAATGGAATACATCAGAACTGTGTCTTAAAAATACATAAGAACATATTGTATACACACAAAAAAATGTATTTTCACTTTTGTTCAAGTATTCAGGAATTAACATTTGTGGAGCTTAGGATGTTAATTGCTGAATCTGTCTTATAAACAATAAAGCTTATACTATATTAATAAAATGAGGGGTATCTAGGCGGTTTCTGACTCTTGGTTTCAGACCAGCTCATGATCTCTTAGTTTGTGAGATCGAACCCCACACTGGCAGTGCAGAGCCTGTTGGGATTCTCTCTCTCCCTCTCTCTGTCCTTCCTCTGCTCTCTCACTCTCTCAAAAAAAATAAACTTAAAAAAATTAAAACTTAAAAGTTAAAAAATGAAAATGAGTATTTTAGTTCTATCCCTGGAATAAGGAAATTGTAACTGGTATAACAATTCCTTTGTTCATGAGATTAAGGCAAAAATTATATGGTCTGCTTTCCTGAATACATAATTAATAAAAAAATTCAGGGATACTCAAGTCAGTCTTCTGTCCCCTTAAAGTGTTCTTTGGAAACATTTTAAATTTCAGAGGCATCTAACTTGTGTAGATTAATGAGATATTTTTGATTATTCATAAAATGAACAGTGATATCTTGAGGACAGTATGGCATGTTTTTATGATTTTTATCTTACGGTTTTATTTCCTACTGTCTTGGTTTGTGCCCTTTGAACAAATGACCCATTTGGGAGGATAATAAGGGTGGAAGAATCAGAGTTCTGTAGAAATGAGGGAGTAGAACTTTTCATGAAAGAGTTCTTAAAGGTACCCTGTGCTGCACGGGGGTCGTGTAAGGAAAGATCGGCCGTTTGGCAGTTAGAGCACGCGGGGTGACCTGCAGAAGAGCTGCGGAAGTGAAGTGACCTTGGAGGAGGCCAGATGGTAGAGAGCTACGGACAGAATGGGAAGGTGTGAACGGCCAAATGAATGAAAAGGTATACAAATGGCCTATAAAATATGAAAGAAGAAGTTCGGCATTGATCCTGAAACTAAAAACCACAGTGAGCTGCCACTTTGTACTCACTGGGACAGCAACAATGAAGAGATAGACAAGACAATGTCATTTGTTAGCGAGAATATGGAGAAACTGGAACCCTCGTTTATTGCTTGTGAGATGATTAGCCGTGCAGCTGCTTTGGGAAACAGTGCGATAATCCTTGACGAGTTAAACGTGGGGTGACGATATGACCAGCTAATCTTAGGCGTAGGCCCAAGAGAATTGAAAACATACGTCCACACAAAAACTTTACACAAATATTCACAGCCATATAATTCAGACTAGCAAAAACAGTGGAAACAACTCAAATATCCATCAAATGACGAATGAATAAACACAATGTACCATATCCATAAAATAGGAATGTTATCCAACTGTAAAAGGGAATGAATTAATGAGTTAATAGTATACGCTACAGTGTGAATGAGCCTTGGCAACATTATGCCAAGTGAAAGAAGTCAGACACAGAAGGCTACGTATTATGTGATTCCATTTATGCGAAATGTCCTCAGGAGGGATTATAATGAAAATTTAGCTGGCTATCCATAACTTAAACTTTTTTATGGGGAGGCAGGGCCTGGGTGGCTCAGTCAGTTAAGTATTTGACTTTGACTCAGGTGATGATCTTGCAGTTCATGGGCTCATTCCCACGTCCAGCTCAGAGCCTAGAGCCTGCTTCGGGTTCTGTGTTTCCCTTTCTCTCTGCCCTTTTCCCGTCCATGCTCCGTGTCTGTCGCGCGCGCTCTCTCTCGCGCGCTCTCTCTCTCTCTCTCTCATTCTCTCTCTCTCAAAAATAAAAAAAAAAATTAACAAAAAATTTAAAGGGGTGCCTGGTTGGCTCAGTCGGTGACCTTCCAACTCTTGGTTTTGGCTCAGGTCATGATCTCATGGGTTCGAGCCCCACATCAGGCCTCTCTCTGCCCTTCCCCTGCTCATGCTTTCTCTCTAAATAAATAAATAAACTTAAAAAATATAGCTGTATCTTTAAACAAATTTTTAAAATGAATCCTGTGTGGAAAGGCCAATCTGTAAGGCTTCCATTTATCAATGGTACAATACATGACAGGATTAGAAAAGGTTAAGAAAGGGCATATGGTTTCCATTTTTAAAAAAGATACTCACAGTGGGTTTTATTGACCATCTCCCTGCCAGGCTATAAGTTTCTAGAACACGAAGGCTGTGTCTCTGACCCACAACTCTGACACCATGACACGGCCAAATACTGGAGCAAATATTAATTAAATGAGGGGCTAAATAGATGCATGCATTGATTTGTCTTTGTTTTCTTCAGAACTTTCCACCAGCATCTTTTATACTACTTTCTTTATTTATGTATTTATTTTTAATGTTTTATTTATTTTTGAGAGAGAGAGAAGCAGTGTAAGCAGGGGAGGGTCAAAGAGAGAGGGAGACACAAAATCTGAAGACAGGCTCCAGGCTCTGAGCTAGCTGTCAGCAAAGAGCCCGACGCGGCTTGAACCCATGAACCGTGAGACCATGACCTGAGCTGAAGCTGGACACTCAACCAACTGAGCCACCCAGGCACCTCATGCTACTTTAATAGTGCAGAGCATGCATGATTAAGAAAGAAAAGTTCTTAATTTTCTGAAAGGAGAGCTTCAGAAATCCAAGATGATACCACGTGCGGCTTAGATTTTTTATTTTTTTACGTAAAACTGGAATTTTTTATAAATTCACACTAATCCCTTGACACTGTGGGTTTTGTCTTAAGGCCAAAAGTCTTAGACTTTTGGTATCTCTTGTCCCATGACTCTTTTTATTTGGATTTTTCTCATCTTTCAAAGATTGAATTTTGGTCACTGATTGTCATCTTTCATCAAATGTCCTCAGTTATGATGACTTGGTTTGGAAAATTCTACTTAAGATTTCTTAGGGAAGCACTGTAGCAGCATGAAAAGTGTTGAGAATATTCTAGCTTGTATTAGAGTGAAAAGGAGGAAGCCCCTGGGAAGTGAGCCAGTGCGTGTCTTTGAAATGCGCCTGTTGGGCGCCTGGGTGGCTCAGTCGGTTAAGCCTCCGACTTCGGCTCAGGTCAGATCTCACGTTCGTGGGTTCAAGCCTTGCATCAGGCTCTGTGCTGACAGCTAGCTCAGAGCCTGGAGCCTGCTTCCGGTCCTGTGTCTCCTCTCTCTCTGCCTCTCCCCCTCTCATGCTCTGTCTCTCTGTATCAAAAATAAATAAAACATTAAAAAAAAAAAAAAGAAATGCGCCTGTTGAGTATGAAGCCGTTCACAGCGTTGTGTCCACTCTGTGTCTGTCCGTCAGTCCTCCATTGTACGTACGCGTGTGGACATGTTCAGCTCGCTGTTTCCCAGGGTCGGTACTAGGACCTCTAACGGGGAGACTCTTAGGTACTATCAGCCCCAACATCCTCGCCGCATATTCAGGATCCTCATAGTGGTAGGATTTGGAGTCTTTTCTTTTTTTCTATTCTTTTTTTTTTTTGATAGCTCTCTGATATGTCATCTTTCAGTACGTAATTCTTATGCTTAAAGTTGCCTCATCTTATTTTCAGACTGTACGTAAGCTTGTTTAACTTTAGATAAGGGGGAAAGGTAGGTTATTTTATTTTCAGTGATTTTTATTTTTTGGGGGGGGGAAGTATGGCTCGAGGTTATTGCAAATCAATGTTTCAGGTGCCAACTTGCTGAGACTGTGCCAACGTGATCATTCTGTTTTCTTCCACATAACCCACCTTCACGGACTGTTAAGTAAACATCCTATTTTTATTTAACAGGCTTTACAGAGTCATTTGAAGAAGTGTGGTGGAACATATAATCAGATTTTGGCTTTTCGACCTACAGGATGGACACATTCTAACAAATTAACTAGAATAGCAGACATTATTCCCCAGACCAAAGGAAACATTTCAATATACGGTATAATTATTACATTTCTTTACTTTTAATGTCTGTTATTACAGTTTTAAAAAGAGCTGTGAAAATAATATCCAAGGAAAATAGGTACCGAGGAATCTTTAATGAACTTTTGGGGCGCCTGGGTGGCCCAGTTGGTTAAGCATCTGACTTTGGCTCAGGTCATGATCTCACAGTTCATGGGTTCGAGCCCTGTGTCAGGCTCTGTGCTGACAGCTCAGAACCTGGAGCCTGCTTTGAATTCTGTGTCTCCCTCTCTCTCTGCCCCATCCCCAACCTTGCACTCCATCTCTCATAAAGAAATAAACATTAAAAAAAAAAGGTTTAAAAAAAACAGTCGAGTTTCCAATTGCTCTACATTCTCTGCAGCTGTGTGTACGTCGTAACCTGAAAGAAAGGAGCGTGTCCGGAGTACACGGCCAGTGGCTAAAACAGATGGTTTCGTTTGTGTGATCCGTGCTGTGGGGGAGACCGTAGAACCGCTTAGGAGGAGGGCAGGCAGTCACTTCTGTCCCAGACATTCAGGTGCCACCGTCAGGCTGTCAGCAGGAAGACTAGATTAGATGCCATGACAGCAAGAGGAACAGATTTGACTCATTTTTCTCATTTCTTGGAGGAGGTTTACCATTGTCCTCAGAAATGGCTTATTGTAATAGTGGTTGATGGAAACATTTTTGATATGTCCCTAGACTTGACTTAATTTCAGCCCCTAAAGACTCTAGTTAACTCCAGGCAGGACCCTTTCTCCCTTTCTCTGTGGTACTTGATCTTCAGCAAAGATAAAAGGATTTTTAGGATTTTATTTTGATTTTACTTTTTGTGCTTTTTTTTTTTTTTTTTTTTTACTTGTGCAAGCTTGCAGACTGGAATCCACTTACTTGCTCCGGAAACGAAGAGTCTTCTTGCTGGTTGCTTTTCAAATTTTATTCTTTTTATTCCCCCCAGGATTTTCCTGAAGCACATAGCTGAATGAAGTGCTTAAGGAGAAGAATTATTTAAAAAGAAAGCCTAGTTAAAAATAAGAATCTATAGAAATACGTATTAGGTGTCTACATAGAAACACAATAGGATTGTTTAATGTTCAAAGTTTCTGTATCATTTTAATCTTTATTATCCATGAAAGTTACAATTTTTTGTTACAAAAAGCAATTCTTTTTTTATCAGCCATAAAGCACCAGGGAGTTTTTGACAAAAATACTCTGGATTGCTTTCCTTTTCTATTTTATTTTGGGCTTGTGTGGGGTTTTGTTTTAATAATTTGATTTTTCATAGTCAGTGTCTTTTCTTTTGTGTTCCAGGAATCCCTTATAGCGAACACAGCAGCTACCTAGAAATGAAACGCTTTGTTCAGTGGCTGAAGCCCCAGAAAATCATACCTACCGTGAATGTTGGCACTTTGAAATCTAGAAGCACAATGGAGAAATACTTCAAGGAGTGGAAGTTGGAAGCCGGATATTGATGTTACCCGAAAGGACTCGGAACTAGTTAAGTAACTTACATGTAGCTCATTACTAGTTAAATCTTCAGTGATATGAAACACACTTCGTATGGAAAACCTCATGAAGGCTGCTCAGATAAGTTGTTTCCTCATTTACATTTGAGCAGCGTGTTCATTCATGGTGCCCAGTGTCTCAGCATCGTCAGTGACGATGGAGACTTGTGTCCCAAGTACCCTTGACCCTTGCTCCTCCCGCGGAAGCAGGTGCAGCCTGCATCCAGCCTCAGGAGAGGCAGCAACAGCAGCCTTGGGGGCCAAATGATTCATGATAATGGATCATCGAAATTGAAAGCATTATCTAGAAGTAATTTTGTATCTTTAAAATTATTTAATATGGGGCATATTTTTATGTGATAACTTTTATATGATATGTATACTTAAATAAAAAATTAATCTCAAATTTGCCATAGTGTCTTTTGGTTTTTAAAATTTACAACTGTGAGATTCATACAATTTTGTAAAATTTCAGTGAAAATAATTCACCATTTGACTCTAAAGAAGATGATTCAAAGAGCCTAGGTAGTCACCCAATAAAGGAGGGCGAAAAGTATGCCTGAATAGATGTTTATCTGAACTGTTTACTCAAGACATCGGATTACTAGAAATTCAGATTGTAGTGGTTTTTTAAAAAAATGAGATTATATAATTTATTTATGAATCCTGATCTCTCCAACACAGACTATGTTGCTGATCCAAAATGAAAATTTGGGGCACGCCAATTTATGTTAAAAATGTTTTCATGGGGGCACCTGAGTGGCTCAGTCAGTTAAGCATCTGACTTCACCTCAGGTCATGATCTCACAGTTCATGGGTTTGAACCCCGCGTCAGGCTCTGTGCTGACAGCTCAGAGCCTGGAGCCTGGTTCGGATTCTCTGTCTCCCTCTCTCTCTGCCCCTCCCCCATTCATGCTCTATCTCTCTCTCAAAAATAAATATTAAAAGAACTTTAAAAAATGTTTTCATATTTAAAATGTTTTAAAAATAAGAAAACAGCAGGTATAAAGAATGTATGCATGTGTATATGTGTATTATTGCATTACCTTTTTAAAAAAATTTTTGGTTTAATGTTTGTTTATTTTTGAGAGAGACAGAATGTGAGCGGGGGCGGGGCAGAGAGACAGGGAGGCACAGAATCTGAAGCAGGCTCCAGGCTCTAAGCTGTCAGCACAAAGCATGGTCCAAGGGTTGAACCCAGGAACCATGAGATCATGACCTGAGCCGGAGTCAGGATGCTTACCCTACTGAACCACCCAGGCGCCTCCGGGGAGTTCTTTATAAAGGTTTTCATGGTAAATAATTTCTAGTAATGATACCAGACACCAGAAGGATAGTCTTCTCCATGGAACTTTATTTTCACAAGCTTGGATTTTACATTGCATTGGAGGTAAGGTTTACACAGATCACAAAGCTTTAGGGACACAGTAGTAATAAATCCAGTTTAACTGTGTTCTCAGTTGACTTCAATCACACGTTTAAAATATTTTAACTTGTTCGGGCTGGATGTTTTAAACTTTTCATAAGTTATTAAAAGTTAGAAAAACTTTGTCTAGCCCACAAATACAGGCATGTTTAATATAGGGAGATGGTCAAGTTGCTTATGGTCATTTTAATTTATTATTTGAGTAGTGAGGTTTTTTTCCTTTGAATTTTGATTTTTCCTTGGTAAAAAGACTTTTCATGATTTTGAAAGTTTTACCTTGAAAATCCAGGCATGTTATTTCAGGGCAGCCTCAGCCTTTTTATTATCCAATGCAAAAACACATCTTTCTACACAAACAGCACTATTTACAGCAGCTTGGAATGATTTCGCTTTGCTGCTACTGCCGCAGAATATGCAGAACCTCATTTAGGGCCCATCCCGAAGAGTTTTAAATATAAGTCACAATCACAGCCAGACTTCTCTGGGCTCTGCTGAGAGCTATATATTTTATATATATATATATACATATATATATATATATATATATATATATATACGCGCGCGCACACACACACATATGTATTCTTCGCTCCAATACCTAACACTTCGGTAGATAAAAAATTTCAGTTTTAAAGTGAAATGAAAGAAGAAGAAATCTACCATCAACCAAAAATAAATGGATGACAGCTCTTGAACATCTTAAACATGTGTAGAGAGGAAATAGAATTGAGCCAACATAGGGAAAAAAATGTTCTACAATTAATATATTTGGAACTTTCCAGAAAGCTGCTTTACACTCTTACCTGACACTGAACATTAAATTCCTGGAGGCAGTGACATTTGAGAAGCCGATTTCACGTTCTCCTGACTTCAAGTAATAGAAAAACCTTTTCTGCTCATTATCCATGCCTTTTGTCACTCTATTGAGTCCCTTAATATGAAACTGGTTTTCAGAGTAACAAATTTCATTTCATGGTTTGTTCAGTTCCTCCATTATATTCCTATAAACCAAATACAGTCAGAATTTCCTTGTTTGGTCCTGAATAACCATCAATAACTAGTCTAGGAAAGAGGACCATCTTCAAGTACTAATCCCCAAAATAACCTGGCTTGAAAGAATATTAATATTGACTTGTAACTTTTCCAGTGGTTTTATTACTATCCATTCAGTTCACTTGATACTGATCTCAGAAAAATTCCAATAGAGAAGTTCTTTGAAATCAGCAAAACCATAAGTTAATGGTTACAGATAATAGAACAGTTTAGGTATAAGAATTACTCCTATTCCGAATAGTTGGAAGCTTTTAGCTTAGCAGCCATTTTAATCTGCTAATTATGTTTCCTCTTTCCCTCAGTATCTACCCCTTCCTCCTCAAAGTAGACCTATTCTCCTGGCCTGGGTCTCATTCCCTCACCCCCTGCCCCCCAAGATTTCATAGTCCCATTTTTGGTAGCCAAGAATAACTTATAAAACATTTGTTATGAAGTGTGCCACGTGTACAAAACCA
This sequence comes from Mungos mungo, assembly GCA_004023785.1. Classification (NCBI taxonomy): domain Eukaryota; kingdom Metazoa; phylum Chordata; class Mammalia; order Carnivora; family Herpestidae; genus Mungos; species Mungos mungo. The sequence goes on along the minus strand of PISW01001742.1, from coordinate 224,098 downwards.
AGTATTATGCAAAATGATTATTTTCTTTAAACATTCAAGGCCGGGCCAGAATGAGGGTGAGGCAGGAGAGGTTAGCGCATGTGCGTGGAGGAGGGCTGACCCTGCATGTGCGTGGCTCGGGAAGGGAGAGCCTGCCTACATTTCACACTAGGAAACCCTCTTGCCTCTACCTTTTCCCAGGCCGTGCTTCGTAGGATTTCATTATTGTGTTCTTGCTGGTTTGGTGAATCCAAACTGGTTTTCTAAATAAAATACTGTTATAAGTGTGTTTTGAAACAAAAATTTGATAACCTGAATTGAAGAGCATACATTTTAAAGAACTTCCAGATTCATAAATATAGAGCTAATTAGTCCCTGAGGTTCTAAGGCACCAAAACCCAGATTCCTCTGAGATTCCTCTCCCAGGGTATGTAAACCCTTTCAGGACAGGCCTTTCATGATCTAGTACCTTTCTCAGTGTCTGGTCCAGAGACATTTCGAATAAACAGGAAGTGCTTAAATGAATCTTAGATAAACAGAAATCTATTCACGTTCTAAGAATCTGACTTCCAAAATTCTTTCCCATGTTTTCCCCAGGTAAAAATGGTTTCATTCCAGAAGAACCACTGAAAATAAAAATATATTGAAACTACTCAGCTGATTATTTTTGGTATATTAAAATGTCTATAGGTCCAGTGTGGGAACAATTTAGAGAAGAAACTTTTCTTGTCAAGATGTATCGCTTTGGTTTGTCGCTAAAATCAGTCATTGAGCATTTAACCCTCCCTCCGAGAACCTGCGTCAGTCAACACTATTTGTCGATTAGTTGGTCTGACTCCACACTATTCTGGGTATTGTGGGGAAATTAAGAACAATTCAATCAAGCAAACATGTATTGAATTATTTTGCATAGGGTGGAGGGGTTCCAAAGATGATTTGTTAGGGGACTCCCACTCAATAAAATAGTCTCAAACGTCACAGAATGTTAGGAAAGAAAGACATGCCCCTAGGCACCATGAAAGTCAAGTTTTGAGAAGTGGTGAAACACCAAGGTGCCTGGGAGAACTTAAAAGGGAAAAATTAAGGGATTCATAAGACTCATAAGAAAGAGTCCATAGAGATGATGACTTATTTTTTTTTTATGTTTGTTTATTTTTGAAAAAGAGAAAGAAAACACAAACAGAGGAGGGGCAGAGATGGAGAGAGAGAATCCCAAACAGCCTCCACGTTGTCAGTCCTCCAACTCACGAACCATGAGATCATGACCTGAGCTAAAGTCAAGAGTCAGACACCTAACCAACTGAGCTACTCAGGTGCCCCAAGAAGATGACTTTGAAATGGTCCTTATAAGATTGACAGACTTCTCATAGACTGGAGAGTGAGTCCAGAGACCACAAAGTCCCAGAGGTGTGAAAGGACAGAGTGTGGGAGGGGAAGCTTCAGTATTGGTGTATTGATGTGTGATACTCAGGCTAGGGAGGGTAGGTGGGGGAAGATGGCAAAGAGCTTCTATAGCCATACTACGTTGTTCTGAAGAAAATCGAGAGGTTTTGAGAATCTGGGGGCAGTCAACATAAATATATGTGTTGGAAATGAAGAAAAAGTGATGTAAATATTGATACACACTCACACACGTTGAATAGTGTATATGAATTAGAGCTTAACAGGAGAACTGGGCCAAGCCTTGAAACTGGGAAACACATTGTAATTATGGGATATCTGTGAGGTGTTGATGTTTATGACCAGGTCCTTTCCTTAGAGGAGCTTAGAATTTCCTTAGGGGACTGGGTAAAAGTTAATATATATAAAATACTTTAGAGATAGATTTGTGCGGTTTTGTATCTTGAGGAAGGAGAGATTGGGGTAGGTTGGAGTTGTATAAGCTACTTGGTGAAGTAGGATACAAGAGAAACTAATTTAGTAACACAAAACAGTATGTAAATAATTCATGAGTGATCAGTTGAACTGGCCTTGAAAAGGCTCATCTAATTTAAATGAAACGTGGTTTATAGAAGTGTTATTCTATATGGGACTGCATCATATGGCTTAAATCCCTATAGAGCTATCGTGGATTACATAGGGATTTAAAAACACCTAAGAACACTGTTTGCTTTGTCCTAAATATGACAGACATTTCTTTCAATGAGACAAACTTTTGTAAAGTCAAATTACATTATATCTATAAGCCCTTCTGTTGTTTCAAAAGGAAAGCAATTGCTTAATATCATGAAATGGCATCAAAGCCCTTACTTAGTACATTATTAGATAATGTTATTAAAATGTTTTTTTAAGTTTGTTTAAAAGAACTGTTGCAGACTTCCTGCTGAGGCTCTGAGCTCTGATTACATATCAAATGGGATAAGTAGATAAAATTGTTATTGACGTAAAAGCAACATCATCTGGAAGAGGAGTAAAAGCCAAAACCCTAGTTTTTATGGAAGCCAACTTGACAATAAACTATAAAAGAAAAAAAATAATAAATTAAAAAAAAACCCTCCCAAACCCCAGTTTTGCTCAATCAGTCCATTCCTTTTTATTAATGTCTTTCTCCATGGAAAGAGTGTTGAGCTCTCATGTTTTGTTTTTAATAGTTTTATTGAGGTATGTTCACATACCGTATAATGCACTCATTTCAAATGTGCAATTCAATGGTTTTAGTATATTTACAGAGGTGTGCAACCGTCATCACAACTGATTTTAGATGATTTGTGTCACCCACAAAGAAACGCCAGACCACTCAGCGGTTACTCCCCAGGTCTTCCCCCTCCTCCCAACAGCCCCACACTCCTCCTCCCATCCTAGGCAGCAACTCATTTTCTAGCTCTTTAGATTCACCTGTTCTGGGCATTTTACACAAAAGGAATATAATATGTGGTCTTTTGTGATTAGCTTTTTTGACCCAATATCACGTTTTCAAGGTTCAGTCATGCTGTAGCATGTATTAATACCTACTCCTTTTTATGACCAAAACTCTTCCATTCTTCGAAAGTACCTCATTTTGTCCATCCATTCATCCATTGGTGCATATGTGGGTTGTTTCCATTTTTCGGCCACTATGAACAATGCTGCTATTAACATTTTGTACAAGCTTCTGTGTGGACATACATTTCCGTGTCTCTTGGGTATACACCTCGAGGTGGAATCGCTGGGTTTACGGTAACTGTTGTTTCACTGTTTGAGGAACTGTCAAATTGTTTTCCAATTTTACATTCTCATTAGCAGTGTAGGAGGCTTCCAAGCTCTCCACATCCACACCGACACTTGTTATTGTCTACCTTTTCCATTACAGCATCAGGTGGTATTTCCTTAATAATTATATTGAGAATCTTTATACTGTTTTGAAAAAAGACACCATCCAGAAAAGTTAGTTAAGTAAAAGTTCTAAAATGTATTATTAAGCCTATGTTACGGACTTTGGCTTTGATTTGCTAGAAAGTGATGTTTAATAATTACATGCCTACAATTTTGGTTCAATTAGAATTATCTGAGTTAGTAACAAGATACATTTAAAATGCATAGCAGCACTCCAGGTACCATGAAATGCAGTGCGGGTAAGAGAGACTTAACTGTCTCAGCTTGCAGAAAGGAAGCAAAACGATCGTAATTATAAGTTAGAGGGATGTAATATAGGAGGATTTTAAATATCAGGGTGGAGGGGCACCTGGGTGGCTTAGTCGGTTAATCGTCCAACTTTGGCTCAGGTCATGATCTCATTGTTCGTGGGTTGGAGTCCCATGTCAGGCGCTGCTGCCAACTCGGAGCCTGGAGCCTGCTTCGGATTCTGTGTCTCCCTCTCCTTCTGTGTCCCCACCCATGTTTCTCTCTCTCTCTCTCTCTCTCTCTCGCTCCTCTCTCTTTCTCAAAAATAAATATTTATATATTTATATATATATCTCAAAGTGGATAACACCAGCTGACCCTTGAATAAACAACACCATTTAAAAAAAGGGCCCATCATGTTGACGTGACATATAAACATAAATCTTTACCTAGTTTTTAAATTTTAGAATTGCAGCAGGCTGTTTAAGCTCTTCTCTGAAAGCTAGATAATGAAATCGCTTATTTGGGTCCCAGTTAGCCCCAAATCCTATAATCATATAATTCCTGGCTAACATCAAGTTTCCCCTTAAGGACATAATAAAAGCACACTGTTTTAAACAACCTAGCTATTCACATGTCACGAGAATGATCAGCCAAGAAACTTATCTTTTTGCTGCAAAGCTGTTGACTTTTATGTAAGAATGCTATACTTCTTCCAGGTTGTGTCCTAGTAATTTATTCATCTGTGTTAAAATTTTTAACAAGTTTCTGACAAAGAACAGGTGAGATAAGTTGGGAGTCATTAGAAGTTCAGTATAAAGTTCTTTTTGTCACCATCTGAAATCCCTGGACAAGAGGGAACAGATGGGTTTGGTTACATTATCCTTGCTGTGCCAAATAAACAGTCAAAGACAATGTTAAATATTCTGTTGCTGCGTGTCCGCATCTGGGCTAGGAAGGGCGCTTGACATTAACCATGCTAGCTTGTCATCTCCTAAATATTTAATGATAGAAGCTTGAAATTTTAAAAATACCCGGTATTAAAAACTTTATTTGAATCCTCATTGGAAGACTTCATTTAGTTAGTCAGGAGACATTTACTGGATGCTAATTAAGTGTGAGACACTGAGAAAGGGTCTTCGATACCTTAGGAAAGTCTTCAGGGACCAGGTAGTATTTGAAATGGGCTTTTAAACATGAATACGGTTAGGATTCTTATAGGGAAGATAAAGTGAAGAATGGTGTTTACATCGCAAAAAAAAAAAAAAAATCACAGTTCTGAATAAAATCTTCCTCTCTGGGAAGAGATGGATAGCATACACACATGAAAGAAATAGTTAATGTCCACAAAGCTAGTTCAGCAGTTCAAAAGCCGAACCTTTCAAATACCAACCAGCAAGGCAGAGGGCTAGAGGAATATGCAAAGCAAATGTGAAATTAGAACACATCCTCGAGGAAATGGGATGGTGCGTCCAAGCTGGGGGTCAAAAGAGGAATCTAGTGATTAAAGCCATGCCAGCTCCTCACACCCTCCAGGCACGCAGTCACATTCAAAAGAACTACTTGAGGAAGACCTATTGGAAGCCCTTTGAATCTTTCCTGCGGTCTCACAAAAATGTCAGAAGGCGAGTCTCATTTTCAGTGTATTTACCAAGTTAAAATTGTTATTGCAAAAGGAGAGAATCCTTCAGCTAAAATGTTAATGGAATTTCTTTTTTAAAAGTTATTTTTAATGTTTTTTTTTTCATAGAGAGAAAGAGCATGAGCGGGGGAGGGGCAGAGAGCAAGGGAGACACAGAATCCAAAGAAAGCTCCAGGCTCTGAGCTGTCAGTACAGAACCCAAAACAGGGCTCAGACCCAATGAGCTGTGAGATCATGACCTGATGACCTGAGCTGAAGTCGGATGCTTAACCAACTGAGTCACTCAGGCACCCCAAAATGTTAATGGAATTTCAATTAAATTGATGGTTAGATCATGCTGATGTTTTCTCTTTTCTATCCCAAGATTCATTAACAGGGTGGTAAAGATATTAAAAAGGAATTGATTCGCAAGAATAATCTCATCATTGGATGAGAGATTTGGGGAAATTTCTGGAAGACAGAAAAAAGTAAACTGGACAGAATAGACGATAGTCAGGTGGAGAATCTGGAATGAATTGAAGCTACGTATTCGTGTGCATATGTGTATATAATGATATAAGTGAAAAACTAATGATATTGGTAACTGAGGCAAACTAAAAGCTCTACCAGAAAGGAAAGGTAAGCTTAGTACACAGTGTGGTTCTGCAGTGAACAATGTTTACATGCTCGATGATATAAATAGCAATTCATGATTTAATCAAAATCAGTGATAGGATGCTATTAAGGAATGGAGAAAGAAGGTGTAAGAGAGAATGGTTAAATCAGTTCCTTGCTGAAAACTCTCCCATTGCTCCTGACAGAGTAAAAGTGAAATTCCTTGTTGTGGCTTTGAAATCCCCACATTGTCCATTCCCCATCTGCCTCCCTGATCTCATATCCTTCAACTTTCCCGCCTGCAAGCACCGTTATATGCCACTGGCCTTTTTTCTCTTCTGAGTGAGGGTCTTTCTCTCCTCAGGGCCTTTGCCCTTGATCTTTTCTCTGTGGAAAGTATTCTTTTGGCAGAGAAGAAGTTGGTTCCTGATACCCATTCTCCTCTTCTTCCACAGAAATAGAACTTCCGCTCAGTTCATGGCTGCCCAGAATAGAAACCACATTTCAAGTTTCTCTTGCAGGTAGGTATGTCTATGTGACTATGTTCTAGCCAAAAGTAGTTAGGCAGAAGGGATGGGAAATTGCTGAGTCGTGTCATTATAGAGGGAGGATATGGCCCTCCCCCTCCCAATCTTGCTGTTTGGAACATAGATGTGGTGAAGCCATCACGGACCATGCAAATGAGGAGCAAGAAAATAGAAGGAGCCTGGTTCCCTGGAAAGCCTACCCTCAGGGTGTTATTTAAGGGGAAATTAAATAGACTTCACATGCTTAGACCACTGTTACAGGGTCTGTTACATGCCCTCAAGCCATATCCCGATTACTATGGCACTTGCCCTAATCTTCACAACAAAACCCAGCATGTCATATCAGAGAATGTTTCTTGACCACCCTACCTAAAGTCAGTCTTTTTAATCTCTATTACATGTTTTTGTTTCTTTTTCTTTTTTTTTTTTTTTTAGTTTATTTGTTTAATTTGCATGAGAGAGAGAGAGAGAATGAATACCAAGCAGGCTCTGCACTAACAGGGCTGCAATCAAGAGCTGGGGGCCGCTTAACCAACTGAGCCACCCAGGTGCCCCTACATGTTTTATTTTCCTTATCACACATAGCAGTATATGAAATTGTTTTATTTAGTTATTTGCTTTATAATTTGCTTTCTCCTAGAATATAAGTTTCATGAATGCAACAATCTTGTCTGTTTTGCTCATTCTCTGAAACAGTGCCTGTCACTGTGAATAATATCTATTTGTTGAATGATTGGATAATTGACTATATCGCACTGTGAGTCGATAGATAAAATAGATGAATCAATTTAAAAAAGTGTGATACCCATATTATTTGGAAATAGAGAGGTAAATTTGGAGAAACAACGACTAAAATATTCTTAAGTGGCTGCTTCTAGAAACCAGGGCTGGATTGGGGACAGGTGGCACAGGCTGCTGTTACTTTTTATTATGTTATTTGATTGTTTTTAACTTGTGCATGTATCACTTTGGAAAAGGTCAAATTAAAAAAAGATAACTCAATAAAACACTGTGCAGTCGTCAAGTGATGTGGTAGAAGAATGTTTACTGACACGGAAAGACATCCACAATGTGAAAATAAAAAGGGATTACGTAACATGTCAATATGCAGAGCAGGATCCATTTTTGCATTCGTATGGAGCACATATGCATAAAAAAACGTTATGTTAGAGTCAATGCATATGGCAAATTCCTAATTTTAGATGTAAGTGGATATTCAGTTTTATTAATAGAATCGGTTGTTCCTGATGAACAATGTTGAATGAATATTTAAAGACTTTGAGTTTGAAGGGATACTGTGTTGTCTTCCCTCCCAGGGTTCCCACAGGCATTGCCCAAGCCCTTGCTTTTAGCCATTTCATGAGTTTTACCTTTATTCCAGGAACAGTGAGGAGTAACACTGAAGTAGGCTAAGCAGAGACGTGGGATAAAATTGGTTTTAGGCAGATTTCTCTCCCTGTATTGTGGAAGTAGTTCGGAAAGGCAAACCTCAAATCACAGAAATGAGTCAGGAAGCAATTGGGGTAATCAAGGCAGGAAATGGTGGCTACCTACCATAGGACAGTGCCAGTCCTGTAGAGAGAGAGAGCGCCTGTCTCAAGAACAGTATGATGGTGTTAGCAGAGATGGTAAGAGTGAGAGGTGTGGATGCTGGAAGCTCCTAGAAAGCAAGGACCATTTTGACCTCATTTACTACTCCACCCCAGGGCCCACTTAGCACAGTGTCTCTCACATATTGACATCAGTAAATATTTGTGATCTGAAGAAGAGGGGAAAAAATCAAAGATGAGGCTTAGAAGTCTGGTGAGGTTATTTGGATGAGAGATGGGCTGGTCACTGAGCAGTGACATGAGCACCAGCGTGGGTAGAGGGAGACCAGAGGAGCTTGGACTTCCAGCATTATGGATTCCTGCTGGCCACTCATGTGAAGGCATCCAGAGAACAGCCGGGTGTCCAGGGCTACAAGATCTGGGCTTGAGCCAGGTTTGAGAATCACCGGCATCAAATATACCTCAAGTCAGAGAAGGGAATAATACTTATTTAGAAGAGTATATTGGGTAAGAGGAGAAGATAGGACGGGCCCTCTAAGAAGCTCCCCAATTAAAGGACAGGAGACCCACAGAAGCGAATCAAAAGGAGCCACCTGAGAAATGGGAGGGGCTATCTGGCATAGGCAGTGAGGAATGCTGCCCATAAAGCATCAAGATTAGTCCTGGTGCACCTGGGTGGCTCAGTCAGTTCAGCATCTGCCTTCAGCTCAGGTCATGATCTCATGGTCGGTGAGTTCGAGCCCCATGCCAGGCTCTGTGCTGACAGCTAGGAGCCTGGAGCCTGCTTCAGATTCTGTATCTCCCTCTCTCTGACCCTCTCCCACCACCACTCTGTCACTCTCTCTTTCAAAAATAAATAAACATTAAAAAAAAAAAAAAGATCAGTCCTGAAAAACACCTTTTGTATTTAGGACAAAGAGGTTGTTAGTGACCTCCAGGGGGAGGGGAGGTAGGATTCACAGGGGAATTGGAGATGGGAACCATTTTACCGTGTCAAGGAGACTAATGGAGTCTTTTCCTCCTGTTTAGTTTTTCCCCCTTTGATTTTAATATGTCTCTGAACTTGAACTGACTGCTGCATTGTCACTTTCTTATCAAAGTTCCAGGGACTCGTTTGGCAGCAGGGAGCTTTTTCCACTCGGTCGCACTGGTAATCAGTGCACTATCAGTAGTCTGACAGAAACTTGTTCGTGGTGGTTCAGAATGGCTGCCTCAAGCAGTCTTCCAAGCCCTTGGCTTTCCCTCCTGCGTGACTGCACCATAGTTTCTGTGTGTCTTTTCCATCTTCCCTACCATAAAGACACACACATGCACAAATCCAGAAAAGAAGAATAGACTTTATAACATCAAAAATTAAGTTGCTGGCTCCTGAGTGGCTCAGTCGGTTAAGCATCACGATCTTTGGCTCAGGTCATGATCTCAAGGTTCGTGGTTTCCAACCCCACATCAGACTCTGTGCTGACAGCTCAGAGCCTGGAGCCTACTTCGGACTCTGTGTCTCCCTCTCTCTCAAAAATAAATGGACATTAAAAAAATTTTTTTAACCTAAAGAATAAAAATTACACTGCCATTTATATTCTTCTTAAGTTTTGTTTTAATGTCTATTTTTGAGAGAGAGAAATAGAGAGACAGAATGTGAGCAGGGTAAGGGCAGAGAGAGAGGGAGACACAGAATCTGAAGCAGGCTCTGTGCTGACAGTAGCGAGCCCTACATGGGGCTCGATCTCATGAACCTGACCTGATCATGACCTGAGTGGAAGTTGGTCATTTAACCTACTGAGCCACCCAGGAGCCCCAGCTGCCATTCATAGTCTTGATTATTGATTGATATTTGCATTGTGTATTTTCCCCGATTTTCTTGGCTAAAAATATTCTCAGCCCATGGCTCTTTTCCCTCCTTCTTTCCTCCCTCAAGCTATCAATTTTCCTCTTACGCAGCTCCATAATATTATTACTTTTCCTTTATAATTACTCTGTTCTGTTTCTTGCTTCTCCTTGAACAATATGAAATCTCTTTGTCATCAGTCCCATCTTGCCTCTCTTGATTTTCTCTTCATAATAACTCTTGGAAGCAATAAGTGATTTGGAAAATGCATAGGAATATTAAAGGCATAATGGTTACTGTGGTAGAGTGTACTGTGTTCAAACAAAATACTTCTAACTGTATGCCCCCTGTTTTATCACCAAAACATTCATTCAAAGAACACTTTACTGAGCTCCTTCTGGGTGGTGGCTACCACATATGTGCTATAAGTACCAATAGCAAATACAGACCCCAGCAACTTGGTGTAATAAATCTGTGAATGAATGAGAAATCTCAGGCAGTCACTGACAGGAAGTTTGAGGAGCAGGATGAGGTGAGATTAGTCTTCACACTTGGAGAATTCTGGAGATAAAGCCGTAGCGTTATCCCACGGGGGAGTGGTGGTCTCTTGCAGCGGCCCAGATATAAGCAGCTAACGTAATAAATGGCAGGTCTTGAGCACCTCTTAGTCATGAACATGAGTGATGAAGAACCCACACTCCACCATAGCTCTCTGATGATGAAGACCTTTTGACTGGGATGGCCATGAACCCAAAGAAGAGGGGAGTTTTTCCAGTTTCAGTTTAGCACCTGGCAAAATTAGCCACGTAAGCAGGGAATTTTAACACCATTTCCTGATGATCTGAAGAGCCAGGGGTTAGCTCTGCAGGAATCCTCATCAAACAACCTCTAATTAATGTAGGGCTCTTTGAGAAGGAATATAGCTCACACAGCAGGTGTAGCAATGAAAAGTTTTGGCTTAGTGTCCAGAAACTGTAATTTAGACCTGGTGCTGCCACTAATTTTGTGACTTAAAGCAAATTAGTTTATTTCTCTGAATTAAGGAAACCTGGTCTCAGTCTCCACGACAGTGAGAGAGCCAGTTGATCGCTAGACCATGCCTCGATAACTCTGTGAGTCTTTTAGCTCAGTTCCTTTTTTTTTTTGCTTGTTTTTCTCCAGAGTGTTTCATGTTTTACTGGAGCTTGGACACGATGGTATTTGTCAAGCTAATTATTACAATGGATCTGTCTGTAACGTTAATATATGTCAGATGAGAAAATGTTTGGGGCCAATTTCTTTTCCGTATTTATTACTTAATATTTATCTATTTTTTTTTTCTTATATGTGAACAGCAGAACTTCCCCAGCTTAGGTATGGGGCCATGGAGGTGGAGCAATGGGAAATCAGTCCCTTACAATGGCATTAACTCTAAAATAGGGCCAGGTGCCCACAGCAACAGAACAGCCTGCCAGTAAATGATGGAAAGAGAGAGAAGAGCACATTAACTCTTTAATATCCTCATGGTATAGTGAAAATGTGGGAGCAGAACAGATGCAGATTATTCATTTCAATAAACAAGGTGTTGATACAGATAATTGGTAAGACCTATATATTATATCAGTTGCCAAATCATAACTCATGGTTCAGAACTGCAGTTTCCAGATTTAACTTAGTGATGCATTGCATTACTAGGCTTTGGCAGATCTAAGGAACATCTTTGGTGATTCCATGGGTGGATAGTATGCCGCAGTCTCTGCTCCTCCCCTGCACATAGAATAAAGTGATGATCCAAGAGGCATCAAAGGAAAGGATGCATTGGAAGGTTTGAGTTAGTTATGGGAGAATTGGAAATCGAACCATACACAAGTTGAGTGGCCTTGAGTAAGAACTGCTTATTTCTACCCAAAGGAGAGAACTTTAGGACCCCATTCCCTTCCGTGTATCCAGGACTCCCTCTATAGGCTTATGATATGTTTCCAGGTAGAAAATGGGTCTATTCCCTATCAGGAGGGGCAAAACAGGGCAATGGCCCCTAGTGGAGGAGACAGAGATATTCTGCTTTTGAAAAAAAAAAAAAGTAACTTCTCTCTCTCTCTCTCTTTCTCCCTCTCTCTCTCTCTCCCTCTCTCAAGTATTCTCTGGAAGCAGTTTTCAACCACAAAAAGCAGGGCTACAAACACTGCCAGGATTCTAACCCCATTGTTAACGTTCACTATTCTTGCCACTCCTTTCTTCCCAAATAGCTAAATGTTCAAAAGATAATAAGCATTTCCCTCTGTTTATCCCTAAAGGGGTCCATGGAGACCTTTTTTCATCATTTCCTGGCTTGGTGAGAGAGGATGTTGTTAACCAACTGCCATTTTACTGGTGAGATTACAATGTCAAGACCAAAGGGCAGCTGGTTTGCTTCACCGATAAAAGAATGAAAGCCCTTGCTTGTAAATAACTTTGTCTGTGTTAGCAACCTCTTAAATCCTCTTGCTACCCTCACATTCCCCAACACTACTTCAAAAGCTCTGCTCCGTTCCTAGGCTGTTACCCTGGTGACTAATCTTGATAATCAGGTCCTGGAAGTTTCCATGGAGGCCGTGTCTTAGCACCTGTGTGTGCTGGCTTTGAATGTGGTGGGCCAGGTGACCTTGGACTGTGGTAGGTGTGCTTGTGCCTGGTAATGGTGGTGGTGGGAGGTGTGTGTATGGAGTTGGAGGTGGGGGTGTTCCTTTGCTAGGATCTGAGCAACTGCCTGCTACTGAATTTCTCCGCCACTTTGCGTCGCACCTACCACAGTCATCTTAAACATAAGAAAGGAGATTTATTACCAGCCAGTGCTGAGACGCTGGCCTTTTGGCTTTACGGAAGTTCTGAATATCACCTCCAAGTTCTGACCTACTCTGTCTTCTCAAAATAGTCACCTGACAGAGTGTGCAACAGCTTCTGGAAGAAGAGGTTGGCTGAGAGGAGAAAAGAAGATCGTCCCTAAATGAACCAAAAAAAAAAGGAGGAGAAAGAGGAGGAGGGGGAGAAAAGAGGAAAGGGAAGAGGAAGAGGAGAAAGGAGGGGGAGAAGGAGAAGAGGGTGCAGGTGGCGGGAGTGGGAAGAACAGGAAGGGGAAGAAGGAGAGGAAGGAGAAGGTAACCAGATGATGAAATGAGACCCGTTTTTGAAACAAACCATTTGCCTTTATCTCTACCAGAGGCATCCAGAAACTTCCACTGTGTAATGCTTAGTTCACTCACAAAAGGGCTGTTTAACTCCTCATGGGTTTCTTTCTGTGCTGAGACAGAAATTACTCCAGATGGCAGCTTAGCAAGTGGGTGGGAAGAGCCAACGCAGCTCTCTCTCATTCCAGGGTTTCTCTGAGCGTGGTCCATGGGCCTTTCTCAGAATCACCATGGGCCCTAGTTTATAAAGAAAAACAAAACAAAACAAAGCACAAAATCAGGACAAATTCCTGGACCTAAATCAGTATCTTCAGGGGTGGGTTCTGGGAATTTGCAAACTGCCTGGGTTTGGGCTTTTTTATTTTTATTTATTTATTTTATTTTATTTTATTTATCATCATGCCGATAAAAATTCGTGAATCGCTGCTCTCATCATAGAGCTCAGAGCTCTGCGTTTCTCCCTGTAAAAGACAGAATTTGACTTTTTTTTTTTAGCATTTGAATCATCAGCCAAGACACGTGGGTGTTGCTTAGCTCTAAAGCATCCTGAAACATTCAAGAAAATGTGTGTACGAATATTGAAAGAGAAAACAGTGGCCACATCGCTATGACACAGGGTCAGAATAAAAGACCCCAACATGATGGGTCGCTTGAAACAGGAAGAACTAGGAAGCTCATGTGCTGGGAGCCTCAGCATGGAAGTGTGTCTCCAGAGAAGGAGGCTGCACCTGAAAACGAAGGTCCAGGAAGGAAGTGGCTTTGGAACCCTTCGCGGACGGCACTGCAGTGAATTTCTAGCACAAGCTGCCTCTGCCCACACGGAAGCACTCTCACGGCCTCTGGGGGGGCCCACGGCTCAGTACCCTCCGTCGTCAGGCTGCTCGGCCAGTTGATGTTGAGCACGACTCTAAGACAGAAAAGCATCAGGATCTAGGGCCTCACCAGACGGCTGGCTTATCCCCATCATACAAACCTGTGCCGCCAGGTGTTCCCTGGTGGACGCAATGTACAGGTGCTTTCAGGAGACAGCGGGGAGTGACCCACAAAGGGGAGGGAAGTAAGGATGGGGAAGGGAGGCCCAGATGGCTGATGGTGTGGTGAAAAACAAAGCATGGAGACCTGGCATCTGAGAACAACCAAGGCGACAGACTAATGAACGACGTCTGCCACTAGCCCCGTATGCTTTCCAGGTCATGTCCCATTATGACCCGTCTCTTAAACTTCGTTTCTCATGGAGAAGAGTTAAATGAGGAAATTCCCGTAGGCATTTGAACTTAAACCAAACTCAATCTATCAAAAAAGCGGACCGTTAAATAAACAATGCAGTTGAAGCATCAAATATTCTGAGAAGAAAACAGTCAATGGCGGTTTACTTTTGGTATCCAGGATGAAGCTCTTTGGCAGTCGGTAATTCACTTTGAGTGCCTTACGTGAACGCTTTGTGAAGCGATGCGTTGAAAATAATTATGGTTTTTATGTATAAAGGTTTATGTTGATAAATTAGTTCTCTGGCTTTACTCAATCCTAATAGGTTTTGACAAATACTACTTATCTATTGACCCTCCTTTTTTGTTTGCTTGTTTGCTTTTTTCTAAAGAGGTGAAGGATGACAAGGACGCAGCTGACAAAAGCAGGGGAGGAAAAGACTAGTGAGGAAGAGGGAACAGCATATGCAAACAGAACATCTTGTGGCAGGAAGATCTTAGGGCCTTTTGGGCGCTAACCGGAAACCAGCAATTGGAGGGTGACGAGTTCAAGACAGTGAACATCACAAGGGGCCTTGGTGACAGTCACGAGGAAACTGGATTTCACGCTGTGGGTGACAGAGTGCTATCAGAGGGCTCTGGGACAGACCTGATCCACGTGTTCCAAGATGTGAATTTGTTTTCCAACATTTGCAATAAATAAAGGCAGAATAAGAGGAAAAATATAATAGACCATCTTTTGTTGTTATCCTGATTTTTTTTTTTTTTTGGCTTGGGTAGCTAACTGATTAGACTTTGCATTATTTTGAAAAGAAATAAATGCAAGTATTCTCCACTTTTTGAAAATTCTCATTCCACCACTTTGCTTTTTTGGAAGACCTACATGAGTTCCTGCTTTCACTAAGAGAAAGAAATTCGGAATGGATTTTTGCTTTTTGTTTTTAAAAAGATGAAAAAAGAAAACAGCAGTCAGGATTTGGCCACAAGCCCTCACAGAGGCAGCACAGGCCTGACCAGCGAGAGCACCTGGCCAACCTCCTTCTCTGGGAGCCACACTCAGCATCTCAGGGTGAAGCCTCCAGAGCTCCAGACCGTGTCTGTGGGCACCTGTGCTCCACCTCCATTGACTCTGAGCAAGATGTGTCCCAAGGTATCAGAAAAGCCCAAGAGAGGTTATCTTTTGAGTCTGGGAATGTTCAAAAGTTTTCCATATATACGAATGGTAAATCGCCTCATTGCTTTACAGTAGTGGCTTACGAAGGCTTTCATAGGAGCACTCTACTTTCAGGTAGCAGGGACAAACATGTATTTAAAACAATGACCACACTTTGGGGACAACTAAACTCACAGCCAGCAACCAGCATGGGATCGCAAGCATGATAGATGCTTGAAGACTTCTTACTGCTAATGCTGCTCACTCTACTTCTGCCTGGGAAGGAAATACACAGATAAGGAACAGAAATCAATGATGTCTGTAAAACACAATCTAAAGGGATACAAAAGGAGGATATGAACGCAATGAATAGAAGCAACAGAAAACTTTGTCACGAAATAGTTATTGAACTTCAGAGTTATTAATACATGCTCATGATTTGTAATATTCCTCACTACGTAAGATTTTTATCCACTAACTTTTAATTTTTTCTGTATCATCAGGTTCTACTAAGATCACTGATCATTCATACCCTATGTATTTTGAAAGAAAAATCCGTTAGGTTTCCAAATATCACTTTCCTTCCGCTTCCTCTCATTTCTGTATTTCTCATTGCTTTGGAAATCTGTCCGTTCATCAGTTTCTCAGAAGCCCAGCTTCCAAAACTTTCCCTTATTAGCATGCTATTTAGCTTCGCTAAGCCTCATCCCTTCTCCTGCGAAGTGGGCTAGTAATTCATCCTCACTTCATGGGGTGAATAATCAATGAGAAGATGGGTGTGTGCTAGGCACGTAGCACAGAGCTGGCGAGTCAGTGGTCTAGAATGTTTGCCCTGATCCACTCCAGCTGGCTCTGTCTTTGCAGCGGGCCACCACCACACCAAGCTTTCATCTGCAGGAATCCCAATATGGCAGCCCCCCAGGCCCTTCCTATGCAGCTCTGTCCCCTCTTCAGGGTGGCTTGGAGCATGGCATTGAAACTGCCTCCCAGTGTCTGAGTACTTTACAGTTTGTGCAGAGTTAGTTTGCACATCCCTTCCTGAGGAGATGACGTTTCATGGACGTTTGTTTTCAGTGGCAGCATGTTGAGCCCGTGCTTTCAGGACAGTCCGTTACAACTTTCCTGTGGTCTAAATGATAGCTGGATCCCACAAGTCTTTAAGGATGGCTGCCTATATTGAAACTTTCTATTTCAATTCTGGTGGCTCCCAGAACTCAGCAAGCTCTTCCACCACTTATCCTTATTAACTTGGCATTCAGCTTCTGGAAAAACTTAGCATGATGTACAAACTCAGAGTTTCCAATTCTGGATCATTTATAAAATCTTAGGACTAATTCAAGCACACATTCCTAAGAAGTCATTAATAGTTGGAGTTTTCTATTCGGAGAAGAATCATCCATCTATTCCTAAGTTTTGTTTGAGTTCCCAGTTCTTCTGGTCTAGGTTTATTTTATTTTAGGACTAAATCCGTGGGCCTATGCTAATTTGCATGTTAGCTTTAGACGGCCATCCCATCTCTACCTGAGATGTGACTTTTTGTACAATTCGCTTTTAGCCTGAGACCCATTATTAAGAATACATGGAGTCCTCGGACTGGAGACACCAAGTCTTCTCCAGCCCCAAGGACACAGCCATCCTAGCTCTTCTGCTAACCCCCCCTCTGCTGGGCACTGTGGCAACACATGCGCTCAGTCTTCACTAGGGGACACAAATTGCAATTCTAATTGTCTTACTGTCTTTGTACCCCAGAGATTTCTTCTCAGGAATTAAGTTACATAGCTGAAATTGATATTTGTAAACTTTGTAAACTTCAAGCGCTTGGGATGCCTGAAATCACTCTATGACATGAAGATCACTCACAAAGGCATCCCTCTGTTCTTGTGTTTTGTCAGCTTTTGAAATATTAGCCATGTGTGAATTTCAGTCCAATATGGGCTTCTTACGTACATCAGAGTAAGGAAATGCTGAGGAAACTCCACGGCTAGTTGTTGGGCTTTTCCTGCGATGATGATGATGATGATGATGATGATGATGATGATGATGACGGCAACAAGTGTGGCCACTCTGCATTTTAAAAGCCAAGAGTGAATCCTGTAGCATCTTTGACACTGTATTGTTCTGACTCCAAATTCCAACAATATAAAGGAAAGCTGAGCCTCTCTTGCATTAAAATGCATGATGGACAGCAATCGCCCTCTTGCTTGTTGGATGCATTGTTATTTACAAATCCATGTCCTGCTCCCTTGCTTCCCAGATCCAGATCGATGTGGGCAGATGTCCTCAGAGCCCTGACTCAGAGCTTTGGTAAACCAGTTCTCTTTGAAGAATCAGGTCTGGACAAGCTCAGAAAGTTCCTAGAGGCAGGTTGGGATAGAACAATCCACCTACTTTTTTTCTGTATCCTTATATGCCCCTGAATGCCACCAATGTGTGTGCTACTCACACCTGTAACCTAGTGTCCTTCCATCATAGGGGACCAGCAGGGCACCGGGGGAATAGAGTGACTCCATACCTCTGACTCCTCAGCCGCAGCCCTTCAAACTATTGAGTTTTCTCGGAGCTTTTTGATGCTTCTAATTAATCCATCCAACGAATCTGGGAGTTAGGAGTCCCAGGCGCAAGTTCTCATTTCGCTACTAACTGAGTTGCCTTGGGCAAGTCGTTGGACTTTCTGGGGTCTTCTGATCTCAGTCCGGAGATGAGAATGTTAGATCCGATGGTGCCCCCCACTCCTTTTAGCTCCGGTACTCCAGGCCTTATGAAGAATCTTCAAGTGTCTACTCTGAATGAGACATGTATCAGAAGTCCTGGAGCCGCCCTTCAGTAACTATGGTGCAGTTGGGGAGAGGAGGCATGCAAACAAGAGTCAAGTTTATCAGTCTCGGGCTGTGTGTTATGAAATGCCCAAGCAGCTGACTTCTGAGGCTCACAATTTTGATTGCAAATCTTGAAAATAATACTGATTATAGTTTGTAAACAAATCTGTGAGATCTTGGGAGGCCAAATAGCATCAACAGTCTTTTGCAATTTGTTGGCATAGGGACAGACATCTGCAAATTGTAGATATTTACATAGATGAAATACAATACTCTAAGGGGATTAGACTACATTTCAGTAAAAATGAAATGTCCAGTCACCATATTATAAATTTAATTCCAAGCAGAATCTTTATTAAGCCTTTTGGGGCAGGAGGACATGGGGATATAAACATTTTAAAACTCGGCTGCTCTCCAGAAAAGAGCAGTCTAAAATGCAGCAATGTTCTTTCCAGTTGCCGAGAAGAGAATGTCCTATTTTAGTCACATTTAAGCAACTTTAATTGAACCATTAACTCCTTTTTAGCTAGTTCTTGAAACACCGGCAAAAAGTCAAGTTATGTACAGGTGTTTAGAACAATGGCTACATTTTGCGTATTCTCAGCCATACTTGACAATGAGTCGGGGTCTTCATTAGACCACAGTCCTTAGTATAAAGGTCCTCAAAAAATTATTGTTGATAGAATGACCTTGAAATTACAATATACCCGAAAGCCAATTTAATTAAAGAAAATAATTAACACTTGTACACTTGATAATTTTATAAATGGTTGGGATTTCCATTATTTTTCCATCTAAACCTCATTTTGCAAATGAGGAAACTGAGGCTTACAGAGATTAACTTACCCAAGATCACATTGTCAGGGCATCAAGATTCCTCCGCCTTGGATTTTAAATTCCGTAGTTCTTTCCAAAGTCCCGATGGTTTAGAGCACAGGTAAGTACAGACATAACTAGGGCTAGAGATATTTCTCCCAATAACTTGATGTCTCTTGGAGGCGAGGAAGTCCTTGAGAAAGAAAAGTTTCTTGTTTGGTCATTTTTGTTTCCCTCTGCAGTCCCTCCCCCATCTCCCAGGCTTTCATAGCCCTCGCCTTGGTTGCATGCGCTGGATTTTCAAAATATCATACCCAAGTATAAGTTTCAGAAAAAGCCAAATAACACAACTTTGAGGATAATTTAAGAAGTCCTTCAGTCTTTAAAGTTTCCTTTTGGTGCCCAACATTGACAGTGCTTTCTTAACCAGAGGGGCATCTGGCCTGGTTTTTATTTCCCTCTACTGCTACCTGCTGGTGGTAGGTCTACAGTGGCATCTTGTTTCTAGGGCCAGATTCTTCTTATGCCTTTTTTTTTTTTTTTTTTTTTTTTTTTTTTTTTTTTTTTTTTTTTTTTTTTTTTTTTTTTTTTTAATATTTGGACTTCCCTCAGTTCTTTTTTTTTTTATTTTTTAGATTTATTTTTTTTAATGTTTTATTTATTTTTGATACAGAGAGAGACAGAGCACGAGAGGGGGAAGGGCAGAGAGAGAAGGAGACACAGGATCTGAAGACAGGCTCCAGGTTCTGAGCTAGCTGTCAGCACAGAGCCTGATGCGGGGCTCGAACTTATAAACCATGAGATCTGACCTGAGCCGAAGTCGGAGGCTTAACCGACTGATCCACCCAGGCGCCCCTCTCCTTATGCCTTAAATCAGCGTTTCTCAACTCTAGTTGCATATTAGAAACATATGGAATGTTTCCAAAAATACTGAGGGCCACGCCCCACCACTAGGGATTTTGATTCAATTTGGTCTGGGAGGCGGCTCATGCACTGGTATTATTTGGAAAGCTCACCAGAGAATTCTAATATGTAGCCAGGATTGAGAACCACTGACCTTATCAATCAAATCTCACTAGTTGCAGAAATAATTAGGAAGGTTAATGTAACTGTGAAAAATATGCAATTTCCTGGGTGGCTCAGTTGGTTGGGCGACCGACTTCAGCTCAAGTCATGATATCATGGTTTGCAGGTTCAAGCCCCACATCGGGCTCTGTGCTGACAGCTCAGAGCCTAGAGCCTGCTTTGAATTCTGCGTTTTTTTCTCTCTCTGCCCTTTCCCCACTCACATTCTGTCTCTCTCTTCCTCGAAAATAAATAAACATTAAAAAATATATGCAATTTTGTCATATCTAGACCAGTTTTTTAATTTATTTCATACCTTTAATACAATTCATTTCGGCTTTATGTGACTTTTATGAATTAAGAAAAATTAAATAAATTATTTTTCTCTACAAACTTTTAGGATTTTCCTCATGACTAAACAGGAAGCCAGCCTCAAAGGAGTCAGCTTTATTATTTCTCACATATATTTATCACCTATGATATAAATAAATACTAAAAATAAAATGAATTATGAAAAATGTATAATTCAGAGAGGTAGACTTGCATTTCAAATTAATGTTCCTATAAAGCTAGCTTTCCTTTACTACAGGAGTCCATGTTAGATTAAGAAATTACAGGCTTTTGGGATGCCTGTGTGGGTTAAGCCACTGACTCTTGACTTCAGCTCAGGTCATGATCTCACAGTTTGTTGGTTCGAGCCCTGCGTGTGGCTCTGCGCTGACAGCATGGAGTCGGCTTGGAATTCTCTCTCTCTGCCCCTCCTCTGCCTGCACACACGTGCTCTCGCTCAAAATAAATAAATGAACATTTAGAAAAAGAAAGCAGAGGCTTTCTTACTATTTTAAGCAGGCAGATTGAAAAGACAATTATTCTGAGATGATTTTTTGTTCAGTCATGAAGAAAACTGAAATTTGCAGAAGGAGAAAATAATGATTTAAACACACAGATACCTACACTCACACACACAGCACACGCACATCATGTACAGATCCTATGTATTTTCACAAATTGCAGATGAGGGGAAATAAAGGTTTGATCTTCTTGGAAGTGAATGTAACAAATGATTCGCAGAACATCTGTTTGAATAAGTAAATATTTATTCTGTGTTCCCAGGAGATATTCCGCACTCCTGCAGGTTAGGAAGTGTCCTCATGCCATAGCCAACCCTCATCTCCTACCCGAAAGAAAACGTGGCAGACTTGTTCTGTACGCATTTTTGCTGGGATACTTTTGTCAGGACAGAATGCCAGGGCCTTTTGTCGTCACCTGTACCTGCCAGGCCTTGTAGCCTTTGACCTGCTGGACTCTCTGGTATCAGGGAAACCGTAGGTGGGGCATCTTCTCCTTTACTGTGTGAACTTTCTGGAAAAAAAAAAAAACACCTAAAACCAAACCAAAAAACAAAAAACTCACCTGGTATCTTTCAGCCTTTTGGTCTTTTCTTACCTTCAATGATTTTAAGAACACACAAAAAATTCACAATCTCGGGACACCTGGGCGGCTCAATCGGTTAAGCGTGGGACTTTGGCTCAGGTCATAATCTTACGGTTTGTGGGTTCGAGCCCCGCATCGGGCTCTGTGCTGACCACTAGCTCAGAGCCTGAAGCCTGTCTTTGATTCTGTGTCTCCCTCTCTCTCTGACCCTCACCTGCTCATGCTGTCTCTCTCTCTCTCTCTCAAAAATAAATAAAACATTAAAAATAATTTTTAAAAAGGTTGTATACTCTATTAAAAAAAAAATCCCAGTCTTGTTAAGGAGGATTTTCCCAGTCTGATGGGGGAGAAGTGTCATGGTGAGGTTCAATGGCAAATTTTACTGTGACCCGGGGGGGCGGGGATTATATAATATAACCCATTCCTCAACAAAGTGAATCTGAAATTTCCACTGACCTTAAAAGAGGTCTAATAAATAGAGCTCTTATGAAAAATAAGGAAATGTGAGAGAAAGGCAGAGAAAATTGAGTTGGTTTTAGTCTTACTGCCTGATTTCAACCTGACTGAAGTTCTGAAAATATTGTGCAAGTATTTATGTTCATGGCTGAAGAAATACATTGCAAAACTAGGGAGCTGTGATCTTGAAATAATCTGAAAACAATCTCCCAGCCCAGTCTCATCCTTGTTTTATTTACAGGATTAGATTATAGTCCTGTGAATTTCCGAATATTATACTTTTAATTAGGAAAGATTCTAAATCTAATCATTCAGAACAGATCTTGGAGACGTGGGTCCTGTGACGTTTTAACTTCTGTTAAAATCATTTTGTACAAGGGAGGGAATCCTGTCAGTGCCCTTTGGTACAGAAAAGTAGCCAGCCAGCTCTAAATTCCTGAGACTAGTGTTGATTTATCAACCCAAATGCTATCGCTGAGATGAAGTGTTCCACCTGGTTCTATTTTAAACCAAATGGGATTACTCACAGAGATCCAATTTACTTAAGCATCAATGTGTTCAGGAGGGAAGGCTCATTATTTGGAGGCCAGATGCAGGTTTGAAATGGAGAGGGGGGACCAGAGACCTTGTCACTTGTGTGAGGCTACACGGTGAGTCAGTGGTGGAGCTCCAACTAGATCCAGATGTTTTACTGGCCACCAGCCCTCCGCTGCCTTGGGAACCCTACTGTTGAACTCATTGGCAACATTGCTCTCATTTTAGTTCTTTTGATCAATGCAAACCTCTGCAAATTTTTAATCAATTTCTTGCTTTTCCCCCCCTCCCTTCAAATGGTGCACTGTATCATTTGAATGTTAAATTCAGAGCTCTTTATATCCAAAAGATGTTGCTAGGAAATGTCTGATCCATTCCAGCTACCTTGCAGAAATGCAGCAAGATTGTGAAGTAAAAAATATCTGAGGTCTTTACAAGGCCACACATGTGGGATTACGGCTTCTCAGGACAAAAACACGTTATTCAAGAGATTACATGTGTCAGGAAGGGAGAGCCAGGATTGCACTGGCAGCAGAAACCACGATCCAGCAAGACCCAAGATTTTAGGAGTAACAGAAAATTTATGAAACTGTTTTGCTATTGTTAGCATGTTAAGTAGATTTAATATTTTAAACAATTAATTAAAATATATGTATCTAATCCATAGTATAGTTATGCTTAAGAACACATGCATTATTAATTTTTAAAATATGGGTATAATTAAGTAAAAGCCAGTATCCATATTCTTTATTTTCAACTCAGATGTCAGTCCTAAAAAAAAAATCGGTAGAAAATATATAGTCTCAATCAACTCTGTATGGAAAAGTCATCTATTACAATTTCTATGCTGTAGTTGATGATTTTACCAAAATGTAAGCTCCATGAAAGAAGCAATTTTTGCTTCTTTTGTTTATTGCTGTAGCTTTGGTGCCTTGAATAGTACTTGGAACGTAATTGGTGCCGGAAATATTTGTTGAACCAATGGCTTTTCTTCAATGGGTACAATTTGGACAACAAATACTCAGGATTAGAAACTTAGAGGATTTATCAGGATTAAAGAGTATTTAAAACTTGGATCTTAACCCACTTTCAGGTGGAAGTTGATCATCAGTTTGGGAATAAGGAAGGGATTTCAGCTTGACATTGATTTCTGTTCTCCACATCTTCAGTCCTTGTGTGTTCAGGTAGGTGTTCACCTCGACAATTTGCAATGCCAGAGATGGCAATAGAAAGAAGGGTTATATTCATCCACTTTTATAGCTCAGGGTGTCTTGCACATAGTAGGTATTCAATACCCTTGGTAGAGTTGCACTGGACTCTGACTTACGTCTCGAGTGTAGCTTTCTATTTTTCTTGGCAAATGTTAATCTGGAAACGAATTGACATAAGGACTGAACACGTAGACATATTGTCATTCAGTCCTGCCATAATGATTAAGTTTGGTTTTATTTCCAGACCTGAAATGAAAAGCAGTTAACATATGGAGAAATCCTGTACAATTTCTTTGCCCTTGCCAGTCATTTTCAAAATAAGTGCTATCGGCATAATTTTCCATGCGGTTTTGTAATAGATTTGTGGTCTATTAAGAGGCTTTGGTTAAGTATTTCAGTATGAGGCCCTTTCAAGTGCCAGGTGAGTTGACCCCAACTGGCTAAGCTTACTCCATGCAGCCCCCACCCAACAAGGAAGAGCTAAAGACTGTGTGGCTGAATTTCCACATGAGGGCAGCAGGGGGCGTTGGACACCCAAGGAGCGGGTACCGGGAGTGTGCTTCTCCACTGCCTTGCCACGCCTTCCTCTGTCCAGACATAGTCCTCAGTGACTGCAGTGATTATCCTTAAATGCTGTCTGTCTTCCTTCCTCCCTCCCTCCCTCCTTTCTTTCTCTCTTTCTTTCTTTCTTTCTTTCTTTCTTTCTTTCTTTCTTTCTTTCTTTCAGAGAAAAAGAGAGAGAGCCCGCCTGCATGGAGCCCACCACAGAGCTTGATCCCACGACCCTGGGATTGGGACCTGAGCCCAAATAATGAGTCAGCCAACTGAGCCATCCAGACACCTCTAAATGGTGACTTTCAACACACTTTACTCCCTGTCCAGGAGGTAATCTTCACACCTAGGGCCACAGGATCCATAATTTTCCTATCCAAAAAGACTTCTGGTTTTGCTGGGTATTCAGTTTGATTTTTCATCACTGATGTCTCGAGAAAGTCAACCCAGCGTGTGATGGTAGCAGCTCACCTGATGGCCACTGTGTCTTACTTCAAGTGACTTCTTCCTGCTGGGTCAGGTCAACGGAATCTTTGCCCTTATGGATGCATAAAAGTAGGTATGGATGTTTCAAACTGTAATGGCCATTTAAGAAATGGGTTTTTCTTTTTTCTTTTTTTAAAATAGGTATTTATATACTTACTCTGTATATATATATATACAGAGAGAGAGAGAGAGAGAGAGCGAGCAGGGGAGGGACAGAGAGAGGGGAAGAGAGAGAATCCCAAGCAGGCTCTGTGCTGTCAGTGCAGAGCCCTAAGCAGGGCTCAGTCCCATGAATCATGAGATCAGGACCTGAGCCAAAATTGACAGTTGGAGGCTTAACAGACTAAGCCACCCAGGCGCCCCTAAAGAGTGGGTTTTTCTGAACCAAAAAGGCCCCATGATCGAAGGTGGATTGATTTGAAGCCAGATCACCTCTTGACCCCCCAAACAACATAGGCACAGCTTTTGATTGTTCTGTTTTGTGCAGGGATATAAGAAAGTGACCTCTACCTTGTCATTTCTATATTAGAGGTTTAGCTTTAAATTCTTGAATTAAATATATGATAAAGCCAGAGCCTCCAGCCTAGAAATTTTCTGATACAATAACACATAGAGAGCTGGTTGTTAGTTAAAGGGCTCAAGGAGCATAGAAGAGAGTGAAAAGCCTGGGAGAAAGAGAAGGTGAAAAAAAATGCCAATGGGCACATAAGAAATGCACCTATAAATATTACAGTGATAGTAAAACTTGGGACTCCTTGCTAAACATAATGAAATACAAAGAAATTTAGACTACAAAACAAAGACCTCGATCTTTGAGCTTTCTTGCTCTAAAGGATCCATAGGACATGTAAAATATTCTCTGTAAAATGATTCATGTGACTGCCTTTACCAGATTGGATTCAGGAAATAAAATCTGCTATTTATTGACCAAGTTGCCTTTCAACTTGGAATAATAGACAAATTAATCAGTAAAATTTATTTTAGATATTAACTTTAAAAAGGGGAAGAAAGAATAATTCTCAAAAGGGAAAGCAGCTATTGGAAACCACCTTGATTTTATGTTGACGTCAGGCTATAAAAACAAACCGTAAAATCTATGGACATTGGCAAAAATGAAAACGATACAGTGAATCCCCAGAAAAGGTCAAGTCGTTCGAGTAGGATTTGTTGTTTCATCAAAGGAAGGACAAGTTATAGGCATTTGGAGGAGGTATCTCTAAATACCTTTTGTTCACTTTCTGGGGGGAAAATTAGCTCATGCAGACCTATCCTCACTTCTCATAACCTCTCTCCAACATGTGTCCTCTTTCTGGATTAGTCAGAGTCCTAGTTCTACACCTTAACTATGTGACCTTGGGCAAATCGCCTCACCTCTCTGCTCCTCCATTTTCACAGAGGTGACCAAAGAGGGAACCTATAAGAATAGTGTGAAGATTAAATGAAAGTATGCCAACAAGGTGCTTGGCCACCTCCCGCTGTCACAGCAAGCACATAATAAATGGTAGTTTTCATTGTCATCCCGTGCAGTTATATTCTCACTATCATGCTCATTTCAAACTCACCTTTCTCCCTTAGCTCTACCTACTTTCTCCCTCATCTTTCCAAATGTTATTCATCCTCTGAATTCCAGTTTAAGCCCCGTCTGTTCCAACCGGCCTTGGATGTTGGCTTGCAGACACCTTTTTTCCCTTCTAAATCCTGCTGTTAGCACTTCAGTACATTCTTTCTTCTGTTACACACTTGTCTCGTGGTAATTAGTCATCTCCTTAAGTGGATTTAGAATGATAGGCCTAAGGGTTCCTTAAAAGATTAGATTATCACTTGTCCAAAGAGGTAGTATTATTTCCATTTTACAGATACCCAAGAGGTGTTCTAGGCCTTGTCTAAGTGACCGGTCAGTGGGACTCCTGCGAAGACTATGCCTCATATCGTGCTACATGGATTTGGGAGTCAGGCCAGCGTGAGTTTGAATCTGTGACCTTGTGACAATTACTTAACCTCTGTGAGCATCACTGTTCTCACCTATAAAAGGAGGTTTTTCATGTGTAAAGTCACAGCACTTACCTGCTTGGAAGGTTAAATGGAATAATGTACATAAAGCCCCACACGGTGCTTTGCTTTGTTCAACAGATGCTCAAACACAAAAACAAAAACAAAAACCAACCCCTTTCCATTCCTTCCCATGACTGTAAGAGTAAAGAAGGAACCTTCTACACCTTCTAAGCTCCAGGCCTGTATTAAGCAGCACAGAATAAATACTTGTTTATTGACTTGGGGCAAGTAGAGGACGTTTGCTAACGACGGACGGTAGAACTCTATTATCCCAAGGGTCCCTGACCTACAAAGCCCTAAGAACTCAGCCACCAAGTGGAGACTTTGTGTCCTGTGGGCACTGTAGCTGCACTTTGGGGACTGCTTCACACTGTGAGCCGGTAACCTTGTATCCTGCAGTAATTCAAAATACACTTATTATTATTCTGAGTGCTCTTAAAGACCCTGACAATATAAAAGTGACCAAGAGACAGCTTGCTTGCAATGAATCAAGACTTCTGTGGAATAACAAATATTGACAACAGCCTTCATAGACTGACACACCACAGAAGAATTAGGTGGGACCTGATGTAGAGACACAGATGGGCGATCAGCACCACCTGAGAGACAGAGAGAGCTGACGGTTGGAGGTTGGACCTTGTGGGTCAAGTGTTGGCCAAGGGAGTAAATGCTCCATTAAAAGTGCTCACAGCACTGGGGTTTGCTTCACTCTTAGTTTACCTTTAGTTCTGGATCATAGAGAGTTAACTGGACAGTCCTGATACAGTTTTAACGATCTGGATCGCTGTCTATGTTCTCAAAGTCAGCAAAATGGGAGAGAAGGATCGCGGGCGGCGGGGGTGGAGACGAAAATGCTCTGAAGCATCAGATGATGTACAGATGCCTCCCAGCCACCGTGAGAGCATATGAAGGGAAGCATCTTTCCTAAGCTGATGGTGACACTCGTATCAAGTCTATTTATACAGCTCAGTAAATAAATGCTGCATTAAAAATGTTCACAGCCCTGCCTAATAAATCCACAGGCCAGCTCAAGTTTGGCTTATGTAAGCCGAGAGGATTCCTGGCAGGCTTCTCTACGATTTCACCCACTTTGTTTGGAAGTGTGAGATATTAATTAAAGAGAAGCGGGATTACAGCATGCAGGCTGATTTGAGCTGGCAGCAGCTTGCTAGCCATCTGTGATTGGTTAAGACTGATTCCTTCCTAAATCTCCCCCATGACTTCAAGCCCTCCTCCTCCTCCTCTGCTTAGCGCGTTGCTAGAGCGTCTCGTCTGCTAGCTGGGCCCTGGTGACTGGGTCGTTGTTCAGGCTCGATGAAGACCTTTCTCCTGTAGTGTTACGTTTCGTGTATTTTTTTTTTTTTTTTTTTGGTGGTAAGATAATGCAGTTGCAAGACAGTTTATGGAAAAACAGGATCAGATAACATTTGATCAAGGAGTTACCTTTCTTTCGAGCATGAGAAATCCTTTCAGTCCTACATATGATTCTGAGCAAAAATAGCAGTATGTTTCCAGAACAATTCCTAGAAGTCTTTAGAGCAGGGAATATACCCTCTGGCTCCTTTAGACAGTATCGGTGACTACTCAGCTATTGATTAATTGAGAAAGAGTTTGTCTTGGATGATTTATTGGTATCTTTCTTCTTTTTCTGCAGTCCAGCACTGCATATCTGAGCCTTCTAGGTAACTGGTTCTTTTTCCTCTCCTGCCATTCTGCTCTAAGTTAAGACTCAGACAGCTATTTACACCTTAGTCTGAATGAGCCTTCACACAGGTTCTCTGGTTCTTGAGGTACTTTTATTTTACGATTGGATGATAATAAGAATTACCACCTAGAAGGGAGTTAAACAGTATTATTAATCAGGTAATCAACTGTTCCTTACACAGGGATGCCCTTCCCATCTTGACACGACATAATGTTTTAGAAAAGGCTGCTAAATAGGTCCAGTCCATGGAAAGACTCCTACTGCCTTTATTCTTCATCAACTATAAATGAAGCCAGTCTCCAAGGTTGGGGGCAGTGACTTGGCATCCAATTTCCCCACCCCGATTTAGAGTCCATGGGTGGAATGTATTTTTATGTATTTTTATAAAGATATAATTTACATATCATAAAATTTACCTTTTTTAAAGTGTACAATTCAGTGGCTTTTATTATATCCACAGATCTGTACAACCATCACCACCATGTAATTTCAAAAAATCTTCACCACCTCGAAAAGAAATGCCATCAGTCTCCATAAGCACCCACTCCCCATCTCCCCTCCCCCCTCCATCTACTTTCCGTCTGTCTGACTGTGTCTTATTCTGGGAATGTCCTGTAAACAGAATCATATGATATATGCCCTTTTGTGACCAATTTATTTCACTTAGTATAATGTTTGAAGGTTCATCCATGTTGTAGCACATATTAGTACTTTATTCCTTTTTATGGCTAAATCATATTCCACTATATGTGTATATATTATCTTTTTCCTACATCAGTTGATGGACATTTCCACTTTTGGACCATTATGAATAATTGTGCTATGAATATTCATGGACAAGTTTTTGTGTGAATATATATCTCAGTTCTGTTTAGGAAATTTTTACCGCTGAGCAATTTTTACACCCATACCCTTAATTAGGCTATCACCTCCCTCAGGTAACATATTTTATTCTTGTTAATATCGCCAGCATTTAGCACCATACCGCGAATCCAAGAGGTACTCAGAAAGTGCTGCTGGTGATAATTCAAAGGTGATAATTCGAAATGCCTAACGGTTAAGGAGTTCTATAGGACCTGGAGGACTTCTTTGGTCCTGCCGGTTATATTGTGATGGCGGTCACTGGGGGGTTGGCCAGATGTAAAGTTTCACCCCCTGCATCCTCAAAAATCGAAAAGCCACCCTTCCAATGAAGCTTTCCCCAAACCTACTACATAGGATTAGTTTTTAAATTTGTTTACTCATTTAACACGGAATTTGTACTTTAACCAAGGATTTAGGTTCATTGCACTTGCCTTGCAGCTCTCTCTGGATGTGTGTGTATCACCCCCACGTGATGACAAGACTTGCGAAGTCCAGGATTCTTTATTACTCATCTTCCATCCAGGGGACCAGCCTCACAGCCTTTGTCACTGGAGCTGTGCATTAGTTGCTTGTTAACCAGAATGTTATATGGAGCCAGATGGCCATCTAAAAGGAGAGGTGTAAAAAATGCTAACCAGTCATGACAGGAGCCTCCAGAGAATTCTCCTGGTTTCTGGAACATACGGTGTGGACTTTTACGGTTCTCCTGGGCAAGAGGCCCAGAAGATGAATGGATATTATTGAAATCAGTGCCGGATGAGAAAACTGAGTCATTCCACACATTCCCTGTTTTCACTGGGAAAGTGCGCTCCAGGCTCGCCCCTGTCTACATCACTTGCCTTGGGGATTATCCACTTCCTGAGCTCAAGCCATCCTCCTCCAGGAGGCTTTCAGCATGATGTAGAGTTCGGCTTGTGGCCTCCAGAGGCAATCTGTCTGGTTGAAATTCTGGCTCTGTGGCGTACTAGCCACGAGTGAATTATTTAACTTCTCTGCGCTTTACTTTCCGGATCCAAAACCCAAGGGGGGCGGTAGTTCTCATCTTCTGAAGCTGGGGTAAGATGCCGTAGCATGCCCACCCTGGACGTAAGTCGTGATTGGCACTCCATTCCGCCATCATCTCTTTGCTCTCTCCATCACCACGGTTTGGTAGTTAATTGTTCTCTAATTTTTCTGATAGACTAATTGAACTTGGCCTCCAATCATTTTCCTGGCAGTATTACCTATCCCGAACACATCTGGAAACCAAGAGGCAAGCAGGTGACAGGACCACAAACATCACTGTCAAGATCACTGGGCATCCCACATCAGTGTCCCAGAGCCCCGTACCGGAAACTAACGAGCTTCAGTCACAAAATCTCTCACACTCATAGCCTATTAACTCTTAGTTTATGTATGTTAAAATTTTTTTATGTTTATTTAATTTTGAGGGAGAGAGAGACAGAGTGTGAGCAGGGAAGGGGCAGAGAGAAAGGGGTGACACAGAATCTGAAGCCGGCTCCAGGCTCCGAGCTATCAGCACAGAGCCCGACACAGGGCTTGAACTCACAAGCCACGAGATCATGACCTGAGCCAAAGTCAGATGCTTAACCGACTGAGCCACCCGGGTCCCCCTAGTTTATGTATGTTTAGAACAAGTTTCACCATCTGCTTTCCCGACCCACAGCATAAACACAGGCAGTCCAGGATCATTTGGTGTAGGAGGAAAGAGTCTTCCGGGTTTCAGTACTCCTTTTTTATTTAAAAAATTATAAAAAAATTTTTTTTTGAGAGACAGAGACAGTGAGAGCAGGGGAGGGTCAGAGGGAGAGGGAGACACAGAATCCAAAGCAGGCTCCAGGCTCTGAGCTAGCTGTCAGCACAGAGCCCGACACGGGGCTTGAACCCATGAACCGTGAGATCATGACCTGAGCCTACGCTGGCCGCTTAACCGACTGAGCCACCCAGGTGTCCCTGGGTTTCAGTACTCCTTAGGAAATACACAGAGTGTGGTGAAAGAGTGCCCACAGCCTGACTCGAGTAAAAAGAATCAAAGAAGGCAAGAACATGTTAGCAAGTTTAGGAAGATATGATTAACATCATTTTAAAATTAAACTTATAGAGTAGTACCTTCTCAAATGACATCAGGTAAACAAGAAATCGCAGAATGTCATCTTTCCTTTCTTTAACCGTGTCATAAGTTCTTGTGAAAGGGTTTTAGGTTTTGTATTTGTGTGTGTGTGTGTGTGTGTGTGACCACAACAGCTCCCAAGTTAATATTCATTACTTAGAGAAACCTGTTAGCTTTTGAGAAAATGGATTACTTTGAAAAGGCCCACAGCTTGGCTTTCAAATGGCTCAGAACAGAGCCACCCCGTAGGGACAGCTGGGTCACTCACTCTGCGGCCCCCAGCCCCACCTTTGCTCACGTTTATCCACCTGGAATTGGATTGGAAGGAAAGAGGTCACAGATGGCATTAGGCACTGAGGATGGGTGGAGGCGTGGCCGGCAGTGGGCAGTGTGGGGAGGGTCTGTCCTGCCCTCTTTGCTCTGGGAACATTCTATTTATATAAGGCACAAGTCTTTTTTGGTAAATTTTATTTTTTTTTTTTAATTTACATCCAAGTTATTTGCCTTTAGTGCAATAATGATGTCAAGAGTCGATTCGAGGGATTCATGCCCTAGATATAACACCCAGTGCGCATCCCTACGAGTGTCTTCCTTATACCGAACACCATGGGCCCTCTCTCCTCAAAGATGCCCATGTGCATGTTGCATGTTCTGCACCTTCTCAGGAGACACAGGTGCCTCCCTTTGTCACCCCAGGGGTGATGCCCCCTAAGTGTCCCTTATCCAAGGAGTGGAATCACCTGGGAGTGGCCATTAGAATGCAGATTCTTGGGCCACATCCTGGACCTATGGAGTGAGAATCATTTGGGCTGTGGGTAGGGAAACCTTGGAATCTGCCCTGAGGCTTCCTTCTGGGAGGAAAGCCCTCATTGGGAGGAGCCCTGAGGCAGAATCCTCCTATAAAGCCCTCCCTCTGCCCCAGTGGATTCAGTTGTGGGCAAAACATTAGGGAGGGAGAGAGGGCCGGGAGCTAGCTCACCCACTTCAAGGTGGGCTCCTGGAAGGGGCTGGGCACAAGCAGTTCTGTGAGCTGGGTAAGGATCCAGCTCATCCGGGAGGAGGGTGGGAGGGGGAGGAGCTTAGGGCCTGGGGGCCAAAGTCTGCCATCTCTCTAGTTTTAGCTTTTATTAACCTTCCAGTGTAGACTTTTTCTTTGAGAGAGCGAGCAAGACTAGGGGAGGGGCAGAGAGAGAGAGAGGAAGAGAGAGAATCCCAAGCAGGGTCCACTCAGAGCCCAGCTTGGGACTCGATCTCACGACCACGAGATCACAATCTGAGTCGAAATCAAGAATTGGATGTTTAACCAACTGAGCCACCCGGGTGCCTCTTGGTGTAGACATCCCAACGGAAAAATGGTAGAATCTTTGGGCTTCAAAGCAGTCTCTCCACCCACGTTGTTGGCTGCCTGACAGTTTTACATTGATGATTTTGTATTTCCTTTACTAAGGTGGCTTGGTTTCTCACTTCTAAAGATTTTAAAAACATATATATATATAATTATGTATTTTATATTTAAATATAATATATTTATAATAATTATAAAATATATTTCATATAGCTTATATATCTGAAATTTATAGTGATATTTATATAAACATTTGTTTAAAATGTATGATTATATATTTATGATATAGTATTAAATACATATATTTATCATATTTTTATTTCAAATATAGTATTTATTTACATTTATATTTTTCTAATAAATATAAATTCATATAAAGAATATCTATAATAAATATGTAGAAATATATTTAGGTGGCAAATATGTGCTTGTGTAAGTGTATACTTATCTAAATGTAAATTGATAGAAATATATAAAATGTATTTGTTTTCCACACTTCTATTTTTTTAAAATAAAAGTGACATGCTCACTGCAAAAATAAGAAAAATTGGAACATCACAGAAATGCCTCCCCCACATGGCCAATCTTGGTCCTACTTCTCAGAGACGGTTCTTATGAAGAACTAGATCTCCGTTCGTCTGCACCGAACAAAACAGCATTATCAAAGGCACAGCAGACCTAACACTGACTGAGCGCTCACGATGTATCAGGCCGTGTGCTAGGTGCGTATCTATGACACCCATTTAAACCTCGTCACAAGCCTTCAAGGTAGGTATTTTTTATTAGGGCCGGGGATATTGTGTATACACACATACATATACATAATTATTTTGTAAAAATGGGACAATGTTCTGCCTACTGTTTTGCAACTTGCTTCTTTCATTCTTACTATACTGTGAACAGCTTTCCATGACTGCACATACAGGACAGTTAACATCTGTAGATTTTTGAATGACATGAAGTCATCATAATTAAGCAATCCCTGAAGACTGTCTGGATTGTTACACACAATGCTACAGTGAACATTAAAGATGATCTTTGTACACTTGGTGAGTGATTCTGTAGGACAAATTTCTGGGAGGTAGAAACAGGTGGTTGCATTAAGTTGTACATTATGTTGCACATTGCACACCTTGAACAAATACAATGCTGTATGTCCATTACATTTTAATAAAACTAGAAAAAAAGCAAAGTCTTAACATTAATTCGGAAAAAAAAAGAAACAGTAAGGGGCGCCTGGGTGGCTCAGTCGGTTAAGTGTCCGACTTCAGCTCAGGTCATGATCTCACAGCTCGTGAGTTAGATCCCTGGGTCCGGGCCTCTGTGTTCACAGCTCAGAGCCCAGAGACCGCTTTGGATTCTGTATCTCCCTTTCTCTCTGCCCCTCCCCTGCTTGCTCTCTGTCTCTCTTTCAAAAATAAAATAACATTAAAAAGTTAAAAAGAAACAGTAAGTAAAAATTTTTATACATTCTGTACAATCTGGATAACAGAAAATGAACTTTATTTGAGTGTTTCTTCTATCTGCAGAAGGTCTTCTCAAACCTAAATCCAGATACACAATGAGGATCAGGACATCTGTTTCTCAGAACTGGTTTTAGATTCCTGGTCTGCCACTACACAGCCATGAAACTGGGAGCTACAAAGGAAGTGTATTATTACTATTATTATTATTTTTTAACATAGCATGTTACATTGGTTTCAGGTGTACAACATAGTGATTTGACAATTTCTATACATTACGGTATGCTTTCCGCATAAATGTAGTCACCTTCTCACCCTGGACATTGTTCTTGCAATATTATTGACTGTATTCTCCATGCTGTACTTTTCATTGCTGAGACTTATTTTATAACCGGAAGTTTGTAGCTCTCAATCTCCCTCACCTACTTTGCCTGTCCCCCCCCCCCCGCCCCCGTCACCTCCATTCTGGCAACCACCAGTTTATTCTCTGTGTGTGTGAGTCTTTCTGTTTTGTTTGTATTAAACGTTTGGGGCCTTGATGTCTTCCTGCACAAAATGACAGCATAGTAACATATAGTTTCTGATGCCTCCTGTTGCTCTAACATTCCCGGATTCGATGAATACTTTCGCTCTCTGCCTTTGTTTTCCTATTTATGAAGAAAGATTTGATGTTTTTGGCCTTGTAGGATCAATTAATTAATGCATCAATTAGTTAAGAGCTTTCAAATGTGGCAGTTATTCCAAATGTTGCCTTATTCCTTGTAAAGAAAACACATCTTTGTTGGTTACGGCCTAAAGTGGCTTTAACTTCTAGAATAGTTACTGGGTCTTTAAGAAAACAAGATGATTCTTGAAGCCAAGAGGCCACGTTGCCTCAGCATTTGGACCATAGACAGGCGTGATGAATAGGGGAAGGTGTTTGGGAAGGCCGATATGGTATCACATCTCTTGGGAATCTTGCCTTCCTGGAATGAGCATTTCCAACTGTATGTTCCCTAACAAAGAAGGGATTGTGTGGGCCATGACCTCAGAGAACACACAGTGCATTTCAGATGAGGGACTTATCCAGCCTCTGTGGTGTGGGGGACAATGTCTGAGATGATAAGGCCTTACATTTTCTGGGCATTCCACGGTCATTCTCCCCGGGACCCTCTCAACGTCCCTGATGCAATAGGCAGAGGAGGATGTAGATGCAGAAAATCAGAGAGGTGTGCTGATTTGTGTTATGTCACACAGCCATGGAGGCAGAGCCCCCCCAGAGTCCAGGGCCTCTCCTTGCTCCTACGCAGGGAGTCCTGGTGTGTTACTCTCCAGTTCCTTTTTCCTGACCCTTTTTAATGGCGAGACTCCTCTTCAATGTCTTCTCCAGTCCAGATTTACCCAGTTGAAGAGGCACAACCCCTTCGTATTTTAAAGGGCACGTACAGGCTACAGCATGGAATTTCTCTGAATTTGGGATCCGGCCGATGGTGAGTTTTATTTTCTAAAAAACAAGTAAGAAGGAAATAAAGCAAGGAAAGATTATCCTTAGAATTGTTTGTTCTTGGTCTGTCCTCATTAACACACTTTGATGCTGGTTTTGAAGAAAATCTATGATGAACCATAACATCTGGGCCAGAGGAAGCCAGGATGACTTGTATATTTAGGTGGAAGATGGATTTTTATTCTCTGGCAGCCACTGGGCTGAGGCTTTAGGGTAGATTCCAGAGAACACTGATGATTCCTGATGGGCCCAGTTGTACCCGGAAGTAAAAGCCTCTTGAAACTAGAGAATCCAGATGAAATCACAAAACCAGCCCCTTACAAGATCAAGGGGAAATTGAAGTTTGATTGTTTATCTTGTAATCTAGCATCTCTTTCTCTTCCTCCTCCTCCTTCTTCTTCTACACACACCCCTTCTCCCCCCTTTTCAAATTCTCACATTGTCCCTTCCCTGTCCCCAAGCCAACCTCCTTGTTTCTCAACTGTAGCCCAACAGGAGAGAAAGTAGGTTTGATTGGTCCAAATGCTTTAGAACAATTGGGGCCCTTGCTGCCCCTCCTTTGGTTCCATATTTCCCCTCTTCCAACATTCTTTGGGTATTCATTTTAGTATAAACAATAGTCAGGAATGGTGGGGTGGGAAAGGAGAAATTTTTGATTTTCCAGGTAACCATTTTGGTGAACACCTCATAGCATCTAGTTGTTCACCAATAGAAAGGGGCAGGCAGACTCAGCCCAGGAGAAATGCTCTTGTCCCATCCCACGCAAGCGATTCCACCATCTAGAAAGGTAGTCATGCTAAACTGCAGTCAACGGTGCCCAGGTGGAATTCCTGGAACCAGGCAAAAATCCTTTTTTTGGCTTTGGAGCTGATGCCTGGATCTTTGGGTCAGAGTATTATTGTTTGGTAACTTTTGGAAGGATTCAGAAGATTCTACTGGGCACTTGGCCCCAGTATGGATTTTTGGCAGTGGAAATATATTCCAATTACCTGATTGTTGGACTGAGACCCTGAAATCTACTTCTTTTTCATCACACAAACTCCTACCTGGTCTTTGAAACCCAAGCCAGATATCACCTTCTCTGAGACATCTTCCTAGCCTTCCTCAGATAGATTTACTCCTTTCTTTCTGTTTCATTGGCCCTCTGTTCACATCTTAGGGCTCACACTGTATTGTAACTAGCACAAAACATACCTATTTGATCCATACTATGTGAGCTCCTTAAGCTTAGGCTGAGGCCATATGTGGCTCTAGGACTTAGCTCAGTGCCAGCATATAGGAGATGTTCATAAACGGTGAGTTAGTGAATGAATGAGGAATGAGTCCTTGCTCCACACTAACTACTTATATACCTTGGACAATTCACTCATCCTTGGATGCTTTTCCCATTTAGGTAATAGGAGGAGAGTGTGGTAGTTGTGTCTTACAGAAGAGATAAGACCTATACAATCAGAACTCTCAGAGCTGGAAGAAATTTGAGAGATCACCTAGCACAGCAGTTTTCAGGAATTTTTTTAAATTTAATTTTCTAAATTATTTTGATTTTTTTAGAGACACAGAAAGAGAAAGTGAGCTTGAGTTGGGGAGAGGGACAGAGGGAGAGAGAGAGAATTCCAAGTAGACTTCATACCCAGTGCAGAACCCAACATGGGACTCGATCCCACAACCCTGGGATCATGACCTGACCCCAAATCAAGAGTCGGGTTCCCAACTGACCAAGCCATCCCAATACCCTGGTTTTTAGGAATTTTAAAACAAGGAAATGTTTCTTCAAAGAGAGCTAACAGAGCCAACATAAAAAAAAAAAAAAGATACATGATAAATGTAGATTGCTCTCATTGAGAGAGACAATCTCATTGTCTCCTTCTTCACCCTTTCCTCAAATTCCTGTCTCTTAGGGGCCCAAGAAGCGCAGTTTGAAAACCAACTATCTTACTGTTGAGAGAAAAAGCTGAAGCCAAAAGAAGAACGTGATTATCAAGGTCATGTAAGAAATAAACATAGTCCAGGGAAGGAATTTACCACATGGAGACTGTACTGACAGGTAGAACCATGGCTAGCCCTTTAAAACATAGTTTGTACACACTCACATGTTCTGTTTACTTCTTACAGTAACTCTGTGAGGAGGGCACAGCTAGGTCGATTTCTGAGATGAGGGGACTGAAGTGTATGAAGGTGAACCTGGCCAATGCTCTTCAGCCAATTGGAGAAGTAAAAGCAGAGGTAACTCTATGAGTACCTCCTAGGTGCCAGTCACGTGTGTAGGCATGTCACACATATTATCACATTTAATTCTCCAACAGCTTGTATTATCCTTACCCCCAACTTTGCAGAAGAGAAAGGTGAGGCACAAATTGGCTTAAGGTGATGCAAGGCAAACCCTGAGCCAATGTGATTCCACTGCAATCTCTTTCCACCACATCATGCTGCGTCTGAGGTCCTGGACCCTAATGTTCCGTCTCCTAATCTGGATCCCTCTCCAATACCACTTTATATGAAAGAATTTGGAAATGATTCTAAAATCACAGGTATTGCATGTATTGAACTATCCAGGCTCCACCTAAGACCTTGACCTTATTCCTGGCCAGAGCCAGTCAGCAGGACTCACCTCCTGGACAGACCGGCTGAGAAACAAGGAAGCCTCCTCCAGGCCCTGGGGCTTCAGGTCATTCACGGCCAAAATGTGATCTCCGTGAAAAAATAAACATCCCAGGCGTGGGGGGCCTTGCCACTGAGCCACACTGAAATAGAACACAGCATTCAATACCAGTGTGAGACATGCTAGAAGGACACAGACTGGATTCCATCACTACCATCACCAGCTTCTTCAGCTATGTTGTACCCCATCTGAAGTAGACAAACTTCATTTTCTATTTGAATATTCTTCCGTCTGTCACCACTGTTGGACTTGACCCTCCAAAGCCAACTCTAATCACACCACCTCTAATGGCCCTCCTACATTCTACTTCCTTTAGTTAATCCCCCCCTCCACCCCTGCCCCTGGACTTCTACTGCACAGGAAAGCACCCATTTATTGTATAATTAAATAAAGTGATTTTATATTTACTTGTTTATGTGGTTGTTTTTCACCAGGCTATGAGACCTCAGAAGTAGAGTGCTACCTTCAAAAAAAATATTTATACACACATAACTCCAAGTAAACAGAAGGTGTTTAATAAGTACTTATTGAAAGTGAGCATGTGATGATTACATAATGAATATCTAATGAATAATAAAGGAATTGATGAATGAGAAAGCTCAGGCACAGAGAAGTCTAGAGTTTCAGTCAAGGAGCCTCTTAGACTGTGGGAAATTTGGAAAAGTGGAAGGATTGTTTACTGGCCTTTTATAGAATGAATAAGCCTTTTACATTAAAGGGCTTTCTTCCCTTGTGAAAATGTAATCTTCCTTCAAAATAAATTACAAAGTTTTTAAAAGAATATAGAATCAAATTGAACAGTGCTGATTTTAAGAAAATTCTCACCTTTGTGTCTGTCCCAGACTAACAGGTGTCGGGAAGTCTTAGACCTTGGTGTGATCTTTTCTTTTAGACCTTAGGTTCTTGTTGACTTCACTAACTTCATTACTTCATTTATCAAATAGTTATTGCTCATTGATTTTCTTGGACGATACCTATTCCTTCCTGCTTTTCCTTAGCATCGAAAAATCAGAAACCTGGACTTTGGGCACTCCTCTACCCACTTCCCAGCTGATCCCCTTACACAGAACAACCTTAGTTTTTGCCTCCACCAAAGACCTTTTGTGATAACAACTCAACAGTCCAAGCTGTTGGATCAGTTTTGTGACACACAGTTTCAAGATATTGTTGTTGGATCCCTATCTCCCAACCCCATTTATAATAAAGAACCCTCAAATCTCCAACCTACCATATCCGTCCTGCGGCTTCAATGAGGCTAAGATAATTTATGATGTCAGAAGGAGAAAGGAACACATTCAGTTTCTCCACTTGGCTTTCATCAGGGATGTTACTACAAGATAAGATGTTTATAAAAGTCACATCAGGCATCTGTCTCTGGCTCTTAACTGTACTTTCTGAGTAGACTTTACCTCCTACATCTAGGATGGTATTTCCCAGTTAAAACTTGTCCAAGACATTTGGAGAATAT
The DNA here is from genome assembly GCA_004023785.1 of Mungos mungo. Classification (NCBI taxonomy): domain Eukaryota; kingdom Metazoa; phylum Chordata; class Mammalia; order Carnivora; family Herpestidae; genus Mungos; species Mungos mungo. Next base: position 184,421 of record PISW01001742.1, on the reverse strand, counting down.
GAATTTAAGTTACTCATTAATGCCCTCCGGCACTCCTCTTGGGATGTGCTAATGGATGGCAGACAATAGGAAAAGAATTAAGAAATGGACTAAATGGATTATATGTCACACCAGTCTGCTTATTTCTCCACTGGAAGTGATTCCATAGAAGAAGATAATGGAAAGACTTAACACTGAGAACAATTTCATCAAATGCTCTTGACATCACTTAAAACCTAAATGTCCCCCTCTTATTCTGTACCCAAACCTCATGCAACTTGCATGCCCATAATTTTAACCATAGACGTTGGGTGACATGCTACCTACGTCAGCATGATCCAGAGTTCCAGAGCCTGAAAGACTGGCCAAGGGATAATTTTTAGAAATATTTGAAAATGCTACCCACAGCCCAGGGGACTGCTTGGCTTCCAGCTCTGTTACTCACTATCCTTGGCCACCACAAGGAGGGGAAGCTAGTCAGATTGTTGGCTGACTTGGAGATTTTTAGGAACCATTTTAAAACTTGAATTCTGAGTTAAAAAGGAAGGCTGCACTGCTCTAAGGGCCCATAGCTTTAGAAATTAAAACTTTACTTGATTAGTATAGATAATTGCACAACAGTAGGCGAGGCCAACCCCTTTTTGTCATTCATGGTCTGTGCTTCCATATTGGCAGGTGGAAGACAGCAGTCACTTTGTGAGCCTTGTTCTTGCAAGTGAAGCCCCCCGTTCTGAATCTCTGGAAGGGCCTGCGATCCCTCTTTGCTATCGGCGGACTTGTAGGATGTGTCTCTGAAAAAACTAGAATATGAGAAGTTAATATAATACCCTTTTTCAACATGTTTATTTATAACTTTCTTTGATGTGTGAATCAGATTTCGGTAGCTAGGAGCCACATGAAAACTAACAAGGTCTTCAAGTATGCCCAGCCCTCAGAATCACAGCCACAGCTAGAATCAATCCATCAAACATTCCTTCTGAAAATGGCTATGGAGTCAAAATAACCCTTCCCATTGAGAAGACTTGAAGGACAGAAGTGAGGATGAGACGTCAATTCAGAATAGAAAATAAGTTCCCCAGGAGACAGAAAATGACCTGAGGAGGTCACTACATGGCTTTCAGTGGGCAGAGAAACCGTTCTCACTTCCTGTTTTGAGATTGCAGAATAATGTGTTGAACTTGGTCTATGGTGATGTTTTTGATATCAACATTAGTTGTTCTATAAAAGCACATTGGCTATAATCAATTTTAAGAACATGGCAGTTTGACGTACCAGGAACTCATTGGTATGTAATGATGTTCAGTTCTCTCCAAGAACTGCACTGGACTACCAGGGTCAGCAGATTCACCAGGATCATTGGAAGCAATAGAAGTATCCAACTACAGACAAGAGGAATCGATGTAAGGATGCAAGTCTACCAATTACCAGGTACCTTTTTATCCCTTACATGATGGCTCTGTGCCCAGAAAGTCAATACATCCTCTGTTGGATGAACAGTGGTGCTCATTCTAGGAGGCTGAACTGGTAAAGCTTCTGGCTGACTCAGAGTCCGTTTTCTCCTCCTGGATTCCCCATGTTTCAGATACGGTGTTTTATTGCACTAACTTGCTGTTTGTTTTTCTGTTTCATCACTAGGCACTTAGTGATATGAACTCTTTTTTTCCAACGGGTGCTACTGTAGAGGCACGTCACCAAGCTGGGTCAAAACTGGCCTTAGGCCACTCTGCTCACAGGCTTGCCAACTTGTTTCAAGGGGCTGCAGAAGTCCTAGAAAAGATTGCCCTTGGGAGGCTCTCAGCCTGCCCTTCACAACTAAGACATTTGGGAGAATGGTTGCTCAAAAACCCTCAGGGCTTTTAATTGCCTGCCTGACAGATTAATCATTAACACATATTTGGAAAAACTCTTTCCAGTCAAGTCAGTCTTCCCACTGCTCGCCTACAAATGGTGCTCCTCCAGAGCCAGCTTTCATGCCACTGGGGTCCCCTGGAGCACCCCTTCCCTCTCTGGCCTGGTGAAGCTGTGTTCAAGCCTTCCAAGGTCCCGCAGCCCCCTCTGGCCACCTCAGCTATTGCCAATCTTGTCCTTCTCTGAACTTGTACTGCACAGTTTTGTACTTAATTTGGGGGGGGGGGTATTTTTTAATAGTCTTTTCTTCTATCTGGAAATCACCTCCCCTGCCTCCCTTCCCTGGTACACTCCAGGCATTTGAGAAGCATCTCTCTTCAGCACAGGGTTCTTTCTGTCTTGCATCATGGTGGCCTTGTTTTCAAGTGTCAGCACTGTGAGCACATCACCTGTGCCTGATTCATCATCGTGTTCCATTGAGTCCAGCCTAGGGCCTCAATAATAGGACCCAGTAGGGACTCAGCGAATATCTGTACAAGGAATGAAGGATTAATGGATGGAAGGAGTTACCTCTAAAAGAATACTTCGAGGACTAATATAATGACTCTCTTCTTCTGTATCTTCAGTAGTCTCTGACAAGAAATCATGTGGCAGATGAACTTGACTGAGTCCTGGAGAATTTTTTTCCATTAAATGCTGAATAAAGAGATGAAGACAGAATTAATTCTATTCTCTCTCTCTCTCTTTGCAAGGGATGGAATTAAACCACATGCCATAATAGATTAATTAGGTTGAGAAGATCGGAGGATTTCCCATGGTTACATGCAAAAGTCCACACAACTTGAACTTGCTTCTTGAGTCTGGGTCACCTTGACGAGGTAAAAATATAAGCTCATCTTTCAGGTTGTTCTCTACCATTGGGACCTGTAACTCAGAACAAGCAGTTATCTTGGGGGGAAGGGTGGGGGAGGGCATATTCTAAGGCACTAGGCTCTGCCACTGAGTCCCCCACTCCCATCTACTAGTTTTCACCCAGCGCCATCTGAGAAAATAATTAGCCCATGATCAAGGCACCGCACCTTTCCTCTTCCTGCTCAATATTCCCCTTTTGTGTTCTGCTCACATAGTTCTATTGTTTCCATAGCAATGCAATTTGCTAGTGTTGATCACGTGAAAGTATAAATTATAGTCTACAAGGTAATGTAAGTTTAATCAATTACCACCTTCCCTCCCCAGTAGATACAAGATCCTCTACTAAAGCAGCTGTTTGGCCTGGCAGGAAAATTTTTACAAGTACAACTTAATTCTTCCAAGAACAATGCCTTTGAGCAAGAGGTTTTGAAAAAGATCTTGAATGTTTTCTAGCAAGTCCTTGAAGGAAAGTGATTTTAAAAACAAAACGCATGTTTCTAGTGCCAAGATCATGAAGCCAGACCCTGCTGAGCTGGGGGTGAAGAACGGCTCCCCCTTAGCTTCAATAACAATGACAATGACAACAATGACCACGGCAAAGAAACCCAACAAGGTAGATGGTACTCTTAACTGGAGCTAACTGAAAAATCTCCGAATTGGAATGTAAAGTGTGAAAAGGCACGCTGGCCAGTGTTGTTATCTTTAGGGAGAAGGGGTATCGTGAGTGGAAAGCAAGGGGTATTTGCTGAAAACAGTTATCTTTCTCAACCCATTTCCTACAAATACCAAATGAAGTCTTTGGCCTGAGAATTTGATATGCTACAGAAAGCTTTTAAAATAGTTGGAAGGTTATGCCATATTAAGGTGTGCTTGCTACCCAGGGAGAAGGGGAAGTCAATGGTTACATCTCTAAGGGACAAAATGGTATCCATGCTGGAAGATAAATAAAACAGCCCAACCACTCAGCCCATTTACCCGAAGTTGTGAAGATTGCGAATCCAAGAGACCTGAGAATACAATCACAAATCACTTTCAAGGGCCAGATGTATTTTTTTCCTCAAATGGATTTCATTAGAAATGAAGATGAAGTCACACACACATGCAACACAGGCACATAAGAGGAAGCAAGATCAATCTGGGTAAGTGAAAGAGATTAATAAGAACCTTGATTTTACCCCAGACGTATAGATAGTATGGCAGGAAACCAAGTGGTGTGTTGGGAATCTTCTTACGGAGGTAATCTGCACCCTTTGTGTGAAAGGAAGGAAAAGATTGCCAGCCAGGCCTTTTCTTAGCTGGAGGCCTCTCCACCCAACATGCTTAGATGCGTGGTGAAGAGCACCCAAAATGAATGAATACATATTGAGGTAGGACGGGCAAGCAGGAAGGCTGATTTGTGGTATAAGAAACAGACTAAATACAGGATAAATACTAGGGCTGAGATCATGATGGTGGGGTAGTCTTAGAGGAAGGTGTCAAATACAAGGGTAATAGTTTGAAAGCATCAGCAGACTCCCAGGCAAGGCGTCGAGAGACAGAGAAAGAGAGAGAGAGAGAGAGAGAGAGAAGGAAGTCTGATTACCATGTCTGGAAGACTGTTCCTTGGTGTAGTGGGTCTGACAGCCTCTGATGTGCTGGAAGGACCAAGGAGAGGGCTGGGGTCTGACAAGGGCCTTTTACCACCCAGTGAAAATTTCTCCTGCTATGGAAAAGGAATATTGCAGTCAGGGCACAATCCACATCTTGCCTGGAATGAAACAACAGCCTCGTCGCTGGGCTTCCTGCCTCCATTCTTTTCCACTAACATTTATGTGCCCAGCCAGCTTCCTCTCACTAAGGTAAGAGGTGATCATACCTCCCTCCTGTTTCCAAACCCTGAGGACTCTCAGCCTGGGCTTCTAATGTCCTGCATTTCCGTCACCCTGTCTTTTAACCCCCGTGTCACCACTTTCTGATCTCCTGGGTCTCCTCATAGACCCACCCCCTTCCTCTGTGGCCTCTGCTCTGCGTGGAAGCATAGAACAACTCAGAAGTCAAAATGATTCCTAGAGACTGAGTTTCCTTTATGAAGGTCTGCCCTAAGAAAGGACTTGTGTAAATCAGTGAAGGTTCTTGGGAAGTAAATTAAAAACTAAAACGACTAGCCCTTACGTTAAAGAGATATTACACTGAAAATGTAAGAGATATGAAAAGCATTCTTATAGAAACCAGCCTAGACTCAGTCACTGAGAAAGGTAGCTGTTCTGCACCTTGAATAACAATGATGGGAACTACTATAGTTTGAGCTTCCCTTAAAAAAATGCCCCACTTACATTTCACCCCTCTGACCCCGTAATGAAAATTTGAAGGTTCTGTATTTTAGATCTCTTGCAAAACATGGAAGTATTTTTTCCTGTTGTTCATCACAAAAATAACAAGAATGTACATTTTCTCACTTATTTATTCCTTGTATTAATGCAAGTTGCTAAGGAAGAAAAGCAAAAGCTACCATTGTTTCCTTGTGAAAGAGGCTGTGTTCAGGGGCCCCGTTATTTTGTTATCGATGTAGAGTCACCTCTGCATTCTGGCGTGTTTCTTTGACATCCCAGCAAAATGATGACATGAAGGACACCCAGTCTTTAATCTTCTCCCTGGCAAGAGGAATAAACTTTTCAGCTAGTGGGTGGCCACAATAGCACCTGTGCCCCCTTTTGAACCAGAAAAGAATTCTTTTATTAAGGTTGGAACAGGCAGTGGGAGCAGGTACCAGGGGAATAAAGATTTTTCCCGAAGTAGCTTCAATGACCCACTGGCTCCTCACCACCTCCATATTTGCACACTAGAATTAATCTTTGTGCCGCCTCTGCAAGAAAAGCTCAGAGAAATGGGAAGAACAGTCGAAAATAACAGTAGTAATCATAGGTTTGGGACCTTCTGGCTTTGACACTGATTTCTTTTGTGTTCCTAAGCAAGCCCCTTAACCTGTCAGCACCATGTTTGTATAGCTATCCAGGTGTGCCTCTCTTTGGGGAAGGCGTGTGTTTATGAAGCCTGTGTTTGAATGAATGTATATAAATCACATCTTTTCTATTGCCTTTCATGACAATGTGAAAAAGAAAGCTTTTTGCGTGGGCTTAATCTGCGGCAGATCAAGGTGCGTCATGCTTTGGCCTTAGCGTTTTGTGTCTGCTCTGTCCAGCTTGCTCTGCTGGCCTTGGCCTCTGTCAGGCAGACAATCATCTATAGAGAATCCATTAGGCACCTTTGCTGGCACCAGGAGCCCCTCTTAAAAACCGAAGACTTCGTCGGGGATGAGCATGGCCCCTTCCTAACATACATAGCTTGTGCAGATGCTTGTGTTTCGGGTTCTTTTATGGGAAAGGCATCTGGGGAAGATGGGGATGGGGTTGTGGGTTGAATTGTGTCCCGCCCAAATTCATCTGTTGAAGTGTCAGTCCCCAGCAGCGCACAATGTGCCTTTATCTGGAAGCTGGGTTGGCTTGTTGTGGATGTAATTGGTTAGAATGAGGTCGTACTGGTCTTCAAATCCAAGACCACGCTTATGACAAGTGTCCTTATACAACGTTTGGATGCAGAAACATGCTCCCAGGGAGAATGCTGTGTGAACATTGTAGTTCTGCTGCCACAAGCCAAGGAACTACCAGAAGCTGGGAGAAAAACTTGGAACAGAGCTTCCCTAGCACCTTCAGAAGGAACATGGCCCTGTGACACCCTGAGTTCTGACGTCTAGCCTCCAGAACAGTGAGACAAAATGGAACTGTGGTTTTAAGACATTCAGTTAGTGGTACTTTGTTATGGCCACCCTCGGGAGTGAATACTGTTACTTTCTGAGGGGTTTTAACAAATAATGAAGACTGCTCGGATGGTTTTGCAGGGGGTGGCCATGGTTTGCTGGTCAAAGTATGTTTATTACTTATTGTTTTGAGATGTTTTATTTGTCTGTCCATTTTTTTATTGTGCACACGGGAAACGCTGTGTTCTCTTACCACTTACCTATCATGGCCAATGAGGTAATATTCCCTGTTAGTGGTTCTGATGGACATGACCTCATCAGGGTGGCATTTAAACATCTTATGTACAGATTGCATTTTTTCATGGCTACTTATGCCGACTTCTATGCTGGAGTTTCTGTTAGATACAGACACAAAGGATTACACAGATTCAAGCACAATAACTACTGTTTTAAATTAGGATCCAACCTGAATCAAACTTAGGTTTGCTTGATCAATGTTTTGGGAGTTGTCCAATAATGTTACAAAATAAGTTTAGATCTGGTTCGTCACTGACTGCAAATACTTAGTTCAGCCTCGAACTTAATTCAAAAATTCCTATTTCTGTTGAATTCTTTGCTCTACAAACTATCATGTTTCCTAATTTTCCTTTTGTACATAATTTCTCAAAGAGAAGACCAAAAAAAAAAAAAGCAAATCCTAATACTTTTTAAAAAATTCATCTTGGCATGAAATGATTTTATCTGCACTCCCTCATCCGTAAATTAAGCGAATCAAAGTCTTTTGTAACTAAATGCTTATTAATGAATAATTTATGAACTGTTATACACAGTGTGAAATAGGTATTTGGCTATGTTTTACTCAGAATGTGCCTCATTTTAGCTTCTTTTCAGCAACCAATATTGTAAGCATGAAGCCTTTGCTTCTTTCAGTCAATGACTTAAATTTCAATTTGGATGCCGTTTGTTAGTTTCTGTTGTTATAAACGTTTTCTGGGCTGGATGCACACCGGTCAATTTCAATGGAACCTCGCCGATGCTGGTCTTTGTAATAGGAGAGATGAAGGCTCCTTCCCCCACTCTTTGACAGAATGAAAAACCGCTTTTTCCAGGAAGACTGAAAAAAATGAAAACATTTTGCATCTTAGTTAAATCTCCAAGGAAGAGAAGGGATTTTAAAAATGCTCATGAAGCTGGTGGGAGGCCTGTTAGATCATGGTGCATACTTACAGCAGAGAAGAAAAGCTGAGGAGGTGGTGATTTAATAAAGTAATCTTGTTTGCAGACCTCATTTTCATAATAAAATGTAAATTGTTTGCCTAATAAAAGAAAGTGAACAGATTCAGTTTGTTCCCTGTAAAATTTGAGAAAGAACTGCTTCGGTTGGAAAACACCATGTCGCTCTGGAAAGGTCTTCAAGTTATTCAGGTATGGAAAAGAACTTCCATCCTATGGCAGGAAAACGAAGAGCCCAAAGATCCAAGGACACTATTCTTATTCAGCCAGGTCCTCCATTGCCAGGACCTTCCTTAGGTGACATTTAGAAGCTCCTTAATGTCTGGCTCTCATTTCTGGGGCACACTGCTGGCTCTCCAGATGTGAGCCAAGCTTTGTCCCTATTCCTGTCGGAGCACCAGCCACAGGAGCAGGATAATTCTGCCCTGCTCCTTGGCTTAGTAAACAGAAGCAAAAACACCTGCTCTTGAAAATGAGGCGGCAGAGTGGTCACCTGAAAAGGTTTCCAAAATGTTAACTGCTCCTCTGTAAGGATTGAAATTTAGAGATTTATTGTCTTCAGTATTTTCAAAAATGTCTTTGAGAAATATACTACTTTTATTATTTAGAAAAACACCATGTTGTTAAAATAAACATTTTTTGCTTTCACATCCAGGCTGTAGTTCTTGTTTGCCCACGGTTTTATGAAAGACAGCCTTTACTAAAGAGTTAGAGCTTTTCTATGTAACGAAAACAGAATCAGGATTAGATAGCACAACTATGGGCACATTATGTTAGAGGTTAGTAATTCTTTTTTTTTTTTTTAACATTTTCTTTTAAAAGTTTATTTATTTAATGGGACGCCTGGGCGGCTCAGTCAGTAAAGCATCTGACTCTTGGTTTGGATGCAGGTCATGATCTCACGGGTTCCTGGGTTCTGCACTGACAGCATGGAGCCTGCTTGGGATTCTCTCTCCCTCTCTCTCTGCCCCTCCCGTACTTGTGCTGTGTCTGTCTCTCTCAAAATAAATCAACTTAAAATGAAACGTTTATTTATTTAAGTAATCTCTACACCCAACATGGGGCTCAAACTCATGACCCCAGGATCAAGAGTCACATGCTGTTCCAACTGCGCCAGAATTACTACATGAACGTAGTAATTCTTAGGCAGTTATCCTCACCTTGCCTGCTTCCCCTCCTTCTCAGCAACTCTGCCTGCTCCCCACTCCCCCATCCCTTTACACACACACACATACACACATGGAAAAGGAAAAGAAAAACAGAATGAAGCAACACTGCAAAAATAGTTTTGGCTCCTTTTTAAAAATGCATGGCAATAGACAAAAAAATCACAGATTTATTTACTGAACAAATATTTAGATGGCACCTGGAATCCCTAATTTTCCCTGCTTCCTAATCCGTAAAAGGGAGACAGTAGTATTGACCTCACAGATCTGTGGTGAGGACTAAAGGAGTTAGCATGTGAAACCTCTCTGTACTGAGCCTGGCACACAGTAGGGCTCACTAAGAGCAGCTGTTATTAATAACAGAAGAAACTTTAGCCTTTATAATGTGCAGAATAAACCAGTCTCTCATCTGCCTCTAATACAGGTGCTCTTTGGTCGTATTAAATTTAAACGGTTCAACAGCTAGAATATTTTATAAAAACTTGGTCTTAGAAATCCCTAATCACCTTGTTTACAATTAACATAATCTTAAAGTAAATATCTCTGAGGACGTAGGCCAGTTTGGCACTCCCAGGGTGTCCTCGGTATTCACATTGACTACCACCTCCAGGGCACAAAAACTCTGATGATGTTTATTGACCGTGGCAATGGAACTGTTCTCTCCAGAACTTAAGCCGAGGAAAATAACCCAGGAGTCAATTGGCTATCTTAATCTGAGTTATGAAGTCATCAGTATTCAGCCAATTTACTGGTTAAGGTATCTGAGGTCCAGAGATACTACGTGTCTGCCTCCTTGTGGCATTCAAGCAAACTCAGAGGGTTTGGTGACAGACAAACTCTGGCCATGATGACATTAGTTGTTAATAAGGGTACTAAAGTTTTTCTCTACAGCAGAATTCTGGGCTTAAAAAATGAGCTACGAGAGAAACTTCATGATGAGGTCTTTTCAGGCCACCTGGCCTTCTGCTTGTGTTCCCTGCCTTCATGGAGCTTCCTATCATATGTGGAATGTGGACGATAAACAAGATACTAAAACAAGCAAGGTAAGTGTAGATTGTGATGTGTGCATTAGAGAACACAACCAGGGTGTTGAGACACGGTGGCCAGGAAGGGGGGCCCCCGGAGGAAGAGGAGTCAGGGGAAACTTCACATGGATGAGAACGAGCCAAGCGTGTGAAGAGCTGGGTAGGCCGAGGAAGTCAAAGGTGCAGGGACAGGAAAGGGGAACGGTGTCCCAGGAAGAGAACAGGAGCCCTGAGTGGCTGGAATATAATGAGCCAGTGAGGACTCTAAGAGTGGTCTAAGATGAAGCTGGAGACAAGTCCAGCCGGGCCTGGGAGGCTGTAGACCAATACACTGGGTTTGATTTTAAAGCCAATGGATGAGCTTTGGCAAAAAAAAAAAAAAAAAAAAAAAACCCAGGGGAACAATCTCACCAATCCTCTAGATCCAGTTTGTAGGACATACAGAAAACAGAAATATGTTAGACACCATGCCAGGTGTGTCATCAGCAAAATCCAGTCTGTGAGAAACTGACGGGACAAATTTTCAGGATTTTCACCCTAGTATATGCAATTTTTGCCCTTAAACCTCTTCAGCTGGATTTTCCATAAACTTCTTTCTCTCATCCCTCTATCTCCAGGTGCCTTTTATGAAGCGGTGATACCGACGCCTGTCCAGCCTCCCTACCTAGAACACTCTGAGTCACCTTAACTGCCACACTTCCATCCGTCTTATGGCCAGTCAGTGATTAAATCATGCCCGCTTTCACTTCCCAAATACTTCTGGGATCTCTCCCTATCATTCTCTTCCCATCGCTGCTGCCTTCAAGACCTTCATATGTTTCAATGTATTCAAATTCGTATGCATTCGTGACCTTCATGTGTCTCTCACTCTACTGTTGCAGGAGTGTCCAGTCTGACACCCTAATCCCAGCCTTGACATCTTCAAATCCATCCTTGACATACCCCTAAGAGTGAACACCAAATCTGACTGACCCAGAACTTTGGGCAAAGACAGAATAACAGGGACTGGGTTTACTGACGAAATACATAAAATAGTGGTTTTCAGGACACTTGGCATGGGCAATACAATCACTGATCTCTGCTAGACAGGAAACAAACAAGGTGGACCCTACAATTCCCTTGAGAGTTTCCAGGCTACAGCAAAGGAAAGGGGAACTGAGGTGGAATCAAGTGAATTCTTGAGCTGAGGAGACAGAGCTAAGGCTTCAGGGAAATTAAGACAGTAGCGTTCATGGGGACAGAGTGCCAAAGAGGAAAGAGCGGCATGCAGAAAGAATCACAGAGACATGCCTAAATTTTTAAGATTTCAAGAGTATTAATTAATATATGTGTGTGAGGAAACTACTCGAGGCCAGAGAAAGAACCACTAGAAAAGATTAGAGAAAAGAGTATCCAGCACTCATACAAAATCAGAAAAAGTACCTGTTCCCTCCAGCCAGACTAGTAACATTTGTAATTTATGAGGCATTAGGTAGAGTACTCAGAAAGGTCCTGCCCCAGTAGTGAGGAATAATTATCTCCGGGGTGAGGACTGCTCCAGATCCACCCAACAAATCATAGAACCTAGCCATTTTTTAAAAAATGCTTATTTATTTATTCTTGAGAGAGAGAGAATGCATGAGAAGGGGAGGGGCAGAGAGAGAGAGAGAGAGAAAGAGAGAGAGAGAGAGAGAGAGAGAGAGAGACAGGCTCCCAGCTGCCAGTACAGAAGTGGACACAGGCCTCAAACTCATGAGCCATGAGATCATGACCTGAGCCGAAATCAAGAGTCAGATTGCTTAACTGACTGGACCATCCAGATGCTCTAAAAGCAAGTTTTAAAAGGTTCAAATTGTTTCCAAAAAAAAACTTAACTGCATCCCAGAACAAGCTCAAGATTTGTAGAGATACAAAAATATGCAGCACTCAACAAGGTAAAAATGTCAATGTCTGACAACCAGTGGAAGACTACCAAATGCGCGAAGAGGCAGGAAAACATGACCCATCATTAGGAACATAATCTATTTAAATGGGCCTAAAAGTGACACAGATGTTGGAATTATCAGAGAAAGTTGTAAAAACAGTTATTATAACTGTATTTAATGTATTCAAAGAGTTAGGTAGAGATACAGATGATATAAAAAAGACCCAAAGTGAACTTCCAAAGATGAAAACTAGAATGTCTCAGAAACAAGCAAATAAAACACCCTAAATCAGAGTCACAGCAGTTTAGTGGACATGAAGACAAAGTAATAGGAACTATCAACATAAATGCAGAGGGAAAAAAGAATCAAAACACATTAAAAGAGCACCAGTACGCTCTGGGACAATTTCCTTTTTTATTTTTTTAAGTTTATTTATTTTGGGAGAGAGAGTACATTCTCCTGAGTGAGTGGGGGTGGGGCAGAGAGAGAAAAAGAGAGAGAGAGAGAGAGAGAGAGAGAGAGAAAGAGAGAGAGAGAATCCCAAGCAGGTTCCATGCTGTCAACGCATAGCCTGATGATCTCATCCGGATCATGACCTGAGCCAAAATCAAGAGTTGGACGCTTAACCCACTGAGCCACCCACGTGCCTCATTGTGAGACAATTTCAAGTGGCCTACTATACAAGTAATGAAATCCCTAAGTGGGTAGGGATACAGAAAAAATATTTAAAGAAATAATGCTGAAAAGTGTATACATTTAAAGAAAACTAAACCCAGAGATCCAAGCAGATCAGGAGCCTCAAACACAAGGTACATGAAAAAACTACATTAAGTCATGTTGTAATCAAATTGCTCAAAACTAGTGATAAAGAAAATAATCTTAAAATCAGCCAGAAGGAAGGAAAATATGTTTGCAGAAGGAAAAAACAACAACATATGAAAGACATTAGATTTCTCATCAAAAATAATATGAACAAAAAAAAGAGTGGAGAAAATACTTAAAGTACTGAAAGAAAAACCTGTCATTCTAGAATTTTATATGCAGCAAAAATATTCTTCAAAAATAGGGGCAATTTCAGGACATCTCGGTGGCTCAGTCAGTGGAGTGTCTGACTTTGGCTCAGGTCATGATCTCATGGTTCATGGGTTTGAGCCCTGCATTGGGCTCTGTGCTGACAGCTAGCTTAGAGCCTGGAGCCTGCCTTGGATTCTGTGTCTTCTTCTCTCTCTGCCCCTCCCCTGCTCATGCTCTGTCTCTGTCTCTCAAAAACTAAAATGGAATGTTAAAAAAATAAAAAAAAAATAAAGGCAATGTCAAGACATCTTTCAGATATACAAAAGCTAAAGAGATTCCTCAACAGGAGGCCTGCACTACAAGAAACATTAAAGGAAGTCCCCTGGGTGGAAAAAAATGATATCCAATAGAAATCTGAATTTATATGAATGAATGAACAACACTGAGTGGCAACTGCAAAGATAAATATATGAATTTTTTCTGTATTACTTAAAACATTTAAGAAATTCAACTGACTGTTCAAATAAAATACTAATACTATGTGGTGCAGATTATAACATATGTGTAGGTAAAATGCAATTTTATTAAGTAAAAGGCATTAAGCCCAGGAGGGGAAAATAGAAGTACACTTCTATAAAATTCTTATATGTGAATTGGTATAATATCACTTGCAATAAGATAGACTGTGACATGTTAAAAATATATACTATATGCCCTAGTGTGACCACTAAAATAACAAAACAGTTACAATTAATAAGCCAAGAAAGGAGATAAATAGTATCATAAAAATACTCAGTTAATTAAAAAATCAATGGGGTGCCTGGATGGTTCAGTCAGTTAAGTGACTGACTTTGGCTCAGGTTATGCTCTTACAGTTCATGGGTTTGAGCCCTGCATTGGGCTCTATGCTGATGGCTTAGAGCCTGGAGCCTGCTTCTGATTCTATGTCTCCCTTTCTCTCTGCCCCTCTTCTACTCATGCTCTGTTTCTCTCTGTCTCAATAATAAGTAAACATTACAAAATTTAAAAAAAAATTAAATATCAATGAAAAAGAGGGAAAAGGTGAACAAAACAAAAGAGACAAATAGAAAACAATCCTATGATAGACTCAAACCTGATCACATCAATATTCACATTAAGTGTAAATGGTCTAAAAAATTCAATTAAAAGGAAGAAGCTGTCATGTTGGATAAAAAACAAGACTCAACTGCATGGTACTCACAAGAAACACATTTTAAATATAAAGACACATAGGGTGCTTGAGTGGCTCAGTCAGTTAAACGTCCAAGTCTTGATTTTGGCTCAGGTAATGATCTCATGCTTCATGGGAGTGGGTTTGAGCCCCACATCTGGGCTGTGCACTGACAGGGCAGACACTGCTTGGGATCCTCTCTCTCCCTCTCTTTCTGCTCCTCACCTGCTCCTACTCCCTCTCCCTCTCATTCTCAAAATAAGTGTTAAAAAATAAATACAAAGACACAAATGGGTTATAAGTAAAAGGTCAGTAAAAGGATATACCATGCCAACAGCAGTCAAAGCAAAGCTGGACTGGCCATAGCAAGATCAGATTTCATAGCAAAACAATATTACCAGGGATAAAAGCCTTTTCATAATGACAAAGAGGTCAATTAACCAAAAGGACATAATAATCCTACACATTTATGTACCTAATAACAGACTTTCAACATATTTGAGGCAAAAACTGCTAGAACTGCACTGAAATGGACAAATCCACAATTATAGTCAGGGCTTTCAGAACCCCCCTTTCCATAACTGATAGAAAAAAATAGGCAGAAAACTACAAAGATTTAGTGGACTTAAACAACACTATCAGTAACAAACTCGACCTAATTGATATTTATAGAACACTCAACAACAGCACAATGAACACCTTTCTCAAGGACACATGCAACATTTCCCAAGATGGATCATGTTCTGGGTCATAAAACTAGTCTCAATAAATCTGAAAGGATCCAAGGTTTGCAAAGTATATTTTCAGAGCATAATGGAATCAAATTGAAAATCAATAACAGAAAACTTTTGGGAGTGATGCATATGTGGTAATAATTTCCCAGGCATATACACATATCAAAACTTATCACATTATACATTTTAAATATGTGCAGTTTATTATATGTAATTTTTACTTTAATGGCTATTTCAGGGGTGCCTGAATGGCTCTGTCAATTAAGCTCTGACTCTTAATTTTGGCTTAGGTCATGATCTCATCGTTTGTGAGGTTGAGCCCCATGTCAGGCTCTGTACTGACAACATGAAGCCTGCTTGACATTGTCTCTCTCCCTCTCCCTCTGTCCCTCCCCACCCTCCTCTCTCTCTCTCTCAAAATAAATAATAAACATTAAAAAAAAAAAAGCTTTTTCAAAAATAGGACCAGTCTAAAATGCAAATCTCTTGTTCAAGGATTGATGGTCCTATGAGGTCAAGATCTGGAACAACCTTATCCTCGGCTCTCCAATGCCCTACTTGATATCCACATTGTCCTCTGATAGATCCTGCCTGTAACCCACTCATTGCTTTGCCCATGTCATCCCTCTCTGCTGAGATGTGCTCTTCACCAAACTCTCTTAAAACCCTATATATCTTTTAGGGTCCAACTTACATGCCTTCTCATAAAACCTCTTCAGATTCCCCAACTACTTGTATGCCCTTTCTTTTTCAGATTCCCATAACATTTCACACTTTCATGATTCCTTCTATACCCCAATTGTTTGTGCTTATCTTAGCTTCTCAATACAGTAGCCTACATGTGTTTATCTTAACTTCCCAACAAAATTTATAAACTCATTGAAAACAATTATTACTTACCCTGTGTATCATCTATAATATGAAGCACAGTAACTTACTAATAATAGGCACTTTGATAATTTGATTTCTGATTTTTTTCATCCTAACCTAAGCTTTTCTAACTACCCACCTGCAATGAACCATGTAAACATGAACAAGGACCTTTGAATAATACACCTCGAGCCACCCCTATAATAAACAATTCAGGCAGTTTCTCCAAGTGAGAACTTCCTATTAAATTATGAAATATTCTTTAGTCTTTTCTGGGTTATAGTTTGCTTCAGCACCATCTCCAAGCAACAGATGGAACATTTGGTTAATGAAAGTCAGAAAATGTCAAATTTCTAGACAGGTGAGCTCTCACAAAATAATTAATTGAGCATAACAACCTCTGCTACACTCTCCATACCATGAATCATTGTCCCAGAATGCCACCCGTTATCCTCACTAAAACTATCTTCTGTTTTCTGGCTCTCCTGATGAGAATTGTTTGTCATTTTCTATAAAGCTTTTTCCTTAGAGTATATCCCTTGGGTACCTGGACTCTTCTGAGACTTGGGCTCCATTATGGCTGTCGGTTCACGTCTGCCAAAAGGAAGAGTTAAATGTCAGTTAGTCCTCAAAGAACAGTGTGCTTCACTGATCAACCACTCAAACATCCAGCATCAGGACGGTGTCCAGGAATGCTGCTGAGATGGACCATCATGCCCCCGCTTTTCATTCTGCTCCAAGGCTGAGTGTAGCCACAGTTAGAAGGACATATCCAAGCAGCTCGTGCTCACCAAGTGGCCAGTTCTGTGGAGGTGTTGCCAGCGTGTCTGAAGGGACCATGTTCCCTGGGCTTTCTCTGCTCCTGCTCCGTAAGTGACCCTGACAACAAAGTCCCTGGGGGAAGCAGCACCAAGGAGGAGAGACAACAGGGCAGAGGGCAGGATGCTATGAACCAAATGCAGCTGAGAAAACATTTCTAGCCAAGAGGAAGCATAAGATAAGTGCTTTTCCGTGCCAGGAACTTGCTTTCTCCAGAGGAAAACAAGAACAGGGGCCCTGTTCTTCAACTGCTGCAGGTGCCTGCCTGACTCTGGGGACTAAGGCTCACGTGGTGAAACTGACTCTGAGAGGTGGGGGCCTGTCCTGGGCAGCTATGCTGGCAATCCCTTGACCAACGTGGGGCCCTTGTGAGAAGGAGGATACTACAGGGTAAAGGGCCTCAAGGGCAGGTGAGATCTTTGAGCTCAGGGATGCGTCGGTGATCAGTTCTTACCTTGAATTAGTAAGACTCTCAATAATGAAGAAAGCATTGAGCAGGGCAGTATTGAGAGTGCCAGTAAAATGGGGGGAGGCAAAGGGCCCTTGCTACATATTTTGCATATGATATAAAATAATATATGACACACAAAATATGTGTTAATAGACTCTTTATGTTATCAGTACGGCTTCTGGTTAACAGTAGGCTATTTGTGGTTAAGTTTTAGAAGGAGTCAAAAGTTATACATGGGGTTTAAACCGTATGAGGGTTCATCACCTCTAGCCCCCTGTTGTTCAAGATTCAAGTGTGTATGTCTATAAATACTGGATTACATACGTAATATATATATTTCATGTTATATATATGAAATCCAGTATTTGTATATATATATGTGAAATCCATTATATACAAAGCCTATTATATAAATTTTTCTTATATGAACAAAATAAGCCTAAGCTTCTGTTATAGAAATAAAATTATACATTATACATGAAATCTCATTCAATTTCATACATATTTCTAGATATAAAACATATAGATTTTACATACACTTTTACATATAATAACATAAAACTTACACTACTTTTACAATGATACAATACACATTTTACAGATGGGGAAACTGTTATCAGAAGAGACTAAGCAATTTGCCTTTGAACTCATAATTAAAAAGAAAGGGACCTGAAATTCTAACTTGAGAGTTGCTGTCTCAACCACCTTGCTTCTCCTTCTATCTAAGAAAGAAGAATGGGGGTGCCTGGTTGACTCAGTTGGCTGAGCGTCCAACTCTTAATTTTGGCTCAGACCATGATTCCAGGGTTGTGAGATGAAGCTCCATGTTGGGTACAAAGCCTGCTTGAGATTCTCTCTCTCTCTCTCTCTCTCTCTCTGCCCCTTCCCCCTGCTTGTGCACATGGGCTCTCTCTCTCAAGTAAAATAAAACAAAATAAGATAAGATAAAATAAATAGAAGAATTAAACCTTTTCATAGTTCTGCTTGCATTTATTGTCATTGCCTTCAAACAAAAAAGCCTTTCAGATTTATCTCTTTGATCCCATTCAGGAGGACCTACGCCCACGCCCACTATCATTGCCCATAACCTGTTCATTTTAATGTCATTAGGTATTTGATGAGTGTGATGCCAAGAGGTCCTATGTCCTTCCGACTGTACAATGCAAGAAAGTTATGAACCAAGACCCCATAACAGCAGTTTTTTTCAATTAATATTTTAGACCAGAAGCCCTGAGAACCTAAAACATTCAAACCAAGCAGTACTTACAGGCAGCCAGCCAGTCACTGGTTCAGGTCTCAGCAAAGTGCCTGTCCCTGGGTCTCCTGACCCTATCCCTGTTCACTCTGGGCTTTTAGTGGCAAGATGAAAATACATACAAGCTGCTTTAAATGCGAACCAACAGGAAGTTCCTGAACTACTATCTTAAGACAGATTTTACTTTGCCCTAGGCTAAAATGGAAACTATTGTCCTAGGGGAACTCCTGGGCTTTCAGTCTTTCTGTGGCTTGGCACAGAACTGCCCTTAGCATTCCAGCTGTCTAGCATCAAAAAATAAAAGCAAACAATGAAAAAAATTCCCATTAGCCCTTGTCTATAGTCACAATGATTCTTATTGAGAACAGCCTCAGCCTTGCTTTGACCTCCTGCAGTCATTACTGTTGAAATAATTCTTTCGCTTCCCACCATCCATTTCCTCCTAATGTCCTCCTGGGGAAGGTAGGAAGGATTCCTTTGTACCAGATGAGGAAATGAAAGCCTGCCTTCTCCCCAATACAGTTGCACACACCAGCAATCTCCAGGACGCTTTGTTTCTTCATCCATAACACAGTTGTCATCAACAGGGTGGCACTAGACAGGCTCTCTTGTACAGCCACTGAGTAATTCTTAAAAATAAGAATTTTGTTCACAGGAGGGAATGGCAGTCAAGCCTTGTTGAAATCCTCGCTTCCTTTTGCTTCTAAATTAGTCTTCCCATTTCATTCTCTTCTGCCCTCATCTAGTAGCTTTGTCTCTTCATTTGTTTCTCTACCTCCATGCGGTTCATTCAATTCAGAATTCCCAGAGCACCTTCCGTAGGTATTTCCCCACTCTACAAGAATTTATTGACACTGGGAGTGTGGAGACCCTCTTGAGATTGGTGATCTTGATCTTGAATTTAGCAAGGTATCTGTCTGATTGATGTATGGTTTTCTCTAGTGGCATTTGGCTGTTCAGGAGAAGAATGGGGGAGTTGGGGAATGAGGTTTGTTTCAAGTTAATGCCTTTTTTTTTTTTTTTTTTTTTGGCCAGGAAGATAGGAACAAGGGAAGTTAGATATTTGTGAAAGACTGCCCCAAATGATAAACCATGGAATCAGAGGGACATAAGGAGGAAAGAGAGACTAGAAGGGGACTCCTCAGGAGGAAGCACTGATGAGATTGAAGAAAGATGGAACCAGCTGGCTGGAAAAGTAGGAGGTGCTGCTAAGAGACAGATGATTGACTGATGATCTTAAACACAGAGCAGCTGAAGGGAGTGGGGGCTTTGTGATACTGTAGAAAAAAGGTCATTGGTGATGAGGAAGTCAAGGAACTGAGTGAGAGGCAAGCGGTGTTTGGTTATCCATGTGGACATCCAGTTTATCCTTTTGGAAACTCTCTAAAGATTTTTGAAATATGAGAAACAGGATAAAGGCAATCATCTCTTCTTACCTCTCCCAACATAATATACACAACAGTGTCTATT
Organism: Mungos mungo; assembly: GCA_004023785.1. Lineage (NCBI taxonomy): Eukaryota > Metazoa > Chordata > Mammalia > Carnivora > Herpestidae > Mungos > Mungos mungo. Next base: position 164,816 of record PISW01001742.1, on the reverse strand, counting down.
TTTATACTTGGATTCATTTGTAAAGGCAAAAGCAGACACAGATGTCAAAGGAGGACCCTGGGATCCACAGAAGGCTGAAGTCAGAATCTTCTTTATTTCGAAAGAATATTTAGGTCCAGTTTTGGGGGGACTAGGTAATAGAAAATGGCCCAAAGATTGTGGGCTAGGGAGACAGCTAACAAGACCACCGCTAGGGCAAGGGATGGGGCTTCCTTTTTCTTCCTTCCCTTTCCCTTTATTGTCCTGAGTCCTTATTCCTTCTACCTGCTTGGCATTGGAGCAATGGGATTAGGGTTGATAGGGAAAGGGTGGCAATCTCGTTCATAATAGAAATAGAGAGGGAGACAAGCAAAGTAAGAAAGAGATCCCCGAAAGTGGGCACCCCACATATAGCTTCTTCCCCAAAGCCCATCTCATACACAGGGTGTGATGCAAATCCTGGCAGCCAGTGTTTCCTAGATCCTCCCGTTGGTCAGCAATGGGGGTTCCTTGCTTCTCAGTTTATTTGTATTTCTAATTTTTCTTTCAATGTTTATTCATTTTTGAGAGAGAGTGTGTGTGATTGAAGGAGGGGCAGAGAGACAGGGAGACACAGAATCCAAAGAAATTTCCAAGCTCTGACCTATCATCTCAGAGTCCAACATGGAGCTCAAACTCATGAACCATAAGCCCATGACCTGAACCAAAGTCAGGCACTTAACCAACTGAGCCACCCAGGTGCCCTGCTACTTCAAATTCTATTGTAACAGAAGTAATTATCTTTCATTCCTGGGCCTGGGAAGGAAAAAGCATTTCCATATGGATTTTGAATAGATTGTGAATTTGAGAAATCAGCCAAAAACTCGAAATATCAGCATTTAGCATTATTTCATTCTTTTGCCTTTTGTCCTGGGAGAGGTGTGTGTGTGTGTGTGTGTGTGTGTGTGTGTGTGAATTTAAATGCTTTTTATTGCTTTTACTTCCTGTTTAAGTTAAAGGTATTTAATAAGAAAGAGTATTTCATTTCAGCATTTATTGGTAGGAATTGGATAGTAAGCACAACTGGGGATATAAGAAGAATTGAACACAGACTTTGTTCTTTATAAGCTAATATGGGAGATATGTTGACATAAGAAAACAAGCTGAGTGCTAGTCAGAGTCCTATCAGGGAACAGCACTCCCCAAGGGTTTATGGAAGAGAGTGACTGAAGGGACTGTCTACAGAGGTGTTGGCCGGATTAAGAGACCCAGGAAGGGATGGTGAAGCAGTTAGTGTCTAGCAATAATGGGGAGCCTTTACCACCTCCAGGCCTCCTGGGATAAGAGGAGGGAGCAACGTTTCCAGATTCTGGTGAGAGTGGTAGCTATGGATGAGGTGCCACAGCATGGGAGCAGCGGTATAGGGAGGGGAACGTGGCCATTGTCAAAACCATGGCCCTCTTGGAGAGAGCAGAGGTGTGTGGGGAAGGAGCAGAGATTAGAAAAGAACAGTCAGAGAACTACATGGCAACCCAGAACTATGTGGTATCTGGAAATGGAAGCAAATGCTTTGAGAAGATAGAGGGGTCCCCCCATCACATGCTGCCAAGAGGGTGAGCAAGAGGAGAACTGAGAGCTGGTCACTGGATTTGGCTCCTTATCCTCCTATATCTTTCTTTATAGCTGTTCTCACTATCTGAAATTATATGAACTATCTGTCTTTTCTACTAAAATACAGATTCCATGAGGACCAAGACTTTGTGTTACCTGTTCTATCAATGTCAAGAACAGTGCTTAGCACATAGTTCAATAAATATTTGTTGAGTGAAAATACACACTTCCCTGTAGGTGACTGTCATGGTTAATCAAAGACAAGTGGTGGCTTCTCATGTAGGTGTCACTTACTCAGCACATGAATTCCTACATTTTTACATAACCACCCACACCCTCTAAATCTTTATGCCTGAAAGAGAAATTGGCCCTCAGCTACCACAAGACCTGTCATAAGTTAGAAGAAAAATTGTGAGCCATCTGCAATTTCATGGAAAGTACAAATCCTCCAACACAGCTCTTTTCAATCACAAATGGATCATCTGGCCCTCCCAAATGAGAGGGACACTGTCCCTAGTGGGTGTGTGGCTGTTAGGGGCTGGTTGATTAATTATAGAAAATTCTCTTCTGCTTTTCTTATCTAACCCACTCCTTTTCACTCACATATAAACCTCTTGGTTTTAAAAATTTGCCCGGGGTACTTATATTATTTTAAAACATTAAATTTTTTTAAGCAGATGAAATAAATCTATTTTTACAAATTACCTCCTCCCATGTTTTTCTTACTTGTTTTTCTCCCCCCTCCTTCTTATGTCCAACCTCACTAAGGGGTGTGACTATCCCTTAGCACCCTCCCCGGGGCCCCCAGGGCCCAAGGCTTCTCACCTGTTCAAGTTCCCAGTCAAGTTTTAGGTGTATTCTACCACTGGCTCGCAAGCTCCACGACAAAATGGAATCACGTGAAGAGGTTCAATGACCCTAGTCCTGGCCATGCTTTCAGAGACCCTGACTCACTGGTTTAGGTGCTCCCTGGGGACGGAAAAGCACTCCAGGTGAGCCTCAGTGGAGCCACGGTTGACCAGCATCCCATCTAGAGTCCCTCTCATTGGGGTCTTTGGAGCCCTCCCCTTTCTGAATAAACTCTTCAAACTCCTTGGAATTTTCCATACATCTCCTTAAATTCACAAAGACCAGGCTCTTGCTTGATGACTCAGTATTTTCATAACAACACCCACAGAAGGAAATGTCTCCTTACTTGATGTTATAGTTCTTTCGAGTTTGCAAAGCCATTTCCCACACATTATTTCTCTGACTCCTCCCAGCGGCCCCGTGAGGTGGGAATTCAGGGCCAGGATGAGGTGAGGACAGCCAGAGCAGCTATCTGCAAATTTAGGGCCAGGGAGGCCGCATGTAGCAAAACAAACAAACAAAACAACACAACAAAACCAAAATAATAACAACAAAATGAAACAACAAAAACAATAATAAAAAAAAACTTCTCAGAAACAGGATTCCCAGTTAAATTGGAATTTCAGGTAAGCAATACATTTTTTAAGTGTTAAAAATTTTTTAAATGTTGTATTTTAGTTTTTGAGAGACAGAGAGAGACAGAGCATGAGCAGGGGAGGGGCAGAGAGAGAAGGAGACACAGAATCCAAAGCAAGCTCCAGGCTCTGAGCTGTCAGCACAGAACCTGACATGGAGCTCGAACTCATGAACTGTGAGATCATGACCTGAGCTGAAGTTGGATGCTCAACCAACTGAGCCACTCAGGTGCCCCAGAAATAATTTTTTAATGTAAGTATGTTCCATGCAATATTTGGGATATACTTATTTGCAAAAAAAATGTTTTTCTGAAATTCTAACTTAACTGGGCACCGTGTATTTTACTGGGCATCTGTAACCTGAAGCTTAGGCTTGGGGCTGTGACATTCTTGCCTTCCTGTGATGTTTTGGCAACTGGCCAGCTTGAGCTCCTGCCCGTCTTCCTCCTCTCTTCTGTATGGGTAGTCATTATCCTCAGAAAGAGCCTCTTCTGGATATTAGAATCTGCTTGTACTTCCTCTCCCTTGTACCCCCTCTCTTTCCCTCCCTTCTTTCTGTGGCCTAAATTATTTATACGTTCAGGCTGGTTTAAAAAAAAACACAACCAAACATTTATTCAGGAGTTTCTGCGTCCGGGCATGGTGCTAAGAGCTTTGTATTTATTATTTCATTTACTCCTTACAGGCTCTTGGAGTTTGGGACTGCTTCCTAGGTACCTTCATAGAACTGTTTCCATCTTCAGATGGAGAAACAAGGTCTATGGAGGTTGAGAGATTCTTCAAGGTCATACAACGTAGAAGTGGCGAAGCAAGGATTTGAACAGGGCTGTCGGGAGTCCAGAACCTTTGCTCTTAACTAGCCTGCTAGGAAATCAAGGTGATACCAAGAGGTTGTGGCTTTGCTAGTCAAGTCTTCTAGCTTGCTCTGTTTAGCTTTCTGAAGCTCCTTGGGATCTGGAAAGCATTGGAAAGTTCTCTTCCGTGTGCCATCTGGGTGGCCGGAGAGATTCAGGGTTGACAATACAGCAATCTATAAAAGGAATATACATTTTTGGAAACCTTATTTTTAACCCTGAGGAAAAGACGTGTCAAGGCTTTTGAAGAAAGACTTTAGCAGCCAAGTAAACACTAAATCAACCTAGGGACAATGTTCTTTAAACACATTGGCTGAGGCTAAGGGGCAAATAGTTTACACTGATTCTGGGTAGCTGGCCACAAATGTGATGTATCAGAGAGGCGTTTTTTTTTTTTTTTTTCAAGTGTTCCATATCTTTTTTGGTCTAAGCTTCCCCTGTGCTTTAGCAGTCTGTAAATATTTGTGCAATTAATGTATTCTGGCAAATGTCTCAAGAGAAAAGCAGGCTTCATCGTGCTCAGCAAAATTGCAATTAGCAACACAAAAGAAAAAGAATTTGTCTCTTTCATCTCCGTGCTTAAAAACTGTCAGCATTCAATACGGCTGGAAGCTTCAGAAAAGATAATTTGCAAAAGCTGATTTTCCTAAGCTTTTAAGAGTTAGTCCTTTACCCTGGTATGAAAAAAAACACTCACTTGAAAATTATTTTTTTCCCTTCCCTACTTACCATTAATTTATTATAATATTATGTTATAATAATGTAATCATAACAAAAGGTGTTTTAGAGGGAAGTTCATTTAAACATGTTAGTAATGTTGTCAAAGGGAGTGTTTTGCATTGTCGTGCCCGCAAAGCACTGGGGGAGGGGAAACACAGGTGGCCTCCCTTTAGAAATGGTTGCCTAAGTGATTGGAGAGGAAGAAGAAAGAAGGGTGGCTACTGCCACCAGCTGGAGAAGCAGTGCACCTGGACCCATCACTGCAAGCCATTGCCATCTGCTCCTTCCTGACAAGTCATGGGCTTCCTCTACAAGTTGCTCTGACCTTGAAGCTCCTGTACAGCCTCTGAAGTTCCCTGGCAAATGTTCTGTACTCCTGAGCACAGTTGCTATTCAATCTTGGGATAAGATGGCTAGCCAGGTGTTACGGACTGAGTGTTTGTGTCTCCCTAAAATTCTTATGTTGAAATCCTAGCCCCCAATATGGTGATATGTGAAGGTGGGTCCTTTGGGAAGTGATTTGATCCTGAGGGTAGGCTCCTCATGAATGGATTAGTGCCCTCATTAGAGATCCCTGAAAGCTCCTTATCCCTCCCGTCATGTGAGGCTACAGCAGAAATATAAAATCTATGACCCAGGGAGTGGACCCTCACCAGACACGGAATCTGCCAGCACCTTGATCTTAGACTTCCCAGCCAGCCTCCGGAACTGTGAGAAATGCATGTTTGTTGGTAAAGCCACCCACTCCAGACTGATGTCACGGCAGCCTGAGCTGACGAAGACACTGGGTCTGTGAAGAGCCAATGAACTGCTGGCCCTTTGGTGATCTTTTTTCCAGTGGTTTCATTTAGGCTTTGCTGTCGTGTGTGCTGATCTGCAAGGGAGACTTTTGATATCAGTGTAAAAGCCCTACGTGAGAATATCCAGGCAGGCTTGTTAAATGAGCAGATTCCTGGTCTCCACCCCGGGAATACAGAATTACAATGGGGGTAGGATTGGGGTGTGAGAATCTGCTTCATACCCAGACGCCCCAGGATTCCCAGGCATCCAGAACTTGAGAATCTCTAAAGTAAAAAAGTCACACTAAAAAGTTCATTTCCCAGGGCACCTGGGTGGCTCATTTGGTGTGGTGTCTGACTTGAGCTCAGGGCATGATAGTTTGTGGGTTCGAGCCCTGTGTTGGGCTCTGTGCTGGCAGCTCAGAGCCTGGAGCCTGCTTCCGAGTCTGCGTCTCCCTCTTCTATGCCCCTCCCCTGCTCATGCTCTATCTCCGTCTCTCAAAAATAAGTATGTTAAAAAAAATTATTTTTAAAAAGTTCATTTCCCCGTCCATACTGCCTCCTTTCACCCTTTCTGGTGTGGCTAAAATGGAAGAGGATTTATTTCCTCTGGGATCCTCCTCTCGGAGTCCGCAAGCAGCGGGACACCCCCTTCCCTGCATTCCAGGGTAATGTGCACACAACTCCTTTGGGGCCACTATATTACTGGAGGGATTTGTTAACCTCCTTTGGGGAAAACTACATTTCCTGGTCATCTTTTTTAGCCCTATCCCTAACCCAACACCTAGCATTTAGTAGGACTTTGGTGTTTTGATCTGCGTATCTTTGGAGGACTCTTAAGGGTCACATTCCTTCAGAAACTAGTGATACCTATGCTGCTGTTGCTTGCCTCCCTGCCTCGTGACACAGACGGACTGCTGCTTTACCCTGGTGACCACCTCCTTCTCACTCGGCCAGAGGCTTGCTGGAAAAGGGCCTAGAAGCAGGAGGGTGTGCCTATGGGGTCCAAAGGCAATCTCTGGTTACCAAAGTAGCCGGTGGCAAGATTTCAGGTGACGGGCTGTGAGACCGGACAGAATGAAGAATCGGCCACCGAAATAAAGAATTGGTCACCTCGGGTCTGCGGCCTTCCAGAAGACATCATCTTCTTTCTCACAGAGGGGCCTTTCTTTCCTTGAGGCTTTAAACCATGTGAATACACTGAACTCCAGCACTTTGAAACCTGTTTTGGGCAATTCATAAACACAACAGGCTTAGGTGGTTTATGGAAATTTGCTCAGAGAAAACCGCTCAGGGCAGAGCCTAAAGCTGACTGTGCATGTGGTAACAGCTAACACTTAAAACACTTCTCTCAGGGCACCTTGAGAGAAACTAGAGAGAAACCCAGATCTGAGCCCACTGTGCCCCCAAAGACAGCACACTTCTGCGCTGTCTTCCATGTGCGCCAAGAAGGTGCTGTGCACATTACTCCCGCAGGGCGCAGCTTGCGTTCTAAATAACAAGGAGAACTATGAATGTGTATTCGCCGGGTTTGAGTTCATAGAAGGATCAGAAAAGTTTAAGAATGGAGGTGTGACTGAGCACATAACCAACTTGGAACAGGAATTCGGATCTTGATATGCAGAATGTCTGCCCAATGAAGTGCTCAAGGATGAAGGCTCTTAACAGCCATCTATATCACTCATCTAAGGGACAGGAAGGAATATTCATTACTTGTGAGCTTACTACCTACGGTCGCTCAGAGAATTTTTTAAAGAGCCCCAAACCCTGATATTTGGAATCTTTAAGGAAGCTTACAAGCAAACAACTAGAGTGCTATAATTTTTACTTCCAATTACAATGCACTTAGGCGCATTTATTTCTAGGAGAGGTTCCTTTAATAGGAACACACAGCTGGTGAATTTTGAGAAAGGTAAGACAAATGCTTGTTGATTCTTGATTCATGATCTACACTGAAATTTCGTACATTTGGTATACTTAAGATAGCAGGAAGCCAGGGACAAATCTAATAAACTGGCCCTAAAGTTAATTATTTTCATACAGAAAATACTTCTACTCCGTCTGATTTTGTTGCCAAATTAATAAGTGGTTGCCCATCACGACCAGCGTTATAAGTTAATTAACCCTTAGGGGCGCCTGGATGGCTCAGTCAATTGAGCGTCCGACTTCAGCTCAGGTCATGATCTCAGTGCTTGTGAGTTCGAGCCCCGCATTGGGCTCTGGGCTGACAGTTCACAGCTTGGAGCCTGGAGCCTGCTTCAGATTCTGTCTGTCTCTCTGCCCCTCCCTTCTCTCTCTCCCTCTCTCTCTCTCTACTATAATAAGTTAATTAACCCTTTACGTGAAGAATCTGAGGTTCCTTAGTGGTGGTTTACGTACAGTTCTTTGGTGTTCCAGCCTCAAAAGAAACCTGAATTATATTATGTGTTGAGGTCAAGTCAGTGAGGTCAATTATTATCCTGTTTTCCCATTTTTCACTGTCATAAGAAAACTTTAGAAGCAAAGCAAACTGAGAAGGTTAGGAATTAAGCAACCACATTTTAATCAATAAATATAACATCTGTGTGTTAACCAGTTATTAGGCAGAATAAAATAGTAACTTATCAAGAATTCAAAAAGTAACCTTGAAAACAAAGTGCAAAAATCTTTGCCCACATACAGAATTAGAGGTAACGGAAAATTTACTCAGAATAAGGCTTGGGATAATTGAACAAGTTCCAGGTATATGTTTAAGCTAAAAAAAAGATTATTTTGCACAGAGTGGGCAACATGTAGATTATCAGACAACGCAATTAATAAACGACTGAATGGAGGAATCGCTGAACATCAGGGAATAGGATGACTTTTATTCACATTAAGGGCCATTCTGATATCCATTTCTTGTTCCTGCCTGCCTCACTAGGCTCTTCTGTGCTCTGTATTGCAGGAAATCACATTTCCCAGGGCCTTGTCAGCTGGCTTCCAGGTAAGGCTGGGAGGGTAAGGTGCCAGCGGGAGACTCAGGGCAGGAGAGATGAAGCTGGGGTATTTCTCCACATCTGACTTGGCTGGTATTGTCCCATCTCAGACAGGGGATTTGTCTTTGCCATGGCTCCAACTCCCACTATCCCTTGGTGGTCCCAGCTTGCACCAGGCAGCCCCCACCATGACCAAGTGGCCAGTTCCTGTGGTCTTCTGGATTAAGGGAACCACAGCTTTTCATAGCCATAGGTGATAACTGATTTCTTTTATTTGCCTTCTTTTTGATCATCTTTGTAAGTCAATCTCCTCTATTAAATCCCCTCTATTGAAATACCTAGATTGGTTTCTGTTTTCTGTCTGATTCTTATTAGATTAACTTTTTCTCCTCTCCTTTAACTTTTTTGTGAATTTTTACATGGGAATCTTCCCTAAGCCAAGGAAAAAATCACTCAAATCACACTCAATACCAACTTTCTGCAATACAGGTGAACATACACTGCTTTTTCTCAAGCACTGGAACATCCTTTGCCAGGTGCAAATAGGACTGTCTGCCGTGTCACCACTGGTCATGGTGGGCACAGCTGAGAGTCATCTGCAGAGGTTGTTTTTGTTGTATGTACTAAATGAGACAACAAGGAGAAAAATACAAACAGAAAATCAGTCTTAAGAAGAAATTACAATCATCAAATGGATAACATTGTTTAAAAAAGTCTCCTGAGACATAAGAACATAAGACAGCACCAGAAAAGTTTCTTTCCTGTTGAATCAATAAATGTTCCTGAAATTAAAATCCTTTAGAATTTCTGAGTATTTCAAGAGCATTAGAAAAAAAAAAAAGACTCATGAACGAATGATCCATCGCTTTCAGCTAGAACGCATCCCTGGAATGGTTATTTTCAGAAGTAAAGTTCCTTGGTGAGCATAGAGACCACACATGGGATCTGTTTCTTCTCGTGGAAGTGGGGGTCATCAGACTGGGACTCAAAGTGCCTGGCCACCCTGTTGTTCACCCTGGTGAGGAGATGCAGGATCTCCAGGCTCTTGCCATGCTCATTCAGGACGGAGCACAGGGCCTGCACGAACCATGACCCGCTGCCTGGGTTCCTCCATGAGTAATAGCCTTCAATGAGAAAGAAAGAAGATGATCAGATTGGCTGGCCTGGCTGCACCACCAAGAATGAGCTCTCGGTGTATGGAGCCTCTGCTCTTCTGAAATTATTTTACTCTTCTCTGCGTGCAAGTCCCAGGTGAGAATAATGCTCGTGTCCTCAGGGAGCAAACGTCTTTGGTTTAGAAGGCTGCGTGAAGATGCTCAACACAAGACCTGGTGCTCCTGCATGGATACATATCAAATACCTAAGTGCTCAGAGGGAATGCCAGAGAGCACTCTGTTAACTCCGGAACTCCTCACTGCCCTCTGGGGACAGAGCTACTTTCTAATCCAAACCTCACAAGAGAGGAATTTGCAAGAGATCTCAGAGGATTGTGAGATGTGTTCCTGCTGTTGGGGGTGGGAGGGAACACAGAACTGGATCCGAGCTCCTTATGGAGAAATCTGGAAGTAAGAGGTGGCTGAATGGCCAACTGCCTTACGGGTAGAGCCCAGAGAGCCTGCCGCTCCGGGAAGGGCCACCATTCACAAGGGTAAGAGGTGTGCTTCTCATGGACCAAATATGGTCTGTGGCAGAGAGAGCTGGCTCTTAGTCCTCCCTGGGTCCTGTCCAACAGGATTTCTTGGAGGGACAAGGAGACCTCAGCAGGAAGAGTCTGGACAAGTGCCCTGGAGGATGCCCAGACGAGGAGGAAGGAATTAGGATGCACAGCCAGGAACAGAGATGCAAAGCCAAAGCCAAGGAGGTGTAGGGTCCAGGAAACCCAGAGGTTCAGGAAAGTGCCCAAGGAGAAAGCACCCAGCCTTGATCATCTCACTGGTTCTGAGCACAAGAAGCCAGGTGACCACGGGACCTGCAGTTTACCTTAACTCGCCTCCCTCCCTCCTTCCCATCTTTAACTCTGGGAGAATCTAAAAAGGATCTGGCAAACAGCAGAGGAGGGGAGTAAGGGGAAGGATCAAGGCCCTTTTAGCACCTTAGACCTAGAGCAGGGCTGATCTGGGATTAGAAGAAATTTCAGCCAAATTGGGTTCAGGGTTTTAGTTGTTATTTCAGACTGGCCATTCTGTGACTGTTTGTGACTTGAAAAGTGACAATACTGTCTAAATATCTTAGCATCAGCTGTAAAGCCATGGACCTGCTGAGGTTTCCATACAGGAGCAAAGGAATCTTCCCCTCATGACCCCCCATTCCCTCCAGTTCAAAAGGACAGCATGAAACAAAATATAGTTGTACTTGGGTTCCATGAAGAGTTGTGGTTTGTGCCCCTAGTCCTAAGCGGACTCACCAGTGTGATGAGAATCGGGTCTTTGCCCATGATAATTTGTAACAATCACTTATTGAATAAATGCACAATAAGCAGGGATAACCTTTTAGTGTGACATGATTGAGGAATCCAAATTCGTCCCGCCGCTCGCTGGTGATCTCAGCGTGAGGATTTAAGCCCAATGTTGGCAAAAGTACCAGAATGCAATTCGCTTGCATTGGGGCTCACGTAACAGATCTCGTTCAATACAATGAACTAGGGAGGCGGGTGGTGTGCAGCCACCTCTGTTTCAGCACCGCCCTGGAGCTCCCATCCTCTAACCCCTGACCTACATGGTCTTCCAGAAAACCATCTCATCCTGTGATTCTCCTCCCTAAAACAGTTCCCTTGTACTTCATTATCCTTGTGAAGTTCAGGCTGCTTCGGAGAGCACACAGGGCTCCCCACAATGGGGCCCCCCATTCACCTGTCCAGGTTGGATCCATGCTGTGCCTCATCATATCCTGTGCTATAGACTGTGTCCCCCAAACTCAAATGTTGACGCTCCAGCCCTATGTGTGGAGTTAGGGCCTTTCTGAAGGTAATTACTGTTAAAGGAGGTCATGAGGGTGGAGCCCTGATCCCAAAGAATTAGTGTCCTTATCAGAAGGACTCCACCATCTCCCTGCCATGTGGGTGGGGACAGAGCTAGAGGTAGGTGGCCTACCAGCCAAGAAGCAGGTCCTCACTAGAAACCAAAATGGCTGGCACCTTGGTCGTGGATTTCTCAGCCTCCAAAACGGTGAGGCTATTTCTGCCCTTGAGTCTCTAGCATTTTGTTACAGCAGCCCAAGCAGGCTAACATGCCCTGTGGTCCAGCCCTCTGAGTTTGACCAGAGCATCAGGCCTCTGACCCCTTGGCGCTCAGTCTGGTACGCCATCTTTCTCTTCCCCTGCTGTTTGAGTTTTCATGACTCGGTTAAGATGGCGTTCTAGGAACGCTTCTCTCACCTGCCTCCCTGGAGTTCACCCTTCTTCCCCTGCTTCCGCCAGACCTCGCTCGTAACTCCGACAGCTCTACCTTGGGTTTGTTCACCCAGCCCGATGCCCCCATGACACTGCCTCCGTCTCAATTGCAGGAAGACCACATTTTTTCCCCATGTGATCCTGGAAACCTGTGAAGTTGTCATCCTCAGGACACCTCATCTGTAGACCCTGCCAGAGCTGGTTTTCCAGACACACCTATTTACGGTCACCAGCCAATGCCTCTGGAGCAAGCACGGGACAGAACTACTACCCAACAGCGGCATTTCTAAGCAACGGGTTTTAGCTGAAACAGAGGCAGGAATTCCACTGAACTAAGGCCAACAGGGGGCTTGGGAGATGTTTGGGCTTGCTCACTCCTGGCATTTTCTGGCGCCTGTCTCTGGGTCGCGGTGCAAAGGAATCCTGGTCTGAGCTGCAGCCGTAGTTTTACACCAAAATCTCTGTGGGGTCTTGAGCATGTCACTGAAGCTCACCCCAGCTCAATTTTTTTTAAGTGTAAAACTAATACAGTAACACCTACCTGCATATTAGAAGAATGAGAAGAGGTAAGAGACACAAAAAACACTCTGTAAGATGTGAAATATTACAGAAATGTTTGTTCTTACTATGACCAACAACATGAGTGACACTCCATGGAAGGGTGGAGCTTACGGAGAGAAACATGAACACATCCCCGTGGCAGGCGGAACAATGGCCCCCGGAGATGTCCACACCCTAGCTCTGGAACCTGTGGACAGGTGACTGAACTTGGCAGAAGGGACTCCACAGATGTGATCACCGTCACGGAAGGAAGAGCTGGGGAGTACCCTGGGTGGCTCAGGTGGGCCCGGCTTCATCCCAGGACTCCTGCAAAGAGGAGAACCCTTCCCAGCTGTGGACAGAGAGAGGGACACGTTCACAGAAGAGTCACAGAGACGCGAGGCCGCTGGCTCTGAAGCTGGAGGAAGAGGAGCACAAGGCAGGGGATCCTAACATGCCGGAAAAAGCAAGGGCATGGATTCTCTCCCTTGGGCCTCCGGAAGGAATGTAGCCTTTCCAGCCCGTTTTGGAATTCTGACCTCCAGAACCGGAAGAGAATCCACTTGCATGTCTGGAGCTATTGTGTTTTGGGGGATTTAGCACTGCAGCAATAGGAAAGGAATAGAGCCCCAAGCCTGCGTGTTGATGGTGGGACATCACGGTCCGGTTAATAGGCAATGGACTTGATACCTGGGACTGTAGAATAGGCGAAGAGAAAGTCGGCTTCAACAGGGATCTTGTAACGAGGATTGGCATCTGTGTCATTGATAGGCCCCGAGTCAGCCTGGACCCCGTCATCGAGCTCTGTCCCCCGGCAAGCCTAAGGAACAAAGCAGAGATCACTCCATGGAGTCGGGAATAGGTACGCGTGTGCGCTCACCGCTGCGTCCCGGGGCTGCGGACTGCGCGTGGCTGAAGCATTTGAACAAAGGCTGTGCCAAATTAGTAAGCAAGAGCAAATGAAAATATTGCAGTGTCTTAAAGAAGCCCTCACCAGGGCGCCTGGGTGGCTCAGTTGGTTAAGCGTCCCACTTCGGCTCAGGTCATGATCTCACAGTTTGTGAGTTTGAGCCTCTTGTCGGGCTCTGTGCTGACAGCTCAGAACCTGGAGCCTGCTTCAGATTCTGTGTCTCCCTCTCTCTCTGCCCCTCCCCCACTCACGCTCTGTCTCTCTCTCTCAAAAATAAATAAATGTTAAAAAAATCATAAAAAAAAAAAGAAGCCCTCACATCCCGTGGTCTGATGCAAATACAGATGCCAAGCCTGTAGAGGTAGAGAAACAAAACGCCAACCTGCAAACCCCAACTGAAACAGCACGCACGTTCCTAAAAGTGATCCGACCCGAGTCACTCTGTAAGCTTTTTCTGTTTTCAGTGGCATTGTCTCTGAAAGGGGCTTTACCTGAATGAAGAAGAGTTTGGGTTTCTCTAGAAGGGTTTTGCATCTATCCCCCCTAAAATGGGCTGTCAAGTCCTTTATGGCCGTCACGCCGTCTGTTCCATAAATTAAATTTTCTTCTCCGTGGCTTAGTAAGATGCAGGCGAAACATGCTGAATTTCCGTGGTCCTCTTCAGATGCTGTGAACAAGCCAGGTGAAGGTTGAAAGGTTAAGACATAAGTCCTGTGGGACCTCAAAAGGGTCCTCCTCTCCAGCCTGGCAGTGGCCACTGACTGTCAGACAGGTGTTCACGGAGAGGAGGACATCTCCGGAGAGAAAGAAGACCAGTAGAGAGAAGTGAGAGGCACGGAGAACTCTAGAATTCTCCCTCAGTCTGAAACCAAGATGGGGTTGCCTCCTGAGGACGCGTGCCCCAAGTGTGGGGTGGTTCAGGGGGCTGCTGGGAGGCAGTACACTGGGCTGCTGAGGGCACGGTCCTGCTGCCTGGTAGGTCTGTGACACTAGGCACGTCACTTAACCATTTTGTGCCTTGGTTTCCTTATGTGTAAAATCTGTTCTAATAAAAAGGTACTTCCGGGGGCGCCGAGTGGCTCAGTTGGTTGAGTGTTTGACTCTTGATTTCGGGTCAGGTCGTGGTCTCACAGTTCGTGAGATGGAGCCCTGTGTCGGGCTCTGGGCTTCCAGTGCAGAGCCTGCTTGGGATTCTCTCTCTCTGCCCCTCCTCGCTCATGTATGCACTTGCTCGCTCGCTCTCTCTCTCAAAATAAATGCATAAGCTTTAAAAAAATAATGTACTTCTGAAACATATGGAATTAGAGAAAAATTTACATGTCAAGTCCCTTCTGGACGGAATGCTACAGACTTGTTCCTTCCCTACAAATGAACTCTTTGAAATTGAGACTGTTCTGTAAACAACAAACCCATCATGCTGTTGCATGAGCAGATTTCACCTTTTTAGGGAGAGATCTAAGTTTCCTGGAAGTCCCCCGCCTAGCCCGCAGACAGGGCCGGAGTGGTCCCGTCCCGATGAAAGAAAGACTTCCCAGGCTGAAATCCCTGTCCTGCAAAGGCGCCCCCGCCCCCACCCGAGCCTACCGGCCTGCTGCCCCACCGGCGTGCTGCCCCTCCAGGGAACAGGAAGAAGACGGAGGGAGGGGGTGGGCAACGCACCTTGTTTCAGCAGATCTTGCATTTTGGCACAAGAGCAGTCATTGTAGACGACTACGTCAAAACCCAGGTTTCTGAAGCACTTGAAAAGAGCCTCAGCATCTTTGTCTGTTCCGTTTCGGACGCCCATGCCTGCGGGAACAAAGTCCACGGTGAGCGCCTCCAGGCTGCGGGCTGCTGGCCAGCATCACCCTATCAGGCGCCAAGGGCAGTTTTGCTGGCTCCTGAGTAAATGCTCTCAAGGTCACAAATCAAATGAGCAACTCGGGGAGCCTGGAAGGCTCAGTCGGTTGGGCGTCCGACTTTGGCTTAGGTCATGATCTCGAAGTGCACAAGTTCGAGCCCCTGCGTCAGGCTCTGTGCTGACAACTCGGAGCCTGGAGACTGTTTCAGATTCTGTGTCTCCCTCTCTCTCTGTGTGTCCCTACCCGGCTTGCACTCTTTCTCTCTCCCGCTCAGAAATAAACATTAAAATTTATTTTCAAGGAGCAACCAATACATGAAGCAAACTCCAAGGAGAGGGTCACTCAGCTCGCCCACAGAGGGTGAGCCTCATCACGGCATCTCTCAACTCCAGCTGGGGCTACAAAGTGCCCCTTGATTCTTAGCCCTTTGGTCCAAGTCCTGCATCAGATAATGTTCATGGTGGGACCTACGACTCCAAAGCCCCTGGTAGCCTGGAATCCCTTGTTCCCGGACACAGAAGTAGCATTGGGTGGGGGCTGTCCAGCAGACGGGCACAGCCGTGCTCCAATCAAAGTCTGATACAAGCTGAAGACAACGGAAGGGAACAGGAAAGGTTAGCCCATGCCCACAACACTTACCTGTCTTTTTGTCAAAGTTCTTGTTGTTTATTATGATGCATTTTCCCACCTTCTCAAAATTCATGTTATACTGATATGTAGGCACTCGGTCCTTGGTGGTCGTGATGGATCTCCCCGAGCCATTTTTCTTCTTCTTACTGGGGAAATATAAAGCCAGTCAGGGGCTGTGGAAGGCATGTGGACAGGAATGGCCCCTCGATTCTACTCCTGGCAGGGAAGGGGTACCCAAGAAAGTGCCAATATCTGTGAAGAAAAGGCCCGAGGTGGGCGGATGGCTTTGTTTAATTGTCACATTTAAAATGAACAGGATCTCCTGCCTTGTTCCATTACCTGCCAGAGAGATGCGACTTACAGCCACGATGTGGGTACTAGGACACGCTCACCAGTGTGGCTATGATGTGCTGGTGACCACGTTTCACACCTGGAGTTGTCATACATTGCTGTAGGAACCTACTTTGGACTTCCATAGTGGAAAACTGGTAGAATCTACCAACACTGAACTTAAAACACATCCCATGACAGAGCAATTCCACTCCTGGGGATCCTCCCAAAGTAGAGTAAATATGTGTGCAAAAAGGACAGATCTATACATGCGCCCAGTGGTACCGTTTAGCAATAGCCCCAAGTAGGAAATTATCCAAATGTCCATTTATAGTGCAGTGAATAAACTGCTGGATAGCCATATAAAGAAATCCTACAACGAGAGTGAACCAACCATGACCACAGAAGCCACATATGCAAATCTCACAAATATAATATCGAATGAAAGAATCCACATACACAACATTAATACCTGATAATAGAAGTAGTTACATGAAAAGAGGGGCAAAAAAGGAGCAGCAACTTAAAAAGAAAGTTGGGGCACCTGAGTAGCTCAGTCGGTTAAGCGTCAACTCTTGATTTTGGCTCAGGTTCACAGTTTGGGAGTTCAAGCCCCACGTTGGGCTCTTGCACTGACAGTACGGAGCCTGCTTGGGATTCTCTCTCTTTCTTTCCCTCTCTCCTGCCCCTCTCCTGCTCCTGCTCTTTCTCTCTCAAAAGTAAGTAAACTAAAAAAGAAAAAAGAAAAAAGAAAGCAGTCCCCTTCCAATCTCCAGACACTGACCATCCAGCTTTCCAAGAGTCTGGCACACGGGCTCTGAGCCTGAACACAAAGCATCATTGAGACAAAACAGAAAAAAAAAGTCAAATGTGAGTGGAAAGCAGCTGTGCTACTCAACCACAAGAGATCTTTTTTTTTAATCTGTTCTGAAAAATTACTGTGTCCCCGGTCCCTAGAACAATGCCTGATGTAAGTTCCTGAATAACTAATTTTTTTTAATAAACCACAGACCCATTATGATTATAGATGCAAAAATTCTCAAGAAGACAAATTAGCAAGTCAAATCTGGCACTCTGTGTGTAGGGTTATTGACCATCCCGAGTGTGATCGATCCCAGGAATTCAAGGTTAGTTTAACATCCCCAAATCAATGAATGTAATCCATCATATTAATAAAGGACACGACCATATAATCAACTCCACTGATGCAGAAAAAGCAATTGACAAAATACAGCCCCCTGTTATGATGAAAATGCTAAATAAACTAGGATTGCAAGAGCACTAATTCACCCTGAAAAGGGCATCTACGAAAAACTCGCAACTAATAGCGTACTTAATGATGAGAGACTGAAAGCTTTCCCCTTAAGGTCAAAGCCAAGTCAAACATGTCCATTCTGGCCACTTCGGGTAAAGACCGTACGAGAGGTTCTAGTCAGGGTAATTTTAACCTAATTAGGTTAAAAAAAAAAGTTTTCTGTGAATGAATGAATCAAGTCCTCATTGTACAGATAAGGAAGCAGGTCCACAGACAGGAGTTGTCCAAGGTCAGCCAGGCAGTGATGAGCACAGTGAGACCTCCCTGTCGGCCTCAGGGGATGGTCACCGCCTCGTGTTGGTGTTTCAGAGCCCCACCCCCTTGCCTATCTGTTAGAAGACTCGTCCTTCACTGTCCCCAGATTCTCTTCAAAAGTTGGGAGGAGTAAAGTGAAGATAAAAACTCAGCTTGGCACCTGACAAACGAGGTTCCAAGGGCATTTCTCTCCCAGTCTTCACTGAATCTCACCTGTTGTAGTTTCTCAGTCTCGGGAAGGCCATGGCCTTTGCCGTCACCCCTCCCGCCTGGGTCCAGAGATTACAGAGTAGCTCTCTCTGTCCAATCTCCAGACAGCTTTATTGCTGTTTTTCAACTGCTACACTACTTTATCCTCCACTTTTAATAAGGCCAACTTTCTTCCATGAGATCATCTGATTTTTCAGAGAAAAAATATCCTCAATCTGTTCTACCTTCCCTAGACGCTTCCTCCCTATGTTTTCTGTCTGGTCTAGAGGGGTGATGCCAAATTTTCTCACATTTCTTTCCCTGGGGAGGCAGCACAAAAAGAATGCTGGACCAGGACTCAGAATCTGCCCAAGGGACGCTTCCTGGAGCACTGACCTCCTTTCCTGGAAAACAGCCTTCTGTGACTGTCACCGAATGAGATGGCCGAGTTGATGGGCAGGAAATACTCCTGGGGTCTTCTCCCCATCCTGGGTCTCCATAAACGCTCAGAGGAGAAGAAGATAAGCAAAGCACGCTTCTGTAGTGTTCAAGGAAATGCCATGTGTGGAGGGGGGTGGGGGATGGGTAGGATTGACTTCCGAATTCCCCGTCAGTGACCCATACTGCCAGTGTCCTCTGTACATGAGGAAAATTATCTGCACATAGTCCTTCATATGCACACAAAATCTTTGGTCCTCAATTGATGCCTCTCTAGTTGGTGGAGGTGGCTTAACTATAGCCATTTTAGGGGTGCCTGGGTGGCTCAGTTGGTTGAGCGTCCGACTTTGTCTCAGGTCATGATCTCAAGGTTCGAGGGTTCGAGCCCCATATCCAGCTCTGTGCTGACCGCTAGCTCAGAGCCTGGAGCCTGCTACAGATTCTGCATCTCTATCTATCTCTGTCCCTCCCCTGTTCACTCTCTGTCCCTCAAAGATAAATAAATATAAAAATTTTTTAAACAAATTATAGCCATTTTAGGGGTACTAACACCAACTGACATTGGTCAGGGCTTACTATGGGCCAGGACCTTGTTAAAATTCTCCCTGCATTTTCTCATTGCCTCCTGACAGGTCTTTAGCTAATTTAAGGCCACTCAAAGACCCAAAATAAGACTAGCATGAAGTCTAGCAGGTTGGAGGGTCATTAAGAGATAAAACTCTACTTCTGTCTTCCGCAACCTGAATTATTCTCAAACGAACTGTGCAAGAACATCCAAGTAATAAACACACTGTGATTTTTTTAAAGCTGTCATTAGCCCATCCACAATGATGAGCAAAACAAAAGAAGCCAATGAGCATCTTTCATAAGAAAAACAGAGTTGGCTGTAAGTTACATGCAAGAAAAGGACTCCACTTCTATCAGAATAGAATTTGAAAAATAAATTATTTTTCTTTTTTTTAAAAAAAAGGAACACAAAAGGGAAATAACGATAGACACGCTTTAAAGACATTTCCACGGTTATGAAAAGTACCTTAAAATTGATGATGAAATGTCATCCCTGGTCAATATTTCAGAAGGGAGGGAGCTCCCTCACTTGACCGGCCCCTAACTTGAACTCTCTTTTTTCAAAATGAAATGAATAGCTGCTTCCTCTTTCTGGATCTGAGTGCGTCAATATTTATTTTTCCTTCTGACCTAAACCAGCTTTTTGTTAAACCCAGGTCTTTCCAGACCCCAGATGTGTATCAGAGAGCAATAAATTCTACTCCAGTGACTTCCCTTCCTAAGAGGCACCGGCCTTGGGGAAACTCCATCGGTAGCTTAACTTCCGGGAAAGCAACCCCTGTGCCCAGGTTAAAGCATGTACCCAGACAAACAAAAGGAAGAAATGATTGTCAAGACGGACAAGGCACCAGAAAACAAAAAATGTGGACTGAACCCCAAGACATCATAGAAACAGTCTGCTAGAATCAGAGTCTGCCACCGACTCGCCGGGAGGCTTCCCAGCACCCTGTGGGGGGGGGGGGAGGGTGAGCACCCTCTCTGTCCCTTTCTCCCTTTAAGACTCCAGTGAGAGCCGTGCCTTTACTTCCATTTTGCCAATTCTGCCTGCAAGGCTGCTGCAGAGATATTAAGTACAGGCTCGGGGCGCCTGGGTGGCTCAGTTGGTTAAGTGTCCGACTTCGGCTCAGGTCATGATCGCGCAGTCGATAGGTTCGAGCCCCATGTCAGGGTCTGTGCTGACAGCTCAGAGCCTGGAGCCTGCTTCTGATTCTGGGTCTCCCCCTTTCTTGGCCCCTCCTCAGCTGATTCTCTCTCTCTCTCTCTCTCTCTCTCTCTCTCTCTCTCTCTCTCTCGCTCTCTCGCTCTGTCACACACACACACACACACACACACACACACACACACAAATAAACATTAAAAAAAAAGTACAGCCTCACATTTAGGAAGGGAAATGAGTTCTGAGAGGCAGCTCTTCTAGGGTAGTTCCTAGTTGCTGCTTCTTCACACACACAGGACAGTTGCAGTCTTTCCCTTGTGCGTGACACCTGGGGCTCTTTGGTGACACTCGTGGACTGGCGAGTTTTATTTCCTTTTCCCCCCCGTGGCTCTTATTTCCAACCCTGAGCCTTCGTGTGCCTCAGTCGAAAGACCTGGCTGACAGACAAAACTTGTCCAGTCGGCCACTCCCATCATGACCTGCAGGCAGGTGCAGTTCAGTCTCTACTTCCTGGATGAACCACGGAGGGGAGGGTGTTTGATCAAAATAACACGGTACTGCGGGAGAGAATGAGGAAGTCCTCTGCGTCCCCAGAGAGGGACTTGGAAGGTGACTTCCAAGGCGGAGGTTACAGAACAATGGGAACAGTATACCATCCTCTGGGGGAAAATGAGGGGAAATTTTATCTGTATGTTTGCTTGAATCGGCAGAGAGACTCCCGAAGGGTGACCGAACAGATCGTGTCATTCAGGCCAGGGCTGGGCTGCTTGGCTCTGAAACCTGGTTCTACCACAGAGCTGACTGATCACAGGTTACTTAACCCCATGAGGCTTCCTCGTTTGTAAAAATAACAAAGTTAGAACATCTGCCTCACAGCTTATAAATAAGCTGATACTCAAAGTGCACTTAGACCAGCGGGTGGCCTGCAGGAGACAGTGTGGAGATGTTATTATTACTAATGGTGGCTGTCCTATAGCACAAAGAATTGTTACCTGAGTGGTGGGGGCCCCGGGCAAGGGCAGCAGGAAGGAGGAAAAGTTTGACTGCGTATCTTTTTTCGTACATGTGACTAACTTAAACTATTCCAGAGGTCAAAATAAAAATGATTTAGTAGTTAAAAATCACCCGTTGTAAACGGATTTGGCTATTTGGCCTATTTTGAAGATGCCTGGATTCATACTTTGTTTTTAATGTTTTATTTAATTTTGAGAGAGAGTGACAGCAGGAGTGGGGGAGGAGCAGAGACAGAGACACAGAATCAGAAGCTCTGAGCTGTCAGCCCAGAGCCCGATGTGGAGCTCGAACCCACGAACATCGAGATCACGACCTGAGCGGAAGTTGGCCGCTCAACAGACTGAGCCACCCAGGCGCCCCTGGATTCATACTTTTTTGTGCTACTTGTTAAAAGGGCTCCTGAGAGACCCCGTGTTTCTGCCTCTCACTGTGATTTTACACGTGATTTTATTCCCTAGCCTTTTGAGCTTCTTCTTCCTCTATGTGTCTGTCATGGTGCCCGTAATAAACACAGTTCTAAGAAGGACCAATCTGGAATGCTCACTGCCTTGTATATGTTACTGTGGTCTCGACGACGCAGGCTCTGGCCCCATCTCATAGGAGAAGATGACATTACCCTGTCTGGGAACACAAAGCCAGACAGGGCTAGAGCCCAGGTTCACGCACAGGTCCCACATGAAGTTCCCTATTCCATCATTTCTTGCCTCTATTAAAATCCAGATTCCCAGGGCCTCCCACTAGACATAGAGAATCAGAGCCGGGCCTGCGTGTTTTCTTGGAGCCGCTCACCTCTGTCTCGTGAGGGCCTCAGTACTGGCCTGTCTGCCTACAGCCTGGGCTCCCTTGACTAACCTCTCACTGTGGTCTCCTGGACAGGGCAGGGGGCCAGCTCATCCTCCACTCTCAAACACCACTCTCCACGTGGGCACAGCCTTTGGGACCCTTGGTTCTTGGCCAGAAGCTCGGACAAGATAGACCTCGGGGAAGGCGGCCTGAGGAAGGTGCCCCTCTACAGCAATGAGACTGAATTCAGGGTCACTTGTGTGATCTACAGCTTTCCGTGAAAACTGTGAGGTCTATGGGTGAGGGGCAGACAAAAGGTTACTCTGATATTCCTTGAACAACACGACCGAGATGCTTCCAGGAAATGCCACTGTGGGTGCAAGGCCGCACTTACCCCTCCTTGTTTGCACAGTGTCTGAAGGGTCCTTGGCCCAACCTTGGTGGCGCAGCAACTCAGAGGCAGGGGAGGGAAGCTTTGCAATCCCAGTGCTGATAGCTCAGGAAGAGTTACTGTCTGTTTGGAAATCAATTGCCAGAGCCAAGCAGATGGTCAGATAAACAACTGCTATTGGACAGGAGCAGGGGCCTCGAGGGCTCCAAAGAGACTGGGCTAATTAATTAGCCACTGCAGAGAGATGGTGACAGTCCGCAGCTCGGCGGGCCAGGTTCTCCCAGGGGTGGGGAAAGAGAAGGCTGCTAAGAAAGCTTCCAAAGATCCAGATTAGAAAGGTCTTCAGCTGGTGATCCTCCCCCAGAGATAAGATCTTCTGAAAGTGACTGTTCTTGTTTTCCTAAGTTCCTATGACTTTTCTGCAGAAGATCCCAGAGCATGAGCGAATAGCTACGGTGCAGACCCCAGGAGCAGATCAAAGTCTTTCTCTTGAACCTGCAAATAGTGTTGGAAGAACCACTTCAGACATTCCCTAAATCACCAGACACAAATGCCACTAGAATTTGCATAGCAGATAAAAACTGGCCACTGTATTTTTTTTTGTCAGATTCTATTACTTCCCATACACCTGTCTCCCCACCCCTGCTCCACTGCACCGCTCCTCCC
The DNA here is from genome assembly GCA_004023785.1 of Mungos mungo. NCBI lineage: Eukaryota > Metazoa > Chordata > Mammalia > Carnivora > Herpestidae > Mungos > Mungos mungo. The sequence goes on along the minus strand of PISW01001742.1, from coordinate 142,040 downwards.
CCGCCTTTTGCTAATTCTCTGTGGGTAAACCTAGCTTTTATCTTTTTTACTTTCTGAAGACTTTGGCCAAGATTAGTATGCTGAGAAGAAACACAGGATTCTTGCTGTTAAGTGCAAGGCTCATGATAAACCGGAACAGTGAATTAAAAGTTCTAAATCCTCTTAAAAGCGCCTGTGTTTCACAATTGGCTACAGATTAAAAAATAAATAAATCTGGCCATGAAATCACCGTTCCTAGGGCCAGACGAGAGCAAGACTGAAGTAACCATGATAACCTGGCAGAACCTGACTTAGCAAGCGTTCGCAAGAGTGCACTGAAATGCAACGGGCGGTCGTTAACTGAATACCAATGCCTCCTCACCATCTTCTACTTTTTCCTGGTACTGTGTTTCACCAGTATGACCAAGCACCTTTATCGTCTCTTCCCAGACACATTCAGAGAAGCTCAAATCTCTGCTAAGAACGCAGACTGTGCGTTGATTATCGGGAAGAAACTCAATTATCCCAACTTCTTTGGTTTAGGGACCCGTTTTTTGGAACCTCGAATTCTACAGTGCGAGACCAACTCAGTCATTTCAACAAAGTCAAGAGGCAAAAAATCACAACCAAGCTCTGATGGCTACTTATATAAAAAAAGACGTCCTTGAAGAGCCTATAGCAACCTGTACCGGAAACCATTATAGGAGAAAAATACTCTGCCTACTTTATGTAGAAGTAAAAAACCTCAGAAAGGGCACAATGAAGTTTTACAATCCACTCTGGGCGTGAGCATAATTTTCCCCACCACCGGAGTGGATAAATACAGGTTTTATCCTCTCCCAGATCCCCTGGGCTGCTCGAGATGTGAATTATACCTTTCTATATTTGGAAGGGAATAGAAGCACGCAAACCTGCTACTGTTTATTTTCGAAAGCGTCTCCATGAATAGGATCTCCAGAAGCCCTGTCTGTTTGCAGACATTCATCAGTAAGAAAGTAAACACACTGCCAGGCACACATTTCCCCAGGGCTGTTTCATTCGGAACTAGAGCTCTGGTTTCCATAGCTGCTTTGTCTAAATATTTTTGGGATGATTCATTCATGGTTTCAGCATCTTAACAGCGGGTATCCCCACAGTCCTAACATACCAAGGCACAGAGCAAGGCAGAGAGGAAAGGAAAGAGGGAAGGTACCTTGTGTCTCCATCCGAAAGGACCCCCCTGTGCATCAGAACTAGGCTTCGCCCGGCAACTATGGGCAGCGAGTTTCCTTCTTCTCTGTAATAATAAAAACTCAACATGCTCGGGGCTCAGCAGGGGACAGCAGACTGGCACAGCCGGCCTGCCCCCGAAGGCCCATGCCTGAATCAGCAGTGAACCGTGTGCTGGAGTTTTCCATAGGACCATTCACACTGGGGCTGGGAAAGTCACACTGGCCTCCGCCTTCTCTGCTGACCAGCAGAAATGCCCGGGCTCCACACTGCTGCGTCCTCCCAGCCCTGGGACAGCTCCCTAGAGAAAAAGTGACTTTCTCGGAGCATGGGATCCAAAGTGGAGGGAAAATAAACACCCCAAACTGCCACAAAGATGTAGCCGGCGGCACCGTTTTTAAGATGAAAACATGGGCCCAGGAATGGCCGAGCAAGAGACCGAGATGCAGTAGAACGAAATACCGCACGGCTATTCAAAGTGATGAGCATGCAGATGTGGGCAACCCGCCAAAGTGCCAGTCCACAGAAGGTGGCAAAACAGCACACACAGACACTGCAAAATATGTAAAATTGTATGTAAGTAAATGAACAAAAAGACAAGGGGGGTTTGTGGTGAATCGGAGTTCAAATGCTTGAGGTTATTTTTCGCCTTAAAGAAGTACGCTGGGCACTCATACAAATAATGAGATAAAAGACTACGGAGGCAAACCAAATACCTCGATAGTCAAGCGAGGCATATACCTCATTGTTCAACGGTCTTGAACAAAGTGAATGATCCAGGAGTTGTCACCCTTCCCTAACTCATCCCTCCAAACGCAATGCGGAAAATGTGAACACATAAAAATGAAACCCTTATGAAGCAAACTGCTCACAATGATGTGGTTCTCAATTTCCTGGTTCAAGGTCACAGCCAGTGACAGGTGTGTCACTGACAGCAGAGCAGTAACACCCGGTATCCTGGGCAAACCGGACCCTCAGCCACCCTCAGGTCTGTGAGCAGAGAGAAAACTGGCTCCGTACATTCTTTTCTGGAACTCAGATGTGCAGACATACACTTACTTTGGAAACAAAGTCCATTTAAAATAGGCTACGGAGGGAAGGATTCCTTCCCCCAACATCACTTCCCTCCTCCCCTGAAAAACAGAGCAGAGACACCTCTGACAATAAAAATTGATAAAAGACTTAAAAAAAAAAACCATGCAGGGGAGAGGGGGAATAAAGGACAGGATTCTCTTGAAACAGCCTCAAGCTGCTGTCTGTATGGTGGCAGAGGGCTCTAGGAGTCAGAATATCGATCAGGACTCAGTCCTCTCTCTTTTTTCTTAATGCTTATTTATTTGGGGAGGGGGGAGAGTGGTGCAGGGGAGGGGCAGAGAGGAAGAGAGAGGGAGAGAGAGAATCTCACACAGGCCCCATGCTGTCCATGCAGAGCCTGAGGTGGGGCTCAATCTCACAAGACCATGACCTGAGCAGAAATCAAGAGTCAGATGCTTAACAGACGGAGCCACCCGGGTGCCCCGGGCCTCATTCTTCCTCATCAGCGGATGGCAGACAAACCCACTATTACGTGTGCGTGCCAGGTAGCACACCTGGGCTCCAGCAAGCTCAGGGAAGGCCACACCGCACACCCCTTGCTTGTGGCTGCGTCTTCCCCCGACAAACAACAGGTCTTAAGTTTCATAGCACTTTTCTATAACTAGACTTAACTCTGCACACGTTTTGTTTTAACATTTTTAGGATGACGAAAACCTGATCATTGACTTTCCTTCTTCCCTTTTTTCCTTTAACCAGACAGTTCGCTCACGATTTCCCTTCTAGAAGAGCCATAACCTAGAATAACTGGAAGTATTCCGCATGTGGGGAAGCTTCAAAGTCTCAGATCCCATGATCACGCTTCAGAGATGTGGCTCTCTGCTCCTGACATGGGCACTTGGCCCTTCGTCAGAAAGCCCATCGCTAGCCCTGCTGGAAGTCTGGCCAACCCCTCAGCTGAAGCAGGGCAGAAAGGGAGCAATTTCAGCCAAGAATTACATGTGCTGACCCACTTGGGTAGAAGAAAAAACCTGCTGTGCTGATGGGTTCGTGCGGGTGACCAGCTCGACACCAGCGCAGTCCCGACTGGCACTTGATGGACGGAGCGGAGCACTGCGCCCCACGTTAGATCCAGGTCATGGTGGTGATCTTGCTGGGTGATTAGGGGTAAAGTACTTTACCTCTCTGGTCTTGACTGCCTTGACTGTTATGGGAGGGAATTAAATAAATCACATTTTCTGGAGTCTTTCAGTTGTAACCTTACAGTTCTATGACTTCTTCCCTGTCAGGAAGGATGTACGTACGGTTTTATCTTCACCAGATTTGGCAAGCTGACGGTTACTGTATTCAATTCCCACCAACAATCTAGTGGACAGGTATTCATATACCTATTGTGCAGATGAGGAAACTGAGGCTCAAAAAGGTCAAAGGACTTGCTAGTGCCTCAACTAGTGATTGGGAGGCAAGGCCATGACCAGAACCTGGGACATCTGCCTCCACGCCGCCATTGCTGCCATTTTAAGAGTCATCACTGCCTCAAGATTTAACATGGCATTAAATCTGCAGTCTGGTTTACGTACACATTTGGGAGACAGGCATCGGTATTCTGTAGTCTGAATTCCAAGACTTCATTTACTGAAAAGTAAAGGCCCTGGGTATATTTTAACATTCTTTCTTGTAGGGGGCCCAGACCTGGCCTCTTGTAATCAATGGGTGTGATCTAACGGCTTTTGCTTAATATATTCTTTGGACTATGCTATCTTTCTCTAATTCGAAAGCATTGGTTCTTCTGGAACACCCTCCCCTCCACATGAAAAGACAGGCCACCGGATCCTTCTTATAATTACATAAATAACACATATTTTTACAGGGATCTGTTTACATAGAACACTTAACTGGTGGAGAAACTCGTCGCAATGCAGGAGAAAGAATCATAACCCTGTGGCCTTCGTTAAATACACTTGAGCACAGAGGGCAGAGCACGAAGATGATATGGAGGACACAGCCCATGGGATCTGAATGAGCGCCTCAAAATCAGGGGGTTGATCAAGTTTTGAAGATGAGGCTTTTCTCCTGCCCCCTTCACCTGAGACGTGGAAGAATAAACAAACCTCTTTGAGGGAAAATCTGGGCCCAGGGGAAATCTGAGTGCTTGAAATCTGTTTGCTACTTTGTCTTTTATTTCCCTTAATACTGACCTTGAGCAGAATGGAGCCTCTGATTTCAGAGCTTAAGTATGCCTTAGAGAGGACATGTGTGAGGCTGCTGGGTGGGGCCTGGTCTCTTACCTTCAGTGGCTCCCAGTGTGGTGCCACCAGGCCCAAACCCACCCGGGCTGTGGGCCTCCACCCACTTTCCAGGAATCTGTGTGCTTTGTGGCCTGGCCTGACCATCGCTGTCACTGTGGCCTGAAGCAGGGTCTTCCTGTCCCCTGATAACTCAACCTCCAACTCCTCTGGCTCTCCCTCCTCCGCCACGCTCCTCCCACAGTTCCTAGGACACTACAATTCAGCAATTAGCTATTCCCGGCCACTAGCCATTTTCTGTAGTCATGCCTAGACACTCGAGAAGAACCTGGGTTTCCATCCAGGGCAGGGACCACACTGCTAACGTGGGTGGCCCGTACCCTGGGCAGGTACTAGGGCTACCTTTACTTCAAGAAGAATCCCTCTGTAGGTTTGCAGATGATTCTAGGCCTTGTTCCCTAAACAATGGCTCAACCTCAATGCAGGCTGCGCACATACCAATTTCTCCTTTTCTTTTGTTTTTACTTTGACTAATTTTAACTGTTTTTACTAATTAAAACACTTTTGCTAATTTTATGTTAATATCTTGCATGTCTTCCCTTTGTGGTTTCCTGTGTTTTCCAACTGTTCTTCAGTAATCAGGAAATGACAAAACATTTTAATACATTCTTGGTTTTCCAAAAAAAAAAAAAAAAAAAGTTGAAGAACAGTGGGGTTTACTCGCGGCCAACGGAAAGGGAATAAAACGATGCTGTGGCGCCATCTAGCGACAGTAAGGCGAAAAAGCCAAGAGCACTAAGCTTGGAACTATCTGGGGCCGTGAGTCCTCCCAGGCTTTGGGAGTGAAAAAGGAGACTTGTTTCCCAGAATCCTTGAGGTCTCCAGAGGAGGGCACCTGCCCTCAATTAGAGAAAGGTAGGGGGGCGCCACCTGACAGCAATTCTGACACCCCAAGAAGGGAGCTGGGGGCGGGTCAGTCTGGGCAGGGTGCCCACCATCAGCTGTGGGGACCATTCAAACACAGTGGTTGACGCACCCACACATCGGACCTATAGCATACTTAGTGTCCCGCACTCTGCGGAGGGGGACTGTGGGAGGGGCTACCGTCCCTTCCAGATTTGCTCTGCCATTTTCAGGTCACCCCAATGAATTAAAATTCGGCAGAATAAATAACGCACATTAGCATCCTAAGTCACAGGGCCGAAGATGTAGGGTGTCAGCCAGCCAGGCGTGACAGTGGACATCTGCTTTGCGGCAAATCTCACTGTTCTGAGTTGCTCTTAGAGTCTCGTCCCATCACATGCCAAGTTCCTGGCACCACCCAAATCTGTCCTGTGCTCAAGGGCAGCAAAGCCAAGGCAGCAGGAATATTCAAGGAAGCAATGAAAGGTGGCAAACGCGGGTTTTTCTATTAGAAATAATAGATTTCATCACCCCTTTCCTTGCCAGACAGCTCAAGGGTCACCAGATGACTTCAACTATTCCCTGGGATCCAGGAGGCACTTTCCTCATCGTCTCTCCCCTCTTCGGCCCTTCCTTCCTCTTGGTCGCAAAGTCCCGTTGTTTCTACCTCTCTGCACCTCTGGCACTTCTGGGGCTGAAGGCCTGGCTCCACCTGCCGAATTCGGCTCCCATTCGGCCCCCATTCGTGCCTGGAGAATTTGCAACAGCCCCCTCTTCAGGCCCTGCGCCGCACTGCAGCTCTGCTGCTCCCGCACTTTTTTTTGGTATCAAGTCACTCTACTTAAACTCTTCCATGACTTCCTTGTTCTTAGGATTGATTCCAAATCCTTGATGTGACCTACAGAGAAGCCCTTCCAAAACCTGGCCCTTGCCCATTCAAATATTTAGTTGAAAAATGGAATTTAACTCAAATATTTTGTAAGGATAATTATTGTTTATTTTGATAAATGAAGCTTGATGTCAGTGTCAGCCATACTGTAAAAAAGGTAGTGAACTAGAACACAGAAAACTACCCGGGCTTACTGACCTTTCCCAAGGACTTAAGGGGGTAAAAAAACACACCGATATCACAGACCGTATCTATTTTTGTTAAACGATGCATCTTAAGGCAGAGGTGTTCAACAGGGCACGCAAAAACCTCCCAAGGGGGTGCAGACACAGGATGTTTTAAGGGAATTAATAATCAGATCCTCAACTTTCATACGTATTTTTCCTAAAACGGATCTGCCTGAGATACCGTCTCCCCTTTCTCAGTTTCCCATCTCCTACTATATGAAGAGCAGAGTTCTCATCCACCCTAATTCTTCGACTGTGTCAAAACCTAAACATCATCTCACAGACAATTCAAATATCAGTACCTGTGGGCCTTCTTGAACCAGGCACTGTAATGGGCTTCTACTTACACAAAAGTCTAACAAGGGTGAAGGATGACATTAGAAATGGGGCTGTTTGGGGCCACACTGGGCTGTTCAAAATTCAATTTTATGTTTAAAAAATATACTGAATAAAAAATAGATATAGCATGGAATGGGAGGGTTGTGGCTCTTACATAATGACTTTGCCTTTTTCACCCCCAGATTATTTCCAAAGACACTATCACTTTTGAGCTAGCGTCTGTGACAGCAAAGCAGATGGACATCGAGAGAAGTAAACACAGCATCAGGCCTTCTTTGCTTCCTCCTTCCTTCCCTTTCTCCCCACCCTCCATCCATCCATCCATCCATCCATCCTTCCTTCCTTTCTTCCATTCGTCCATCCAGTCTTCCTTCCTTCCATCTGCCCAACTATCCATCCATCCTCTAAGAATTAGAAACAAGATAGTTGTCACAGGGATGCCTTATAACACATTTGCTGGACTGAAAATGTTACTAGACCTTTACTGGTTAAAAGCAAATCGGATGTGGCAGATTGGTTTGATAAGAAGGACTAGCTTTGCACTTGAGAGACTATTGAATACAAACGAACTGAGGGTTGAAGGGGAAGGGGGAGGGGGAAGGGAGGTGGTGGTGATGGAGGAGGGCACTTGTGGGGAAGAGCACTGGGTGTTGTATGGAAACCAATCTGACAATAAACTATTTAAAAAAAAAAGGACTAGCTGTGCAACTAGAATATACAGAAGACATTTTACGGAAGTGAATGAGCTACATTTGCAGCTCTAAGGTCTTAACAATGAAATATTTTAAAAACCAGATAGTTTTAAAGCATTTTACCAAAAAAATAAAAAAATAAAAAGGATACTGACAAATGTGTATCATTGCTACTTTAATGCTCTGCTCTCTGTTGGGAATGTTTTGGGTTAAACAATAAAGGGACAGGTTTAATGAACAGTTCTTTGAGAAGCTCTGTTAAGGCCTTTTGAGCGTACTTCCCATTAATGGAAAAAAATAAATGTTTCTAAGGGTTGAAACTTATAAGTCAAATAATTTCTAATTCTTTTCAATATAATTGAAGAAGGACCTAACTGATTTGTCATTTTTTGGCACAGAGCTTAGAAGGAATTCAAAGAATTGAGTGACATTATTGTCACAAAACTGTTGCCATCCCATATACTCATTCAGGGTTTCTCAGTGGTTCTATCTCTAAAAATGACAAACATTTAAAGAGGTGATACCGAACTCTTTCTTATTCTGGCAATGACTCTCATTTATCCATTTATGTGCGAGCTAGCTTTTTAAAAGCCTGCTTTCCCATTCTAAGTTGCAATTTAAATGTAATTTCTATTGAATAATTATCTTGACGAAAAATGATTTAATAGTACTAATGACTTATCATGATTTGTTTGGATCAACTGTGAATTAATAAGAGCCAAGACAGAACTTAGTCTAGGAGAAATTATTAGTAACTTAACATAGCAAAAATTTCTTTTAGTATTAAAGATACCTGGAAAAATGTCTTAATTTCTGCATACACAGGGGCACCGGGGTGGCTCAGTCAGTTAAGTGTCCGACTTTGGCTTGGGTCATGATCTCACTGCTCGTGGGTTTGAGACCCATGCCAGGTTCTGTACTTACAGCTCAGAGCCTGGAGCCTGCTTCAGATTCTGTGTCTCCCTCTCTCTCTTCCCCTCCCCCACTTGCACTCTCTCTCTCTCAAAAATAAACATTAAAAAATTTAAAAAATTGTATGCATACACATAAATGCACACCTTTATGTTACAGAGGTGCATGAAGAGGAGATTGTTCAAGCAACTAACGGGGCGCCTGGGTGGCTCAGTCAGTTAAGCCTCCGGCTTCGGCTCAGGTCAGATCTCACATTCGTGGATTCGAGCCCCGCGTCAGGCTCTGTGCTGCCAGCTAGCTCAGAGTCTGGAGCCTGCTTCCGGTTCTGTGTCTCCTTCTCTCTCTGCCCCTCCCCCTCTCATGCTCTATCTCTCTGTATCAAAAATAAATAAAAACATTAAAGAAATTCAAGCAACTAAATCTATGACAGCAGACTAAAACACTGTGGGGGGAAATAAAAAGAAAAACAAAGAGTTCAGGGAAAAAAGAAACAAAAGTTCCAGCTGTTAAAGACAGCTTGCTTGTGTACATTTTTAATTGAGAAATGTGGTTATAAAATTACTCCACTGAATAGATTTGAAGAAGTGATTTTCAAATGTCAGTATTTACAACATACCACCGGTTTTCGTAATTTCTGGGACGTGCACCAAAAGGCTTTACTAAGACTTATGAAATGACCATTCATTACAGTTCCTGTTGCTCTGTCACCGAGAGGCACCTGCTTAACCCAGAGACTCAGAGACTCGGGAGAACTGAAACACTCTCACGGGCTTCGCGCCTGTTTGACAAGAAATTTGTATGTCACCTTAAAACATGGGAGCGCACGCGCAGTTTTACAACATTACTTTGCAGCTACGTGAATGAAACATAGGGTGGCCACTGTTCTGAAGGGCTGAACGGGGTCATCTGACCTTACGGCTTTTGAAGGTTCTTAGGACTTAACAACTATATGTTCTGGTCATTTCACTGGGTATCCTTGACCCTAAGTGGCTACTAGGGTAAAAGGAATTCAGGTCCAGGATGTTGAGGTCTTTTCCGAGTCTTGTCTGGGATGCTGCGATCCAAGGGTTTCTCTGGGATATTTAGAGGGAGTGAGGCTGCCCCTCGTCACCACTCTTGCCCTCCCGAGCACTGGTTGGGAGCACTCCCTAACCTCAGCTTTGATCTCTGCCACCATCCCTTCCAGGTGGGGCTTGGCTTTGGAGATACAAAACATCTGATGCTTCTGACCCACAGAGCACTCCCGCTTCTTGCCAGGAAGCCCTGTGACCTGCCACTCCAGGGCCAAGCAGGAGGGGAGGGAGGGGCTCCTCCGTGCCCCCGCATTCCTACCTATAAACAGAAAGCACAGTAGAGGTGTTGGGTGGAGGTGCTGTGTATGCTCTAATCTCAGCTCCACCCATTTGTTTGTTTTTAATTTAAAAAAATGTTTATTCATTTATTTTTGAGAGAGAGAGAGAGAGCGAGAGTGAGAGCGAGAATCCCAAGCAGGCTCTGCACTGTCAGCACAGAGACCCAATGCGGGGCTTGAACTCACAAGCCCTGAGATCATGAGCTGAGCTGAAACCCAGAGTTGGACGCTTAGCCAGTGAAGCCACCCAAGTGCCCGTCCAACACTTATCAACTGTCATCAGAGAGGCAAGCTAGTAAACCTCTTTGTGCCTCAGTTTCCCTACCTATTAAATGGTGATAACAATAGAACTATGTCCGGGGATTATGAGGACTGCGTGCAATACTGACCTAGGACACAAGAATGTAATAAATGAAGTTATTATTATTAAGTGCAAAGTTTAGAATTTTCGAAGTGAACTCAGGAAAAGACAAGATAAGGATCAGCAGATGGCGCCCTTCCTTCCAGGGAGTGCGACCCTAAAACCTCCTGTCCTAGCCCTGGATTCTGCCTGGCAGCCATACCTGGTCCCAATGGGCAGCAGCAGCCCAGGCTCCGTCCCGGAGGAGGCTGCAAGTCACCTCTGATGAGTACTGTCCAGATGCACAGCAGCCGAGCCGGTGACACCCCCGCCCACGCCCCCCTCAGTTTGGTTTCCCCCACACCCAGGCTTGCCCCCAGAGACAGGAAGTGCACGCGGGCACCCTAATGTCACACATAGCTGTCAGGGTTCTGTGCAAATGGTGCACACGCAGCACAGACTTCCTGCCCTGAATGTCCCTCTCCCCATGCACGTGTGGACATGGCTGTGGCATGGCAGGCTGGAGGGGCCCGGGGCCCCTGTTAGCCCAGGAAACGTACCTGAAGAGCGATGGCACAAAGGAAGACCGGTCTGGCTTAGCGTCAATTGCATCTCCGCTTGCTAAGTCCCCAGCTGCCTGCTCCCGGCCACAGCCCTGATCGTCTGCCATCTGGAAGAAAACCGAACTAGAACACTGGTATCTCGTGGCATCACTGGCCTCATGATACTTTTAACTAGCACTCATTACATGATACAGTTTTTAAAAATATTTTTAAGTTTATTTATTTTGAGAGAGACAGTGAGAGCACAAGCCGGGGAGGCACAGAGAGAGAGAGAGGGGGGGGGGGGGGGGGAATTCCAAGCAAGCTCTACACTGTTGGCGCAGAGCAAGGAAGTGGGGCTTGAACCAAGAAACTGTGCGATCATGACCTGAGCCAAAATTAAGAGTCAGATGCTTAACCAACTGAGCCACCCAGGCGCCCCTAGGTGTTATAGTTTTTAATTAAAAACTTGCATATTTAGGCTCCAGGGCTACAGCACCAACCATTCATTGAAATACTTGATTGCCAACTCTATTTGAGGCACTGTTCCAGGGAGGGAGGACCCAGCAGCAAAGAAAACAAAAGCTGTGCCCTCAGGGAGCTTCTATCTGGCATCCCTGATTTTGTGAAAGATCCCTGTGTCTGAGAAACTGTGGAAGGTCTGTAACAGCAAGAAACTCCCCTACTTTCCTGAGAGGTGATAAGGGGCTCAGCCTTCGCCTGGCATCACTTGAAACCAGTTCAGAAACATTAGCAACCTGGGGTATAAAGCTTTCTGTGTCAGATTGTTTTACACAGTTCTACCAAAATAGATTTCCGTCATATTATTTTCCTCCTCCAAAATCTTTGAGAGATCCCTACGGTCTAAAAGGTGAAATTTAAACCCACCTCCTGGGATCTTAAGACCCTTTATTATCTACTACTGGAGTTGGCAAACTATGGCCCACCACTTGTTTTTGTAAATAAAGTTTTATTAGAATATAGACATACCTGTTCATTAACATATTGTCTATGGCTGCTTTCCTGCCGCCACCAGAGTTGAGCAATTGGGACAGAGACCATATGGCCTGAAAAGCCTAAAATATTTACCACTTGGCTATATATATATGTATATATATATATATATATATATATGTATATATATATATATATATACACACACACACACATACATATACATAAAGTGGGATCTCCTACTAACCCACTACTTCCTCTACTCTAAGAAGTAAAAATAGGAGCGCCTGGGTGGCTCAGCAGGTTAGGCGTTCTACTTCACCTCAGGTCATGATCTCACCGCTCTTGAGTTCGAGCCCCGCATGAGGCTCTGTGCTGACAGCTCGGAGCCTGGAGCCTGCATCATATTCTGTGTCTCCTTCTCTCTCTGCCCCTCTCCCACTCACACTGCCTCTTTCTTTCAAAAATAAATAAACATTAAAAGAATTTTTTTAAAAGAAGTAAAAATAAGAATAGAAACTGATTTATTATTTGCTTGTGCTAATTGTTGTGTAAGCATTATCTTTTTTAATACTCTTTATGATGCTGTTAGACCATCCCTATAAACACTGCTTTTTGACGGATGAGAAAGGTGAGGCCAGAAAAAGTGACATAGCATGTCCCAGGTTGTATTACTAGTGAATAGCAGGACTTGGATCTGAAGCTGGCAGCATGCACCCCAGAGCACACCCCCTGACCATCACACCTTGCAGCCTCCCGGCATCCTTAAGCATGTTATACTCATTTCGGGTCTGTCAGGGCTCATAGTTCTCTTTCTGGAAGTCACCACCTATCCATTTTCTGGACACGACATCTTTGTCCAGCTGGCTAATAATCTGTCTTCAGAATTCAGCTTAAATAGCACCTCCTTCGGGAGGTCCTCCTTGATTACACCTACCTCATCAGCTCCTCCCATCTCTGTTCTCTTTGTCCTTTATTTTCACTCTGCTTATTGTTTAGCTCAAATACAACAATTCTAAGTTCATCATGGCAGAAGCATGGTAGGCACACAAAAGGTGCTTACTAAAGAAAGACTAATTGAATGGGAAGCAGGAAGAAACAAATGTCCCAAGGGAAGAGAATCCGCTAAAAGGGATATATAGCTGGTTGGAAGAGTTTAGTAGAGCCTGCACTAACGCCGTTTTTCCTACATCCAGTCCTGTTTCCTTCCCCGTGAAGGACTCGGCTTTCAGTAACAGAGAAAACCCTCTCCAGAGTCTAATTTCTGCTGGTCTCAGTCCCTGGGCAATTGCACAGAGTGGCCACAGCTCGCTGATGCAGGTCTGCCTTCCTGTTAGGCTCACCGCGGGCTGTTTTCACTCAGTCAGAACACAAGAAGGCGTCCACTGGATGGAACACATTGTGCCCAGACACAAGTCATGACTTCTGGAGGCGGGAGAAGGAATCCGGTTCGAGGGGAGGGATGCGTCCAAGGGAGCAGAGTGCTGACCTAGAGGCTTTGAGTTCCAAGTAGCATTATCAGGTCACCTTGCAGCTGACCTTAGGGGCGAGCTGGGCAGTAAGGAGAGAACGGAGAGAGAAGGAGGGTCCCATAGGAGCTTTTTACAATGACTGCGAGAAGTCAGGTGGCCATCTTGTTTTTCAACACCTCATCAACCCTCCACCGTTGCCAGCAACGCGTGTTGCATGATCGGTTGGGGTGGTTAGATTTTTCAGATTAGGGTGCGAAATGTTTCTTGAAAGCAGAGATAACCCCATCTCCAAAGGAGGTTAAGTGTGAATGCAGGCACGCAGAAACGCTCAGGAGTTCTATTTCATTTCCTTTTTACAGACTTATTTTTCAATGTGGATTGTTGTTAATAAAGCACAGAAATACTTTTTAAAGTTAGCCAGTTAAAGTTATACAAAATCCATCAGAAGAGGACACTACCTTCGACATGTGGTAATTAAGCCTTGAGCCTTTTGCTAATGCTAGTCTCCGAGGCTGAAGGTAGGGGGTATGATGATAAAACAATGTGATCAATTTTTTTTTTAAAAAAGAGAACCCTGGGGCAAAACAGCTCCTAAGAAAACTTCTGCTTGATGGTGTTGGGGGTTCTGGGAAGAATGTGGGACAGCTCCTCCTCAGATACCCACTGAGAGCCTAACGCACCAGGCCATGTGCTAGGAGCCGGGGACACTGCTGTGAACAAAATGACCTGGTGCTGCCTGGATGGGGGACAAACTTTGATAAAAGGAGGGCACAAATGTCAAGCTGCAACTGTAGTGAGTGCCATGCAGACCAAGAACCTGTGGCCATATTGGGGGGACCCGACTGGGCCTCAGAGGAATTAGGGAAGGTTCTCAGGGGAGGAGATACCTGGCCTGAGGTCTGAGAAGGGGAAGCCCAGAGGGTAGGGGGGCGGGGTGCTGCAGGCCGAGGGGAACCGCACTCTCAATAAACCCTTGCCATACTCTGTTAAAGCAGGGGTGCGGCTTGAACTCCCTGTCCTTCCCAGCCACGTGGAGAGGACTTTGGACTTGACTACACAGATGTAAAATTCAAGCTTATTTCTATGGATCAGCCATAGGAGGCTTTCCAGAGCTTTCTCTGCAAACACTAGGCCAGAAGGGTCTTCTGTCTGAAACCCATGGCTCCTTGCTGGGTTGGTACAGAGGGACAGCAAACACTCAGTGACTCTGTTACTCCTATGAGTTGGGCTTGATTTCTGGGTGAAATCGAGTTCCCCCAGAACAAGGGTGATGACCAAGCAGGATGCCTAACCTTGGCCACGTCATTTCAGTCAGGCCAAGACTTGGATTTCCACTCCTCCTCATAGCCTGCCCAGAAAATGCAGGCCTGTCTCACCTACTGTTATTTCCCGGTGTTCTTCCCCTTGGTAAGGGCTCAGGCTGTAGCCCCTGAAGGAGGAAATTACCTTAAGTAAACAAAGGACAGGGCCGCGGAGCCCCCAGAACAAGAGTTCTGGCGAAGAGGCCTAGGAAGGTCCCACACAGAATAACCTGTAAGTGATTTTACTGCCCCATAAACGGAATACTTGAGCACAACGGTGGAAGGTAGCAAGGTGGCCCATGGGCTTCCTTTTTTCACTTCCTCAAGAGATCGTCAAGAACTCAGTGCCTGCGGCGCGCATTGACCCCGACTGAGGGGCTGTGCACCTGTCACCTCCTTCCAGCCTCGGCGCAACCACCAGCCCGCGGTCACCACGGTTCCCATTTAGCGGACAGGCACAGGGAAGGCAGAGACCCACAGCTGACAAACAGGGGCGCGGGGACTGGCGCCCCGGGCACAGACCTGAGCGCTTACTGTCTGTCTTGGGAGAGAAGGATCCCCTCCTTCGCGTCTCAATCCACGCCCCCTTTTCCAAATCCCGAACAGCGCGGCAGTCCCAGCCACTGGCTCGCGGGGAAGGCAGGACGCGCTGAGCTGAACAGGCGATGCCAGGGCCCTTTCCCCAAAGTTTCAGCGCGGCCCGGCTAGGGGGACGGAGGGGGGCAAGGTAGGGGGGAGGTTGTGGAGGGAGGGAAGGAGCGCAAGCAGGCGGGAGGGGCGCAAGGGGTGGGCAGGGGCAGAAGTTACCGGGACCCGGGGGGCCGTACGGCCACGCAGTCAGAGCCGGCGTCCGTCGCGATCCCTCGGTGCCGAGGGTCTGGGGCTGCCCGAAAGAAAGCGAAAGTAAAAGTCCCGGCGCGGCAGGGGGCGGAGTCGCGCGGGGCAGTCCCCCGACCGCCCGGACTGCGGGCGACGCCCGCAGCTGGGGCCGCTGCGCTCCGCGGAGCCGCCCGCGCGTACCGTCCCCAGAGGGCGCCCTCTCGGAACTGGTCGCCGGGCCTGCACGCCGTCCGTGTTCACCGCGCGGGGGGCAGACGCCGGGGCAAAGCTGGCCGCGCGCCCCTAGAGCGTGCTGGGTAATACCGTTTGCAGGCAGCGCTGCGATCCGACGCCGCGCTCACAGTCCCCGGGAGCGCACCTTCCGCACCCCCGGCGCGCTCCAAGTGACCCGGGAGCGCGCTCTGCACGCGGGCCGCGCGCGGAGCCCCAGCCGCACACCCTGAGGCGCGCGCCCCGCGGACGTCGCGGCGCTCGAGGGCCGGGCGCCTGCCGGGGGTCTCCTTTCCTCCTGCCGCTGCCGTCCCCCGTCTGCACCTCCCCTCGTTCCTCCGCACCAGTTCGGGGACCCCGTCCCCACAGCCAAATGACTCTTCCCCAGCCAGCGCCCCCCACCCCCATCCCAGGTCGTGCTGGTGGCATCCCACCCCGGGGAGGGGGTGCTCGGCGCCCGCAGCAGCTGGAGCTACCTTCTCCACGGCGGGGCTCCTGGGGCCAGGCCTGGGGTCGCCGAGGAGCTTCCACTCGCTGGGGCGTCTCGGTTGGTCCGGTGGCGTTAGGAACCGAATTCCGCTGTCCCCTAGACGAGTTCCCGCCGCCTAACTCCGCGAACTGGTCTGAAGTTAGTGCCAGAATCGGTCCAGCTATATTTATTGAGCGCCCCCAAGTGTCAGCCACCGGGGATGGGCCGGGACTTAGTTGAACGTGGGAGGAGGGGCCGTGCGTTAACCTGGTCCCACCTCACCTCTGTCCCAACACCCCGCACCCGTGCATGCACGCACACACGCGCGGCACGCACATGTTTGTTTCTTCACCCTTGGGCCTCCAGCCAGCGCCTCCCAGGCCTCTGGTTCCAAGACTCCTCAGGGAAGCGACTAATTAATTGGTCACACTGAGGTGTGAATGTCTGAGAAGTTACCCTTTTGTTCAGAGGAGAAAGAATTGCTTTGGAAGAACTTTGAACGCCTGGAGTGGAAGGAAACCTTCATGGCGTGACATCAGGCAGGAACCACATCTTGTGTTTTTGTCTGCTGGCTTTACCCTGGGCCTGAGACTAAAGTAACCTTCTCTAGAATCTCACCAGCTAAGGACCCTTTCTTGGTTTAGGAAAGACAGTTTCCAGGTAAGTGTCAGGGTATGACTGTAATTTGCTAGCTGCTGCAAAAATCCTGAATTCCTGAATATTTTAAATAGTTACGCCATTTCCAGTATGAACGTGTGATAGACTGGAAATTTGTGCACACCGCCCCCACATTCGTATATTGAAACTCGATGCTTGGCCTGATGGTAGAGGAGTTGGGGCTTTGGGGAAGTGCTTACATCATGAGGGTGGAGCCTTGGTGAGTGGGATTAGTGCCCTTATAATAATAATAAAAAAAAAAGGTCTGACAGAGTGTTCTAGTCCCTTCCGCTCTGTGAGGACGAAGAGGGAAGTTTCAGTGTGCATCCCCAAAGAGGGTTCTCAAGAAAACCCCATCATGCCGGCACCGTGATCTTGGACTTCTAGCCTCCAGAACTGGGTGAAAGAAGTTCCTGTTGTTTACAAGCTCTTCAGTCTGTGGTGTTGTGTTAAAGCATCCGGAACAGGCTGAGACAGTTTATAGAACATCCATGTTTCTGAAATGTTGGGGAAAAACTAAGTCCTTGTAGACACTAAGATAATTCACTTTTTAAAGGAATTCAGTTGTGAATCATTTGAGAAGTGAAAACTCCTATCAGTAATGAAAATTGGTTATTTTCTAATTTAATTTATAAATTTAAGTTTTTGTAGGTTATTTGGGAGATAGAGTGAAACACAATGTTAGATTTGGAAGGGACTTTAACTACTAATCCCTCTGCTCATTTGATAGATAAGGAATTTGAGGCTCAGAGAAGTAGCTCATATCACAGACTTGCTAGTGGCAGAATCAGGATCAGGCTGCCTAGAATAATAATGAATTTTCCATCCTCAAGAAGCCTCTACCATAAATTAGATCATTCAAATGCTATGATGTGTTGCACACAGGAATTCATTGCTGACTCAGAAGGATGCTTTGAATGAAAACTTTTTTTCAGTTCTTTAGCGTGGGCTGGCTAAATAAATAAATAAAATTATGGAGATATGGAAGAGAAGAAATAATTTTGAACTTTATCCTCTGTAAGAATTGTACCAATACTTTAGATCCAAATGACAATGCTGACTGTATTTCTCATGTTTCTCCAACCTTGGCCCATGCCATTGTCTTATGCTTCCTTTCCATACTCAATGACTAGCATGTGAGTCTTCCTCTTCCTTCCAGAAAAATCCCCCAACTCCATTATTCAGATAGTTTTCCCCGGGCTAGACTAGGTGCTCCTGGGCTGGGCTCTCCAGCCCCTCCCTCTGGCCCTCTCCTCTAGCCCTGGTGCGCTCCTTATCCCATCCTCACCCTGCTGGGCACAGTACCCCCCAGGGGTGCCTCCAGTGATATTTCTTGAGTTCTTCACAGCACAGCTCAATCCAGGCTATGACTTATACAAGACTCCATTGAAGGATATCCCTTAATTAACAGAAATGCCCAGAAATGTCTTAAGACCCATAAGCCCAAACCCAGACTCTGGCTAAGGCACCAGCGGGCTCCTTCAAGGGGGGTGGAGAGGAAGAGTGGGAAACTCTGGGTGTAGGCAGAATTCCCGGAAAGGGGGAATTCGTGTTGAACCTATTCTCAGTTAACTGCCTCTCAGTTTCACATTCACCAGTTTTGTTCTGTAAAACTGAAACTGAGCCCTTGGGATGGTTTTCCTTGCTTCCCTCCCCCTGCCATGTTATGCTTTGCCAGTAGGGGGTGTGGACAGAGATTATAAGAGGAAAACGCTTTGCTTTCTGGTTCTGGTGTATCTGGTGGGCTCCCGGAGACTCAGGCTCCTACAGAGGCGTCGGGGTCCTGTTGCACACCCGGCTTCCTGGGTGCCCAGCTCCTGCTCTGCCTGCCAGCCAGCGGCACCCAGCAGCCCTGGCACTCCTTCACATGGTTTTGTAGCGAGTTCTTCCATTGAGATACCTCCCTATGAACCTAGAGAGTAGATTTCCAGGAAGTTCTAGAGGCCAGATTTCGAACAAGTTCTACTCCCGTGCCACCACAGTAACCTACCTGCCATCTAGTGAGTCACAGCCACACGCTCCTCAACAAGATTTGGCTCTCAGCCCCAGGGGGCGTCTATCTTAGCTCTAGATGGGGATAGTGGCTTGTTATGTTACGTCCTCTTTACGTGTTATTATAGGCTGCACACTGTGCTAATTAGTTCAGAATAATATATTTGACTTTATTGGCTCTTCTTTCTGGGACCCACTCACACCCTCGCTCCTGCCTTGTGGAACCACTCCCAAAATAAACTACCTGCACCCAAGTCCTCACCTCAAGCTCTGCTTTGGGAGAATGTAAACTTGGGTAGACACACACTCCCAGCATGGGAGGAACGACTCCAGTCTAAGCAAAGTGACAGTGACCGAGTGAAGGGTTGGGAGCTTTCTCCTCCCTCTGAATCTGTCATCTCTCTGTAATTTCAAAACCATCACATCCATGGCCCTGGAGGGCCCTGGAGATGACTCACAGCTAGGAAGAATTCCCTCATCTTCTGGGTGACAGAACCAAGGTACAAGAAGATCTTGACCCGCTGAAGCAACGGGGCCGCCATCAACAGGATAAAATTGAAGAGATAAATAAATGCTCTGTGTAAGTTCAAAAAGAAAGTCAATTACCCACATATTGAACATGATAGCTATTCATTTGAAACAAAATGTGGGGTTTTTCATTGGTCACAATCTCCGTATAAGTCAGGACTTTAAAAAAGCCAAAGAAATGTGGGACAGTGTTGGCAAAACATCCACATCAAGGACCAAGAAGATTCTCCATAGCCTGGCCCCGGCTCACCACAGCCAAGCCCGAGTCCTGGACTCTCTGCTGGTTGGACAGCACGTCAGACACCTCTCAGGAGCACTTTGTTTGTTTGTTTGTTTACTTATTTAGTGTTTGCTTATTTTTGAGAGGAAGGGAAAGGCAGGGAGAGAGGGAGACAGAGGCTCCAAAGCGGGTTGGCACCGATGCAGAGAGCCGCATGTGGGGCTCGAACTCATGAACTCTGAGATGGTGACCCAAGCCGAAGTCAGACACTCAAGGAGCTGAGCCACCCAGGTGCCCCCAGGAGCCACTTTAGATCCACGCAGCCTCCCCTGTCGCAGGAGTTCTGCCAGCTTGTGCGGGTCCAGCCTCAGCGCTGGCAGTTGGCTCTGTGTGGGCTCTGGCCGCTTCACGGGGGCGCGACCAGCCATGTCTTTGGCCTTCTGTTGTCCTTGCTTTTCTGCCTGATGCCGTTGAGGCATAAGATGCTGGGGGACGCCGTGGGCAAATGCACAGCATGCGTGACAGGGAAGTTAACACCCAAGGGGACAAAACTTACACCAATGGGGACCAACAGATATATTATTACCCCTTCCTTCCTGTAGCGGATGTTCCTGATGAGAAGTTGATTATGCAGCCTCTCGGAAGATGGGGAGATTAAGCTGTCCAGTGCACCTCATATCAGGCAGTGGCTATTTTGACAATGAACCTTCATAATTGTCCCCTCCTCCTGCCCACACTGTGTCACCATTTCCTGCCTCCTTTCTTCTGCTCCCTGCGACTGCGTTTCTAAGTAAAGTCCTTGGACATAAGCCTGCACCTCATGTTCTATTTTCTGGGGAACCCAGGCTAAGACATGCTCTCTGAACCCGATCCTGAAGGCCACACGAGTGTTTGTGCTCATCGGCTAGGACTTGGATGCGTGGCTTGAGGAGGCAAGGGGAGGGCTCTCCCGGAAGTGAGTAGGGTGGGGTGGACACTGGAGAGACCGCGCACGCACAGTGCCTGTCAAGCAGATGGGGGCCCGTGGGTCTTGTTCCAGCAGTAAGTGGTCCCCGGAGTGTCCAATTCCAGCTCACTGGGGTGGTTTCTCCTCATGACTTCTGATCCCTAATAAATGCCTTTTAAAAGCAGAGGTAAAGGTACAAATCAAAGGCAACATCTTCGTTCTGGCAATTCTTGTTTTCACAAGGGCGACCTCGAAAAGCAGCGGCTAAGTCACACCTTAGAGAAGTGGTAGGTGGCTTTTAACTTAAATGGAATCTGACTGTAAATCCTTAGCCCCCTGGAATGTGGCAGAGTCCTTTCTCAGTGATTACTGGGGCCTGCACCCAGCTTCCCAGGTAAAGCTTGAGAAGCCTGTTAAAGAACAGAATGTTCTGGGAAAACTTCAAGTCCTGCACCAGCTTTCAGCCTGGTAGTCTTCCAGAGCCTGGAGTCCCTGCTTAGGGTTCCCTACCTGCTCAGAGAGCAGCCTTGGGCCCCACTATCTATCTGCAGGAACCCTGGACTGCAGCCCCTGCCTGGTGTCATGTGAATGCTGCTTTCTACTGATTTCCACTTGCTTTGCAACCTACTCACCCCTAACCAGCCCCCACCAACACAACACGGAAGTACACGGAAGTACTGCTCACTTCTTTCCACCTGGAGACCCCAGCCACGATCTCAGAGCACTTAGACCAAAGGTCACCAAGTGGTAGTCTGCTCACCAAATACTGCCCTTGGCCTTGTGTTATTCCCAGTGTTTTGCAAAACAGGAACATTGATGTGTAAATGCAAGTATTTGGCTTCTCTGGAAAAGTCGGAACATTTGGCCGATCAGGGTACTGATTTTGCTCTGGGCCAGTTGGCTTGGACCTCGGAGGAGTTGCTGTGGGGTCTGTGCCCGCCCATTTGGGAAGGTCCCTACCACGGCCTATGACTTCACCTCTGGCCTCTGTAGGCATTTTGGTAAGAGTATCCAATTTATTTCTCTGAGTATTCAGCAAGTACTTATTGAGCATCTTTTCAGTGTCAGGCCTTGTTCTAGGTTCTAGGGAAAGAAATGACAAGAACCAGGGATCCTATTTTGAAGGAACTTATATTTTGATGGAGGAGACAGATAATTTTGTTTTGTTTCATTTGTTTTTAAAAAATGTTTTATTTACTTATGAAAGGGGGGGCAGGCTGAGAGAGGGACAGAGGATCTGAAGCGGGCTCTGTGCTGACAGCAGCCAGCCCGATGTGGGGGCTAGAACTCAGAAACCATGAGATTATGACCTGAGCCGAAGTCGGATGCTCAATCCACTGAGCCACCCAGGCGCCCGAGAGACAGACAGTGATTCTAATATTCAAGATGTCCGGTGTGGTTAGCTGCGATGAAGAACATAAAGCAGGGTAAGGGTCACAGAAAGTAGTCAGGTGAGGCATGGAGACAGGTGAGGGGCCATCTTTTGGAAGCTGTTTCTAGAAGGTCTGTTTTCAGGTGACTTCGAGGTGGACACTGAAGGTAATGAAAGAGCTTCACGAAGCCAGGAAGCAAAGGTTTGTCTTTAAGCTGCCCCACACCAGGCCTGGGAAGCAAGAGAATAAATAGATCTTCTTAGAACAATCTACACACAGAGGCGAAAACAGTGAGAGTTCTAGGGTGTTCTTATCCTAATCAGTTTTCAGCCTCACTGTTGTAAACATCTTTTTTATTTTTACATTTTTAGAGTTTTTTAAAGCTTATTTATTTTTGAGAGAGAGACACACACACACAAGTGAGGGAGGGACAGAGAGAAAAAAGGAGGCACAGAATCCGAAGCAGGCTTCAGGCTCTGAGCTGTCAGCACAGGGCCGGACGTGAGGCTTGAACCCATGAATCCTGAAATCATGACCAGAGCCAAAGTCAGATATCACTGACTTGAGCCACCCAGGTGCCCTATTATAAACATTTTTAATAGATAAAGCTAAAATTGAAATACAGTGTTTGCCCTTCCCATGGAGTGAATCAATCCTGTATTGTTTCCTATATTTTTGGGAGCTGGCCTCTCTGCTTTAGTCATAGGCCTCATAGAGCGAGCTCTTTTAATTTGAGCCTTGGATGAGTGTGTGGCCCATCTCTTTGTATTCTTTTCTTGGGTTATGATCACAGTTAGTGTTAAACTACTACATGCTGCCTAATCACACAACGAGGATTTGGTCACCCACATAAACATGATGCTGTTGTGAGTTCATTTTTCTATTTAGAGAAGCATGTCAGCTCGAAATACCTCCACCTCATTTCTCAGACGCATGCGTGCTAAGCCCGTCGCCAAAATAGCCCCTTGAGTAAGTGGCAGCTTTAAAAGCCATCCAGCCGCTGACTTCAAACTAGAAGGAAGGTCAGCGAAGGAAAGTGGAAGTTAGATTTTGAGTGATCACGGTGTCCACAGGGTTTTGACGGTGGTCAGCATTCTGAGGACTTGAGCAGCTAGCCGGGGGCCGTCCCTAGGATTTCTTGCCTGTTGCCTATCTTGGTCTGCTCTCTTTGGACATCAAGATGAATGTGCAAGCTTGTTCTAGGTGTGGGTACGGAGTTTATCCTGCTGAGAAGATCAATTGTCTAGATCAGGTCAGTAGACATTTTTTGGCCTCCGGAAATAAATAACCAATATGGGAAATTTATCTTCTCGCATGTGGACATGTGGGTGTTTTTGAACCATCCAAAAACTGTATTGCTCACCTTTCTTCAGTTCTACCCATTTCTGTCTTCTATGTTGCCTTGGAAAACTTATTCATTTATTTAGCGTTGTATTTGTGTGTGTGTGTGTGTGTGTGTATGTGTGTGTGTGTGTGTGCTTATCACCATTTTATCTCTAAAGATAAGTTTTTATCTGGAAATGTAGAAGAATCCTCAGTCTGGGAAAAAAAGGTAATTTTGTTCAATCTTTTCTGTACGATTTCCAGATATGGCATAAAGCGTGTTTTCACTGTGAAGTTTGCAAGATGATGCTATCGGTTAATAACTTTGTGAGTCACCAGAAAAAGCCGTACTGTCACGCGTAAGTGTTTGGTGCCCCCCTCCACCGCCTCTTGGGTTTTGTTCATTTTTTAACAAGTCGCCAACCAGAGCTTCAAATCACACAGTCCTGAGTTAAGTCTGAAAATTATCTTCCCCAAAGTTTTCATTTACATATAATCATTGACGAGCCCTAAGGCAGGATTTTATGCAGAAAAGTTGACAGAAAGTTGAAAATTTCAATTTCTTATAAGTAAAATGGCAAATCTTTCCACTCTAACCACATATCAAATTATTAAATATCGTGCGGAACAGGGTAATTGCCACAGACATGCCTAGAGAGCTTTAATTTTTTTTTCGGTTACATAATTCCAGAATCCCTTTCTGTTTTCTTTTCCAGAAAGTTCTTAAGTGGTCGTTTGCTAGTTAAAATTTTTTAAAGTTCTGTATATTGAATTTATTTGATTTGATTTTTCTTTCTTTAGCATTGCTTAGAAGTCATGAACTTAATTATTAAGTTTTATATTTATCAGTGAAAAAATGACTACCTTTAAGAATAGTCACTCAATCATCTTGGTAAAATGCATTTCTAATTTTGGTTTATATCTATTTTTTTCTAGCCATAACCCCAAGAACAACAGTTTCACAAGTGTCTATCATACTCCGTTACATCTAAACATGAGGAAGTCTCCAGAAGCCATCCATGGGGTAAGTTACTTAATTTTGAATTTCATAATTAGCGTTTAAAAAAAATTTCGTAACTCAGGTTTTTAAGTGTCTGTGTCGACATTGAACCTGCTCATTTTCTTCACTTACATGTGCAAAGTGCATTTAAGTAACAAATACTGCTATTCTTCCTACACAGTATAGGGGCCAATACCCAAAATGACCTCACTTGAATACCCAGGGTCTTTGTAATCCTTCTCTGTCTCCCAGCTTTGTTCACACTGATGACGGCTTACCTTATAGGCCCTGTCTACACTAGGTCCATAATATGTAAAACAAGGTTTATATAGTTAGAAAGTATTATAAGAGCTTTTCCTTATTTCCTCCCAAGATTATTTTGGTCTAGAAAATGAGTGGCATCTAGGTGGCTCAGTCGGTTGAGCATCGGACTCTTGATTTGACTCAGGTCATGACCTCACCATTCGTGAAATGGAGCCCCGTGTCGGGCTCTGCACTCACATTGTGGAGCCTTCTTGGGATCCTCTCTCTCTCTCTCTGTCCCTCCCCCACCTCTCAAAATAAATAGATAAATAAATAAATAAAAAGAAAAAAAAAAGAAAATTAAAAACCTCCAGTTCTACACTTTTAAATCTTTCTGAATTCCGTAGTTCTTAAAGATTCCCAGCAACCTCTCCTTCCCCTTGGGACAGCGGTAGGTCAGAGATGCTCAGAGTTGGAAGTGATGCCTGCATAGACCAGGAAGCCGTGTTGATAAGCCAGCCTCTTTTGAAAACCCAACAGTGGGGTTTGGTCAGAGAGCCGGCTGTTGATAGGACGCTTGCATTTATTAAAATGATGACTCATTCCACTTTTCTCCCCCCCATACAAGTCGCTCTGTGGGATGGAGCTGGCAACTTTCTAAAATTAGAAACTTGCACACGAGGGGGAAGACTGTCCGTGACCTGCGCTCCGCATGTGCCCTCACCTCTCGCTGCCTCCTCCTTGCCCTTCTCCTCAGGAAGGCACGCGTGAGGTGGCGCCGCCCTGCGCCGCTGCCACCAGCTCGTTTCGCTCAGTGCTTTGCACTGATTGTGAGCTTCTTTCTCGACAGACTTACATAACATTTATCATACATGTAATTCATTACTGCACATCACAATCGGACGAAATATGTACTATTATTATCCCATTCCGCCGAGGAAGCTGAGGTGCGGAGCGGCTCACACAGGCCTGATCTCTAAGAATTCTCGAGCAATCCTAGATTCCCGACAGGGTTAATTCTTGTAGGATCACGTGTTCATCTCTTCATGTCTGGGGGCAGCTCCACAAAACTACAGTAAATTCGGAGCGTAGCTCCTACCGAAACATGCCACACATTCTCCTAGGCTCTTGGTCGGCCTTCTCTAGTTCTTTCTTCGGAGGAATCCCCGTAATATTATCATCTTGCAGCTAGCGAGGCTGAGGCTCAGGGAGGTTGAGTGACTTGTGCGGTTTTACCCAGCTAGCTGAGTGCGTACAAATCCAGATCTATCTGACTTGAGAACCCGGATCTTAAACTGCTCCCTTCACCTAGTTCTGCGTACCTAGAGGGGGGCAGACTGTCCAGAAGGAAAAAGGGGACTTGTTTATGTTCACAAACATCCAGATGTTTCTGCAGTTGTATGGCCCGAGGGCGGAGCCAATGCAAGGAGAGGTAGTTACCCCTCGGATTGCTCTCTGTATATGTTACACTGTTTATAGAAAGGACTGTATTATGCCTTGATTTTCCCACACTGGGCTCGCTGTTAACTGCATGCCCCCGCCTGATAGTCCTACAACAGGGCACAGGGTATTACCTTTCTTTGAGGTGGAGGTGGATTCATTTTGTTTTAACCGTGTGACAGGAGTGAGATTATCGCTGGCTCAGTTTCCAGCCGCAGGCAGGACGTCTGTGAACTTCCCAGGACGCCTGTGTGTGCGCGTTTGTTTACACGTGTGCGAATATGTGTGTCTGTGTATAAATATCTACGTGTGCATATGGGGAGTGTATGTGTGTGTGTATGTATGTGTGAATAGGTGTGCACGGGCGCACACACGTGTGTATGTGGTGCACGTATACACATATGTGCGTGTACGTGCATGTGTGCGTGTGTGAGTGGTGTGCGTGTGTGTACATCTCTGTATATGTGTGTGTGTGTGGTGTGTGTGGGCACATGCGCGCGTGTGTGTGTGCGTGTGTGTGTCTGTGTGTTATGCCAAATATTTGGCCGCTGAGGTCACTGTCTCCTCCTTCCCCACCATCGAAAATTTTAAAGGGGCAGCAGTGTCCCTCCTGGGCCCCAGATCTTACAGCCACTGTAGGAAGTGGGACGGATTACTTTCTTACCCTCTTCCGTCTCTGAGAGACCTTGCCAACTGAATAAAAACTAAATTCACTGTGCACGTGCTAAAAGTAAAAAGAACAAAAGGGATGCTTGAGGGACGGTGAAGAAGGAGGAAAGGAAAGATTTTGAGTAGGCATGTGGAACAGGTTGACATTTTTGTGTTTTCTAAATGTCTCCCCTTTAAAAATAAATAAATAAATGTTTAAGACCCCATTTCCTGTTTCCCAGGCGCGAACAAGATTTTTCGGGGAATAAAACATCTAGATTCTCTTTTATGCAGAGGATAGACTTTAGCTCTGTGCTTTCTTACCTCACTCGTGACACCGACTGCCTTTTTCCTTTTCCTACTTCCGTAGAATAGTCTGGAATCTCATGAAAAGTCTCTGGAGAGGCAGGCACTCCCCAATGATGGATTTGTCCTGTGGGTGGGGGACAGCAAATAAGGCTTTCTATCTATTTTGGTCACTCGATTCTGATTCCTTATGTCAGTGGCTCTCAAGGAGGGCAGTTTTATCCCTCAGGGGACATTTGTGATGTCTGTGGCCTATTTAGAGTGTCACAACTGTCAGGGAAGGGTACTGTTGGCCTCTGATGGGTAATGACCAGCTCTGCCGCTAAACATCCTGCAATGCACAAGTCAGTCCCCACAAACAAGAGTTACCCGGCCCCAAATATCAATAGTGCTGCTCCCCAGAAGCCCTTCTTTACGTTTATGTGATGTTTGTGGTAGTTTCTCAAAATCCAGGGGACGAAGTAGGGAAAAGGCTCTCAATTTATATATTTACAAATACACGTATTGGAGCCACATTAGGCAGCAGCAAGCTTAGAAAGTCAACAAAAAAAAGTGCTCTTAATATGGAACTAGAGGGGCGCCCGGTGGCTCAGTTGGTTAAGCGTCTGATTTTGGCTCAGGTCATGATCTCTTGGCAGTTTGTGAGTTCGAGCCCTGCCTCAGGCTCTGCCGACAGCTCAGAGCCTGGAGCCTGCTTTGGATTCCGTGTCTCTGCCTCTCTCTGTCCCTCCCCAGCTCATGCTCTGTCTCTCTCTGTCTCTCAATAATAAATAAACGTCAAAAATATTTTTTTAAAATATGGAAATTGAATTCCAACCTTCTAAACTTGGCTCTGATTACCCATTGAATGATTTTAGTAAGGTCATTTCTTTCCTTTCAGTTTCTTTCTTCATCTGTAAAATTAATGATTCAAATTTCAGCTTGTCAAAATTGCAGATTTCTGGGCCCCACTTAGACCTCATAAGTTATGATATCTGGGTTTGGATCTAAGACTTTTTGAGTTGTCCTTTTATGGTTAGCCCTTCTTATGTGCTCTGTAAGAAATCTTTGCCCATCCCAAGGTTATGAAGACACTTTTGAGATGTCAGTTCTTCCCAAGGTGCTCCGCACATTCAGTGTAATCCCAGCCAAAATCCTGGTGTTTTTGTAGAAATTGACAAAAGGATTCTATTTTTTTAAAAATTTTTAATATTTATTTACTTTTGAGGGAGACAGAGTGTGAGTGGAGAGGTGTAGAGAGAGAGAGAGAGGAAGACGCAGAATCTGAGGCAGGATCCAGGTTCTGAGCTGTCAGCACAGAGCCTGATGCAGGGCTTGAACCCATGGACCGTGAGATCATGACCTGAGCTGAAGTCAGATGCCTAACTGACTGAGTCACCCAGCTGCTTCGGCAAAAGGATTCTAAAATTGACCTGAAAGCACAAAAGTTCTAGAATAGCCAAGAAATTCTGAAGAACAAAATTGAAGGACTTTGGCCCCGCGATTTCAAGGCTTACTACAAAAGTAGTAGTAATCAATTTAGCATAGTATTTGGCCTAAGAATAGACAGACTAGTGGAATATAATCTAAGGTCCAGAAGTAGGGCTGTACCTATGTGGTCACATATGTGACGAACGTTCCACAGCAAGTCAGTGTAGCAATGACAACCTTTTTTTTTTTTTTTAAAGTTTGTTTATTTGGAGAGACAGAGAGAGCTGGGGGAGGGGCAGAGGATCCCAAGCAGGCTCCGTACTGTCAGCTGCAGAGCCCAGTTCAGGGCTTGATCTCACAAACTGTGAGATCATGACCGGACCCAACATTGATAGTCTCATGCTTAACAGACAGAGCCACACAGGTGCCCCAAGGACCATCTTTTAATAGAAGGCACTGGAATTATTGGATATTTGTGTGGAAAAAAATGAACCTGAACCTGAATTCCTACATTGCACCCATACACAAAGATTAACTTAAGGTGTATTATAGATCAAGACCAAGATAGCAAAGGTAAACTTATAAAGTGTAGGATACATGGAGATGAACTTGGGGAGCCACCATTTTAACCAGCTACCCAGGTGATTGTTGCACAGACTGAAGTTAAGAACCTCTACTCTGATGTCCAGTGTTTCTGAGGTTACTCTAACCTGAATACTTGGTGTTATGTGAGAAGTTCATAGGGTCTTTTTAATTGCACTGCTAAATAGTTAGGCTTTGCACACAGCAGGTGCTCTGTGCGCACCACAGCTGGTGGCACAGGTGAAGCCACAGTGAGGCAGTGTTGCCATCCGCTTACAACGCCTTGTTGAGATTTAGAGAACTCCCTCCGATTTAACTGTATATTACGTACTTTCCTTCTCTTCTCTGATGGAAACATCACTGCGTTACTGACATCTTCATTGTGCAGATCGACGACCAGGGTGACAGCGAACGGTTTAAGTCGGTTTTTCACTGGGACATGAAGTCCAAGGATGGGGCAGCTGCACCTGACAGGCAACCCCCGGTGAACAAGGTGAGAGAAGGGGTATGAACGGGTGTGGAAGGAGGGACAAGAGCGACACGCTCTGCAAGTGAGGTGCATCGTTATCATTTTTTAAATGCTCATTTTTGAGAGAGAGAGAGAGTGTGTGTACCCATGTGTGCGTGAGCTGGGGAGGGGTAGAGAAGGAGGGAGAGAGAGAGAATCCCAAGCAGGCTCTGCACGGTCCGCATGGAGCCCAATGTGGGGCCTGATCCCACAAACGTGGAGATCTCGATTCCTGAGCAGAAATCGAGGGTCGGACACTGAACTGACTGAGCCGCCCAGGCGCCCTGAGGTACATTATTATTGCTACTTCTGGAGGAATCGATTAGGCTTTCATTCCCCAGTTTGTGGTTGCAGCTGTCTGCAGAGGACACCCATCACCGTGCCATGGAGTCATCTCCACCGCATCTGCTCCCAGTCCAAACTCACTCATCCGTTTGTTACTCCCAGCCACTGTGTTTCTGTCCCTGGGAACGGCCACCCAGGCTGGAAACCACGGCTGCCCTTTCTCCCTCTGATACTCCACTCTGCTGCCCGCCTTCTCCTGCATTTCGCTCTTGATGCTGTCATCTGCGTTGTCTCCTGCTCGGACCTTCAGGGGGCCTCCCGGGGGGGGCCTTCGCTCCTCTGGCTTTGCCTCTCTCCAGCCTGTGACATTGGTCACACACCACTTCTTGGATGGCCCTAACCTACTCTTCCTACTACCTGAGAATTTAGGCTCCCTCTCTAGGGAGGGTCTCATCATTTCAAAATTCCTCAGCCATTTACTTTTACTTATACATGTAATACTTGCATTTTCCTCATTTAAAAAAAAAATCCAAAGTATCTCCAATCAGTCTCTCTGTAGAGGTATCTGTTGTTACCAGTCTCGTGGGTACCCTTCCAGATTTTACTCATTTACAAATACATAATGTAATTCATTTCTTAGTACTTCCATTTGGATGTGGCGACTGCTACTTATTGAGGGATCTTTAATGAACTATTTAACTGTTTCTGGCTTTCTCATTTGTAAATTGAACTTCTCTCTTACCGGATCTCTAACGGGGCCTCTACCCACCTCTAGCCTGCTCGGTTCCCCATCTCTTCCCCTCAATTCCAGTCAGACGCACCCCCTCATGGTCTCTCACGTGAAGCCTATCATTGCCTTCATGCTTTTACGCCTGGTGGTCTCCACTCTGGGAATTCAGTCAACAAATACTTGTGGAGCCAGTGATGTGCCAGGCACTGTTCTAGGCTGTTCGTCAGTGAACAAAACTGATGAAAATCCCTGCCTCCATGGTCCTGACCTTCTAGAATGCTTGTCCTTCTTCCTCCCTTTGCCTGTTAACTGACCTCGGCCTTGGAGGTCCAGCTCAGATTCCATATTCCTACCAAGAGTGGGGCCCATCTCATACAGACCGTTTCTTAAAACCTTGTGTTTATCATCAATAACAGTACATTTAAGCACACACACATTTTCTAATCGCTACCTGTTTCGTATGTCGGTTTTATCTCCCTAGATAGGCCCCAGGTGTCTTACATAAAGAACTGTCTTCCCTTTTTTGGCTTTTCTTTTCCCAGTGTTAATTGCTTATCCCAATCTTAGGCACATGACGGGTAGTAGGTCTGCAAAGACCTACTGGTTAAATAGTGCTGGTTAATCTCACATCGCCCATCCACAGCGACTCCCCACTGCTCACTCTTGGTACAATAATGAGCAAAGAAATGTTAAGTTATATTTAGAACGCTTCTATGATATAATTGAATCTCAGAAAGTTCAACTTTTTAGGATATTAGGTTATTTCCTAGGTGAAAAAAGTGAACATTTTGTTAGCTGAGACCCACCATACACCAATAGGAATTTATAGTTTATAGAGAATTTCTCTTATGTTGATAGTGTATGTGAGAGTTGCCGGGAGGGGGGAGGGTAGGTCTTACCAACCAAACGTGTAGGGTATGTGTTCATGCATTTGTGTATTTCCTTTATAGAGAGGCTATTGGACTGGATATGCAGAAGGAAATGCGTGGTGCCCAGGAGCTCTGCCAGACCCTGAAATTGTGAGGATGGTTGAGGCCCGAAAGTCTCTTGGTGAGGTAAGGGCCCTAGACATTACTCTAGCAATTAGTTCGAACATTTCTTTATCTGAAGATTGTGGTAGACAGAATACTGGCTCCTCCCCCAAAGATTACCATGTGCCAATCCCTAGAACGTTGTATCTGTTACCTACCATGGCCAAGGGGACTTTGCGGTTGTGACTGAGCTAAAGATCTTGAGATAGGAATATTACCCTAGATCACCAGTGTGGACCCAATGTAACCATAGGGTCCTTATAAGGACGGAGGTGAAAGGGTCATGAAAGGGTCAGAATCAGAGATGAGGTGATGTGATAACAGATGCAGAGGTCAAAACCATTTGGAGCCACACGTGAAAGGATGCAAGTGGCCTCTGGAAGCTGGAAAAGGTAAAGAAATGAGTCTCCTCTAAAGCCTCCAGGACTGACCAGCCCTGATGACCCATTTTAGATTTCTGCCTCCAACACTGTAAGAGATTTTAGTAGATCTTCACGTAGAAACGGCAACGTTGGCCCAGATTATGGAAATCCTTAACAATTTGCTGATGGTACCTTCTAGTCCACTCCACTCACCCAGGGCACTTGCCCTTTGAGGAAACCACTTTGGAAACTATTATTAGTCTTTGGTGATTCAGCTGTTAGCAAATAGAAAGAAAACAGAAACATAAGTGCCATGTCTCATGAGGCAAACTAATCATCGGAAGTACTCAAACGTTAGAAGGGAAAACTAACGTTTTACTCTCAGTGCTGTAGCCCTAATTCTAGTAGGCAG
The DNA here is from genome assembly GCA_004023785.1 of Mungos mungo. Classification (NCBI taxonomy): domain Eukaryota; kingdom Metazoa; phylum Chordata; class Mammalia; order Carnivora; family Herpestidae; genus Mungos; species Mungos mungo. Next base: position 110,137 of record PISW01001742.1, on the reverse strand, counting down.
CTTACAGAAGAGTCTCCCGCACGCTGACCTCTGCATTCACATACAAGCCATTGCGTCAGAGGGGTCGCGTTCTCTTTGGGTCCCCTTGAGTTGTATCGGGTTTCACGTAATTGGATAGAAGCATTGAAGGGGAATCCCCTTGACCTGGGAACTATGATTTCTTCCGTGTTGAAGTTGTTACTCAAATCGCCAGTGGAGTAACATTTTCAAATTTACTCCAGGGGATTGAAATGTGTCCCAACTACCTGGTAAATCCAGTTTCTTGGTCCTGTTGACTACTTGTTCTCACCTCATCATATTGGATCTCACGCTGACTTTGGTTCTGACCAGCAGGAGTATACGGAGGACTATGAGCAGCAGAGAGGCAAGGGGAGTTTCCCGGCCATGATCACCCCTGCCTATCAAAGAGCCAAGAAAGCCAACCAGCTGGCCAGCCAAGTGAGTGTCCTGGTGCTTGTTCACCATAGGGCATGCTAATTTTTGTCACTAGTGACCCTCTGGGATTCAGATAAAAACCACTAAGAGAGTGCTTATGGACGGTAGGTATCATGAGTGTGGTATTATGCAGAAAACTGTGTTCTTATCTTTTCCCTGTCTGTTATCTTCTGTGCCTTGATTGGGTCGCAGCTACCAAATGGGGAGAAGACCAGGTTGCTTACCCAAAGACTGGGCCAAACAATTTCCTGAGCATTTCAGACACTGGTTTTTATTAAGCGATGGCAGGTCTGCCTGAAGAGTAGCAAAGCTTGCTGGTTAAGAGGTCTGATCTTGGGGCTACAACTCTAGGATTTGAATCCTGGGCCTGTCACTCACTAGCTGTGTGACCATGAGCAAATTATTGAGCCTCTCTGTTCCGCAGCTGCTCATTTGTAAAATGGGGGAAATAATAGTCCTGCTTCGTGTGATTGTTTTGGAGGAGATGTGAGTTAATATTTGTTAATGTTTAGCTGTGCCTGGCACTCTCTTGGACTTAACACATTGGCATCGGTGCTTTTTAACGAGGAGCTTATAAAGCCAGCCTGAGACTTGGCATAGGCTTGGGTTGCTTGTAGCCCGATGGAATACCTTCAGGACAGCTGCAAGGAAAGGTCCTCACAAAGGCTGGTGGGTATGACCTTGACTCTCTGCTGTCTTCATCAGGTGGAATACAAGAGGGGGCATGAGGAGCGTGTCTCCACATTCTCCACGGTGGCGGACACCCCTGAGCTGCTCCGGGCCAAGGCGGGGGCGCAGCTGCAAAGTGATGTAAGAGATGATGGAGGCCAAGACCCTGTGATTTCCTTTAAGAGCCTCCCTTCCTTTCTTCCTTGGAGGGGGAGGGGAGGAAGCAGTGGGAGGCCTCTGAGTCCCGTGTGGGAGCCAGGGAGAACTTTCCAAGGTCAAGGAGGGTCAAGTCAGATAAGTCAGCCAGCACAGACCTTGTGAAAACTCTTCCTTAGAGAGAAAACTTAGATAGTATCAGTAACAAATCAGGTGTATGTGGTTAATCTAAAAAAAAAAATCTGTCCTCATCACTGCAAATTATGGAACATAAACTTCTAAAGAATTTCTACCATCTGCCTTTTTACAGCCCAGTTGCTCCACAGCATAAGACCAAGAGCTTAGTCGTCTTCTTTTTTTTTTTAATTTTTTAAGTGTTTTATTTATTTTTGAGAGAGAGAGAGAGAGACAGCGTGAGCAGGAGAAGGTCAGAGAGAGAGAGGGAAACAGAGAATCCAAAGACAGGTTCCAGGCTCTGAGCTGTCAGCATGAAGCCTGATGCGGGGCTTGAACCCACGAACTGTGAGATCATGATCTGAGCTGAAGCCGGACACTTAACTGATTGAACCACCCGGGCGCCCCGAGCTTAGTCTTCTTCTGAGGGGGAAGTTTAAGCACAAATCCACGTTCAGCTTCATGGCTGCCTTCCACTTGCCTTGGGTGGAGGAGCCCCTTTGGTCTCCCAAACTTGAGTGGTGGCTCCTGGAGGGCAGAAGCCTATGGCTCTGCTCGGCCCCACCGCCTGGCCCACAGCAGGTGCTTCCTGAGTATGTGTTGAATTCTGTGTTGAGTGTCTTCACGCACCAGGCGTTGTGCTGGGCTTTGGGGAAAGAGGAGGTAAATAAGATGCATGTGGTCTTTCGAGCTATGAGCCAGGGATGGTGCCCTAGGGGGACATGCAGGGGGGTAAGGCAGCCCCTCGTCGGATGACATGGTAGGTAGTGGGATTGTGGTGTGAGATTCATTTTCTTGTTTTCATTTTCCAGGTGAGATACATGGAGGACTACGAACAGCAGAGAGGGAAAGGCAGTTTTCCTGCTATGATCACACCGGCGTATCAGATAGCCAAGAGAGCCAATGAACTGGCCAGTGATGTGAGTGTCCGTGGCCGTGTTTTCACGTGAGGGGAGGAAGCAGGGAGTTACCCGGACCTGGCGAGTCCAACATCCTGTCTGCTTTTGCACACGCCATGGTCCGGGAAATAGATTTCCTTCATGGTTTTGAATCAGTTTTACCAAGACAATGATCTGGCACTTTTATGTCTAAGACACACTCCCTGGACCCAAGCAGGAAAAAAAAAAAAAAAACAAAACCACTCGGTTTTCCTCCCCAGGCTTCTGGGCATAGAAGGTTAAGTTCACCAGGTTTGTCCTTTGCCTTCGTTTAGGTGAGGTACCATCAACAGTATCAAAGAGAAATGAAAGGAATGGCCAGCCCAGCTGCTGGCGCTGCAGGAGTGGACCAGTATGGCCAGGTATGTGACAGCGTCACTTCCTTTCTGACGGCCGGCTCTCAGCTCAGCAGCCCACCAGCCTGGGACCCAGCCTGGGACCATTTAATCAGGGGCTGGGCTGTGGTTTATCTTGCCCTGTTTACAAAGGGTGGATTTTCCACGCCAGAAAGCAACGACAAATAACTATACAAGGACAAGTAATTACAATCATTACTCAACCTGAGCCACGTAGGAAAAGCAGTTTCTTAGCACTTTTCCTTTTCTTTTGTAAAATAAAGAACCTATGCCGATATGGTTGATTTGCCCAGAGTAAAGCATTCTCACCTATTTATTGAAGAATGGTCTCAAAGCCTAAGACTGGCTAATTTTAACTCATCACTGTAGAAGTGTGAAAGGGATCCAAATGCACGGCTCAAAAAATATTGGGCACGTCACTGAATAAATAGCAGGACCCATTTCTTAGGAAGTACCCGTCTTATTGAGGTTGCTAGATAAAGCAATATGCCAGAGAATGCATATCTTTTCCCCATTTCCACTTCTCACATGAAATATGTATTGACAGTGGGGGTGGGAGGGAGGTTGAGATGATAATTAGAAGCTCATTTTTATTTGTATGTCCCTCTGTATCTTCTGGTACTAAACAGCTGTAGGAGAGAAAGGGAACATTATTTTTTTCACAAATGTAAGTAAAGAGTATTTGAAGGTCTAGTGTGTTTTCTGGAAGAGTCCATTCAGTGGGCTTAGTTGATTTTTCTTTTTAATTAATTGGAAAGTTGTTCGGATTTTTTGTCAGTGGGTGGATTCTACAACATACATGATTTATTAGACATACATCATTTATGAAAGGAAACAACTTATTTCTCTTCTTTAGAAAAATAAAATATTTCTTCATACTGGGGAGACGTGTAACACTTGGGATGTGCTTGAAAATAGGTTGCAACCCCTTTGCAAATGTTTAGTTTTGAATTAAGAAGTCCACTTTATAAAATTCTAAAAGTTAATTAAATGGTCTCGGTGCTTTAAACTCAATGAAATTATATTTACCATGGTTTCATGCTTTTAAACATATTTTATAGAAGACTCAAGACAACTTTTAAAGATCACTTTTAAAAAAATATTTGGTTCCTATATTTGGCAAAAAAAATATTTTGTTCTAAATATGGACAGTGCTATCTGCCAGTACATGAGCGTGTCTAGACATTTCTATCCACATCTATGAGCTGTAACCTCACAGTGTCATAGTTGTTTTCTTGGCTGAAGTTTCCGGTCGTGGTAATAACAAATCTAAGAATCAAAGTGGGTGTCGTTTGATAGCACTGCCAGCAACTGTTGGGAATATCAGCCTGTGTGGCATTTCCTTGTGTGATTTAATGGGACCCGCCAGGCGTGAGTAGGAGGGAGTGAGAGAGAAGCAGATAGATAAACTATAAATATCTGTAGTGCCTAACATGCCATACAATTCATTCTTTTTAGCGAGTAACTATTTTTTTTGGGGGGGGGGATTAGTGGACTATATCATGTAACCAACATATTGTTTGTAACCAGTCAATTCCCCAGTAGAACTGAGTGTATCACTAAAAGATTTACACACCTGACATGGACACATATAAGCAGAGAAGTTAAAATAAAGCTAGAACCAAACCTAAACCATAGAGCAGAATGGGAAAGAGGAGATTACCAAAGAATTCGAGAGCCTTTATTCTTTTTCTTTTTCTTTTCTTTTCTTTTCTTTTTTTTTTTTAGCTTAACTTTTTTTACTTATTGCACTTGGCCCCAAACATTCTGGCATCTGAACATAAAAGAGCACTCAGACTGAACAGCTGTCAGTATTGGATAAAAAGGAAGCCTGGACTTTCTAATTTGACCCAGCTGTTTTAGTTAAAACGTGTGTGCCATGGGCCGCCTGGGTGGCTCAATTGGTTGAGCGTCTGACTTCGGCTCAAGTCACGATCTCACAGTTTGTGAGTTCGAGCCCCACATCAGGCTCTGTGCTGCCAGCTCAGAGCCTGGAGCCTGCTTCGGATTCTGTGTCTCCCTCTCTCTCTCTGCCTCTCCCCTGCTTGTGCTCTCTCTCAAAAATAAACATTAAAAAAAAGTTAAGAAAATGCTTGTGCCAGACTCTGACCCTGGGACGGAAGCAGGGCAGGTCCTTGCTTTGGAGGAGGCAGGAGGTGGATGGAGACGTGAGCCCACAGGGGCACATAAGATGGTTCCTCATTTGTGGGAACACAGATAAGGAAACCACTGATCCTGCCTGGGGCGGGACTGGGAGTGAGGGAGGAGCTCCCTGGAGAGAAGGTGGCATCTGACAGGGTCTTGAAGTCTATTCCACTGCCAGCGAAGGCTTATGCCAGTGAATATCCTGATGGTTGCATGAGAAGGAAGGTTTGCTACTGTAGGCGTGGGTGTGTGGTGTGAGGAAGGGGAAGGAGGAAACAGGCTCAGATTGTAACAGTCTGGAATACGCATTTAGTCCCATCTAGAGCCTTTCGCCCCGAATATAAAAATTCAAATAGTTATTTGATGCTCTTCTTGGCAAATAACATACATTGCTGGGAAAATGGTATCTTGCGTGTTAATTGGTTTCTCTGCAGAGATGTATGAATGAGCCTGAGGAAGGCAGCATCTGAGATTCCTGGAAGACAGAGGGACCTCCCAGGTGTCAGATATGATATGAGTACTTCATGGTCTCATGGAGATTCATAGAATGTCTGCATTTATCTGGTGGAAGTGATGAAGATGATGGTGATAATCGTTCCCACTTATTTAGCGCTGACTCTGTGCCAGGCACCAGCAAGCAGGCGTGACCGCTGAGTCTACCGTGTTAGCCACCACAGGGTGTTGCTCCTAGGGTGATCCTGGAGGTCCCAGGGTGGATGGGCCTCTCCGGGAACAGGCTCTAGGGGATACCGTTGCTAATCCCCCACCCATCCAGGGAGGGGGGCGTCACTGACGGAAGTTTTCCATCGGCCCCGCAGGGTTACTTGGAGGACTATGAGGAGCACAGAGGAAAAGGCAGCTTCCCCGCCATGATCACCCCAGCTTATCAGAACGCCAAGAAAGCCAACGAACTCGCTAGTGACGTAAGTACCGCATCGGGAAGCCCCACAGGGCATTTTGTTAGAGCTGAGCCAGAGAAAAATGTCAGCCCTCCATTTCTCTCCACACTTCTGACATCTGCTTCTGTTGTTCACACGGTTTGTTTGGTCACAACTGTTTGGTCACAGTTATCTGCTTCAAAGGAGACTGACACAGACCAACAGTGGAGCTCCCTTTAGGTCAGCTGAAGCAGGTGTAGATGCTGGTCCCGCCAGATGAGCCGGGGCTAGAAGAGTCTTCGCTGAATAACCCATCTAGAAACCTAGCAACTTTAGGGGGAGAGCTGATTAAAACAAGACGTATGATTATCAAACTGGGTATAACCCAGCTGATACAATGATTTTTAGCTGCAAAACGTTGGCCAGCTGGCAGTCCTTGAAGGATGGGCTATAATTAAACTCGGTGGAGCGATGTGCACACGTAGATCTAACACAACAACTTGAGCTTGGTCTATATATAGTTAGAAGCCACCCATGGTTTTCATATCCCTCTTCCCCTTCTCCTCTACTCTGTCCTCATCAGTTATTATACCCGTTTTCCCAGGATGGCGCACTGTTGCTTCGAGAGGACAAGTAAAACACATTACTCACTTTGCCCCTCGTTAGCCGGTTAGGTGAGAAGATATACTGAAACCGTGGGCGGACTGGGTTCGGAATGACTCCTTTCGGTACAGCTGTTCCAAGATGTCTCTTCCTGCAGACTTACGCACAAAGTGCACCAAGTGTGCAAAGGGCCAGTCCACTTTTAATACAAAAGGGACAGAGTAGTTTATGGATTTCATGGAGAAAAAAAAAGTGTCTATGATTTTTTTCATTTTCCCTTCAGAAAATTCCGTTAAGTAAACGTTGACGTTAAATGTGAGGTCATTTTGGAGTCACTTCTCTCCCGGAGCATGAAAACACCAACTCCCTCTTTGTGTGTTTCTTTCAGATAAAATACAGGCAGGACTTCAATAAGATGAAAGGGGCTGCACATTATCACTCCCTCCCAGTCCAAGACAACTTGGTTCTCAAGCGGGCGCAGAGCGTGAACAAGCTTGTGAGCGAGGTGCGTATGGGGGACAGCGGACGGGGCGACCCCCGCGTGAAGAATGCCATGAACGTGGCCTATGCGCTACATGTCATTCCCAGTTCCCGTGGAACGAGTGTGCCGTAGAAACCAACTCACAAGAGAGCTCAGAATCAAACACTTGGAACTTAAAATTAAGTGTCCCCTAGGGTTCAGGGTTCAACAGTATCTTCTCGAATTCTCACAGGGCTGTAGATTGTCAGACGTTTCGGGTGGTAGATTTTTGAGGTGCGGACTCCTGCCCTAGCCACCCCTGGTCACAGTATGTCATTGTTACAGAGTGGACATCCAACATCAGAAAGTGTTTCCAATATTGCAGCTCCCTTACCTTCCTGTTATTCTGGCCAGATTTCCCAGCAGCTGTGTGTGTCGTATGAATTCCCATTCCCTTGGAGGCATGACGGGCTGCCAGACTTGTGTGTGTTGTTTGGTCTGCCCAGTGATTCAGATTTTTTGAATTGCTGGGGCCCTGGCGAGGATGTGACCCCTGGAGCTCCCAAATCCTTATCACGCCCTCCAATCCTTTCTTTCACAGCAGCCTCTCACTGGCATTTCCTCTCTGGATCCTAAAGGCATCTGAGTTAGCAACCTCTTGAATGACAGCTATTGAAAGTACTCCTGTTAATCAGTTATCCGCAACTCAGAACTAGATATTCAGATATCCTAAAATATTTTTCTTCTCTAACCTCGCAAGGTCAGTCCTTAACCCCGAACTGTTACTTACTCTGTGGTCCTCTAACCTTGGGCTGCTCAGAATCACCAGGAGTGACCTTTTCCTGATCTTATCAGGACACTCACGTATTTTGGAGTCATAGATGGGTGCCTAGGTCTTGGAATCTGCACTTTCAACAAATGTTCGAGATGGTTCTGATGCTCCAGGCCAGAGGTCAGTGGACTACAACCTGAATGCCAAATCTGACCCATAGCCTGGTTTTATAAATAAAGTTTTATTGGAACACGGCCACATCATGGGGCCACATCATGGATGGTTACATATTGTTGATGACTGCTTTCACGCCGCAAGAGCAGAGACCAGTATTTGCCAGACTTTGCTCTTAATTCACAGAACAGTAGATCTAGATGGAACCTTTGAAAGTGTTAGGTGCTCACTTTGTCATAGGTCTGGAGAAGTAAAGCGTCTTATTCCAGTTCAGAGAGACTTTTAGAAACAGAACTGGAGCCCGATCTCTGAAAGTACAGTTTTTTTTTTTTTTTACGTTTTATTTATTTTTAAGAGACAGAGAGAGACAGAGAATGAATAGGGAAGGGACAGAGGAGAAAGAGACACAGAATCTGAAGCAGGCTCCAGGCTCTGAGCTAGCAGTCAGCATAGAGCCTGATGCGGGGCTCAAACCCATGAACTGTGAGATCATGACCTGAGCTTAAGTCAGATGCTCAACCGACTGAGCCACCCAGGCACCCCAAAAGTACAGTTTTACCATCCAGGAAAAAAACTGTTAACATTTTGGCCTTTTTCTGGGTGAAGATACTATATGCTAGTTTATGAATATGAAGACATTTATAGATTAGAATTCAACTATATTTACAGTTTGGGATACATTTTTTTCACTTTACATCAGATTGTGAGCATTATAAATGCATCTTGCATACTTCAAAAAAGCATATTTCCACCATATGTTTTATAAGATAGGATAACAAATTATATATATATAATTTTTGGTAAGACATCACAAGAGAACCTTTGGTTTCCTTTCACTGTTGTGTTTATCGGGTAAGACACACCGGTCATGCTCTATTCATGGTAATCAGTCTTCAGCTGCCTCCTCCAGTTACCCAGGACAACTCAGAGCCTGTTTAATGACTATAACCTTACGTCTTACATCCAGTTACCCAAGAGAGCACAACTAGCCAACCCATTTAAAATTAGAAACACTCTGTGCATCTGTTAGTGGTCTCATTTATTATACTCCTCGGTAAAGCAACTTTTTTGGCTATATTTTAGTGAAGTCTACGTATGGGGAAGTGTAGAGGTCGTGTGTGCCTAAGGGAAAAGATTCCCACAAGCAGACACGTCTATGCACTTAGCCTCCAGATCCAGAAACAGAACATGACTCAGACATACCGCTCACAGTCCCACGGCACTTTCCCCCGAGAGACCACTGCCCCGATTTCTCAAACCCGTTTCACCACTTTTGGGGCTATACGAACTCTTACCGTAGTTTCTCTTGAAAGGGACTATATCTCTTTAATTTTCAGAACCAAATTGCTGATTTACTTATTTATTCTTTGAAAGGGAAACATGTACTGTTTACTTACAGTATCCCATGCCTGGTATTTTTAAATGGTGGGTTGAAAGTTTTCTAAAAATATCCTGGCAAAGTCCTGGTGACATTTTTCAAGAGTGACTTTGGGCTTGGTTCTACTGTGCATCTGGTGTTTTGGTTTCCAAGGTGGAATATAAGAAGGACCTGGAAAGTAGTAAAGGTCACAGTATCAACTACTGTGAGACGCCTCAATTCAGGAACGTGAGCAAGATCTCAAAATTCACCAGTGATGTGAGTTTCTAACACCTCAGCGGTTGTTTGGGGCTTTTTTCCCGAGCTTAAGAGACAGTGTCTGTGAATATACCTGTTTGTCTCAGAAGCATGGCCTCTTCGGCATGAATATCCGAGAGTTTTGATTAAGGTTGCCTGCAGGAAGTAGGCCATGCCGTGTTAAATTCTGTCACATCCCCCGCCACACACTTGGCCTGAAGTCCTCATGGTCGCACCCCTCCTCTTGTGTTCGTCCTGCGTAGCGGTATCTGGCTCCTGGAGGTGAATGCGGGGGAGGGAGCCTGGCTGAGCATGCGACATCCTCTCTCCATGTGACCTCATGCTTCTTAGTTAGTACCCGACCATTTAACCTGGGGACCCAGATGGTCTTTCTTCACCGTGCAGATGAGCAGATACACACTAGAGTGGCATTTGCAAGTTTGGAAATTCTCAGAGAAGTTCTGGGGATGCTTCCTTGAGCACATCAAAGACCTATACACCTACATAGATGTGATTTTATTTCCTCTTAGCTGCATATAATAGTAGAATTTAAAATCATGAGGGAGTTTGTAAGGCTCAAGGAGGAATTTATTGCCTAAATGTAGAGGTTAAGACAATCAGCTTTGGAGCTCCATGATTAGCCAAGTGTTTGACCTTGGGCCACTTGTTCAAGCTCTCCGAGTGCTTCCTCCACCTGTAACTGAGGATGATACTAAGTCCTTCCACCCCGGGGAGTATTTGTGAAGATGAGCTGAGTAGGATCATGTCTGAAACATGGTGACAGTATTTGTCTAAAGAATCTCAGTGCCTAGAACTCAGTGGCTTCCCAGGGGAGATGATTTTAATGTAGCTTCATTGGAAGCTACCCACATGTTCCTATTTATGACTTCTTTGGCATCCTGTTTTGGTTTTCTCTTCATCTGGTAAGCTGCATTTGGGATGTGACATCCTTATTTCACGTGGTTTTAGTCGTAACCAATTCGTGGTGTAAAGGAATCACAGAATTTGGCAAAGCTCAGGTTATAGTCTCCGTATAATTAGAAATGGAGGTAATAGCATGCAGTGATTTGTACCAGCCCCGCGCATGGGGCTTTGCCCTGAGCACCTGCATCATTGGTGCCTGCCCATTGGAGAGTTCCACACGCTCAGGGTAGGTTTTCATATGGGAAATATCTGATATATTTACAATTAGAAATGCTCAAAGAAGACTGGGTCTGTTTTGTGCTGTCTGTGCTCACCCAGATCCTGTGTTTGGTTATGTGCCTGTGTGCTGGTCTTACTCCAGCCTCTTGTGCTTGCTTGCAATGTAAGTGGTTTTGTTAAAAGAAAAAAGATTTGTATTTTTATTTAGTGGGACAATGACTACTTCAGTAGATTCTATTTAATCATTTATATTAACAATTTAGTACATTAAGATGAGTAGTAATTTATATTCAACAGGTTGGGAAGAGAATGCTTTTATTGAAAGTTTTTTGTTTCCATGTAGAATAAATATAAAGAAAACTACCAGAACCATATGAGAGGCCACTATGAAGGAGTTGGTATGGACAGACGGACACTCCATGCTATGAAGGTTGGAAGCCTGGCAAGCAATGTGAGTCCTAGTTTGTAGGGCCTATGGGTCTGGGGCCCTGTTGGGGTGGAGGGAGGTGAAACATGAATATTTCAGCCAATTCTTTTTCAACTTCCGTTTGTAAAAGTCAGTGTTCTATTGTGTAAAGTAAACATGAACCAGCACAACCAAAGCTAGGTTGACAGTTTCCAAAAGCTGCCATTTATCGATCTCAGCTTTCTCTGGCTTAACGAGTTCTTAAATCTGTTATCCTGGATCTAGTGTGAGAAAAGCGTTCAGTTTGTGAGAGATAGAGAGAAGCGGCTGAGCATAATTCTTGAAATCCCTCACACAGTGTTTGTGATTTACTTGGTATTTAGCATTTATTTAGTATTGTGATTTATTTAGAGTTGGTTGGTTGGTTGATTGGTTCATTCATTTATTCAGAGGTAGTGTTCATTGAAGACCTCCTGTGTGGAAGTCTTGGTCAAGGTGGTAGGACAACAAAGTAGATCAGATACCATCATGTGGAATCTGCTAATCTCTCCTTGGCTTTGTCAATTCAGTTGATGGCTTTGCAAATGTCAAGTTGTAAATCTTGGAGGTACAGGGCACCTACAAGAAACCGATTTCATTATTAAAACACACAAATGTCAAATTTCTTCTTCTTGAGAATGTCAAATTTGACCTATAGAAAAAGAAATTTTTAAATCTTGACTTTTCATTTATTTTCTGGGAGTTCAGCCAAGAAGCTCTTTCATCATATACCCCATGTGCCACGGTTTCCCTTTGTAAAGGGTTCCGTAATTAATAAGAAAGATAAAACAAAAACGTGCTACAGATGGAAGTTCACTAATTTTGGATTAATTAAGAAGAATTCAAATTAACTAAAGGCAAAGTATGAAGATAATTTAATTTTCCTTGGAGGTGGTGAAACTGAATTAATTTTATTTCTGGTTACTTTTTAGAAATTTCCTATGTCATTCAAACAAGGTCAGAAGAAAGTGGGGACTAATTTCTTTTTTCTTTTTCTTTTTCCCTTTGTGTTTCAGATTGCCTACAAGGCCGATTATAAGCATGACATCGTTGACTACAACTACCCAGCCACTCTCACCCCTTCCTATCAAACCACAGTGAAGCTGGCTCCCTTGAAAGATGTAAGTCCTCTTCCAGTAGCACCTCTGCATTATTGCTTGTCCCTCCCTCCTGTGGAGGGATTCTTACGTACCTAGATGGAAAGAGACAAGATACAACAGTTCATAACAGATGGAAGGGATTGGGAAAGGGAACTTTTCCACCAGGAAGCCCATGTATGCATGTTTGGCAACTCTTAGATTTCCCAAGTAAGGTGGGGACAATCCTGGTTCCATCTGGAAAATAACCTGCTATTCAGTTTCTCCTTTTAGAATTTAATAGAATATATCTGCCATTGGGCACATTGAAAGTAATCGTTCCTTAGCAATGAGGAGCTTTTTTTGTTTTAACTTAAAGTTTTGGAGTACAATATGTTAAAGGACTGCAGGAAGTAAAATAAAATGGCTAAAAGGTGAGAAGAAGTGGTAATGTTGACTTTACTGTCTCTCAGGAGCACTTGGGAAACTAGATGTATTTCTTAATTATTATAGTGGTGATTTTGTTTATGTATAGTTTGGCTTGTCCCAATGAAATAAGTATACTTAATTAAATTTATTGTTTTCTAGGTGTTGGAATTTTACAGTATATGCTTATTACAGGAACTTTAGGCAATACAGAAAAGTACAAAGAGAAAGATTAAAGTCTTCTGCTATCTTAAACAGCAGTTAAGGTGGTTTAGAAACTGAGTTCATATCAGTTATTTGTCAGTGATGATTATCTCCAACCAATCAATAATTTAACATTAATTCAACGCATATTTACTGAATGCGCAGTGCTACGTTCCTTAACATTGCTTTGGGATCAGCACGACTCCAGTAGTTGACTTGGGTTTTGCTCTTGGTAAATAGGTCTTCAGATCACCCACCCTTTTGCTCAGCGTGGGAGCCCTGTCTGGCTCAGCTGGGCATCTCATGTTTAACACAGTTTACAGGACAATCATTGGCAAATGATAATGTAGTGAATGAAATGGGCCTTTCAAATGTACAGTAAAGCAAAGAATGGGAAGTCAGGGAATATAAAGGGCCTCAGCTTTGCTGCTTCTTTTCCCAGGAGGTTGGGGTGGGTTGACTCTCGCTTCACCTTGATGAAACCCACGGTTACACGTAACCACCTAAGCCACTTCCTTCCTTTTTTGGCTGCATGCGTTACCTGGGAAACTTGAGGACCAAGAGCACCTCATTAAAACATGAGTGTGTGCTCAGTCTGTAGAATTCCACCAATCGCGCCCGAGAGCACACTCATAGGGAGAGAGATTCCTACAACTTTGTACTCTGGTTATAACGGGATTTGCTCTTACGTGTGTCTTTGTAAGGCTGGGGATCAAACTATGCCCTTGAAATACAGCCTGTTCAGCTGCACAAGTCTGATAGGAGAATCAAACCAGACAGGATTAGAAATATTAATTAGAAGCAGGGGGAGATTCTGAAGCCCAAGAAGCAGATCCAGGTTCCAGAGATGTTTAGTTTGACCACACAGTGTTGACAAAGTAATTGGACCAACTTACAGAGATTTTGAGAGTTCATATAAAAGTTCATATTTTCATCTATTCTGGAAAAATCTAAAAGTTCTAGGAATGGCCACCCTAGTTCCTGTGTGAGAGCAACTGGCTAGGACTGACTGACAGCTGCTCTATGTTCTCTTACTCTCCTCTATCTTCCCTTCCTGGCTCCTGTGTGAATTTGCATTCACCACCCCAGAATGTAGAGACTTAGACACAGGAAGTATTGGGTGAAGGAAGTTTGGGGGATCCATTACAAGAACATTTATGGTCTCTCTGTCTGGTGGCTCTAAAGGTGGTCAGACAGCTATGAAATGAAATAAACAAGCCATGGGTCTTTAATTAGAGAGCATTCTCTTCGGATGGATTTTATCAACACTGATAGCATTAAAATGAGACTCCATCCTCAGCAAAGAGCTTCTTCAGAAAGTAGATTGAAGCAATGGCCAACCATCTGTGATGTTGCAGGGATGTGATTAATCTTGGAGACTGTTAATTATGTCCCGCAGAGGAGAGTAATTGTGCTCTGCAACATTCTTAATGCAGAATTATTGGGAAGGAATAGGCCTTAAAAAATACAGTTTTCATGACATTTCATCATGCATAACTCTGAATTCTAATAGACTCTTTATTATGAGATGATAATTTCGCCTCTGAGTTAATGCAGTAGGAAGCCACTGTACTCTAATATCATTAATGGTTGACATTGAAATGACTTTATATTTCCTACTTTTCCTATATTCCCCATGTCTGCAACCCAGAATGTGCAGAAACTTTTCTCCCTGGACCATTAACCAAAAAGCACAAAGTGATGCCGTTCTTTATCTCCAAATCCAACAAAATACCCTGTGGCTCAGTGTCAGGAAAGCTCGATTTTCCTAGATCCTATTTTAGGAGTTAATTTGTAAGTCATTTGTTCATACCCAGAATATATTTGCCTGTCTAAACAATGGTAGCTTTGGCTACGGGGGATCCCTGCTTCATCTGTAAGAAAAAAAAAGTTCCAAGCACCCTGGCTTTGGCAAACCAGGATTCCAGGGAGAGCCACTTTGGCTGACATTAGCTGGGTGACCTTGGGCAAATTAGTTTTCTGGGACTCAGTTTGCGCATTGTAAGGTGGGGATAATAAGAGTGGCTGCCCACGGGGTGGTTGGATTAAACGCATCAATGTGTGTGAAGCACTTGAACTAGTACCAGGCACATAGTAAGTGCTATTCTTAAGCCATGATTGTTATTAGCCCACGTTGGGCCAGGCAAGAATGGGTGACTACACGGAAGAGAGGAAGGATACAATGGCCTTTAGGTCTGTTTCACTTGAGTCACCGGGCTTTAAAAATATTAAACTATTTGTCAGCCTTTAGAAATGGCAAGACTTGACATAATAGAATGGATTTCTGGTTTCTTTGGAATAACTGGAAGATCTGAAAACTCTGGCCCCGCACTATTGCACCGTAACTGTTTCCCAGAGCTGAATAGCAGCTCCTGGTCTTTGCCACCCTCCCCACCACTCCCTATTGCTTTCCCAACAATGAGGCCAAACCTTTAGCCCCTACCAGCATTTCACCTGTACCCAGCTAGGGGTCTGTTTAGCTGTCACAGACTTTGTGACCTTTGGGCTGCAAAGTCTCCCTGAGGTGAGCTGTCACCTATGAAGGCAGCAATAGGAAGTAGCAGCCGGCAGATAGGACTCTAGACAGACAGCAAGTGGGAGGACAGTGCGGTGGTGGCCACAGGTGTGAGCCCCTTGCAGAGGGCAGAGCCAGTGACCAGAGACAGTAGGTGGAGGTTTGGGCAGGAGTGCCAGTAGACAGTGGGGACTCAGCAAAAGGGTGTGACATTCTTAGGCATGACCTAGGCCTAAAGAAGCTGCCATACCTCGTGGGAGACCCGGTGGGGGCTTGGGCTCCAGGCAATACAACGGAGGCATGAAGACTGGATGTAGGGTGTTCAGTGATGTGGGTGCCGTGAATGAAGCCAGGGTGTAACTGACAGGAGGGCCCAGCGAAGAGCCTGTAGACAGAGGGGCTCAGGTGTCCCAAGCCACTGGGTCAGTTTGGGGCCCCGGGCACAAGGACCCACCTGAGATATCTGTGGACAGGGCTGCAGCCAGTTTGCTCCCTCTGTGCAGAGTAGCCTTCTGTGACTGTTGAAGGAATGCATGAATAAACAAATGAATGAATGACAGAGGACCCCACTGGCAGAAGGGAAGAAGGTCAGGTTTAGGTTACGGGTGCGTTAAGTGTTCCCTCCTTTACCTGGACTGAGGGCCAGCCTTGGTTAAGTTGTGGAACAGGCCGTTTGCCATCCACCACCTCAGTTCGTCCGCATCCCAGCTCCCCTTCCGTGCGGGCTGGGCTCCGGGCCCTCACTCAGCTCCCCTCCGCCCCCCCCTTTGTCACCTGCCATCAGGCCACAGACATGTGTTCCTTTACCTCTCTGCTCAGTTTGCATTCTCTCTACAGTGGATCTTAGGCATGTTTGGAGGAAAATAAGATGATTTTGGATGAAAGTCTTTTCATGGTAATCCTTGAATCTCTGCAGGGTAAATTGTATTTTCCAAACCCACGAGAAAACCCACAAGCCCCTGGGGTCTTGAAATGGTGGGAAACCCGGAAGTGAGTGCTGGAGGTTTATCTTACCTCCTTTCCTTCTGAACCCGCCCACCCTTCTTCTTTCATGAACATGCCAAGCTTTTGGCCGTGTTCTCAAGGACTCTGCCAGGGTGGAAGTGAGGGCCAGGCCGGGGCTGGTACACAAGGTAAAGACACGTGAAGCCGTCCTCACGCAGAGCCGCTGATGCGCCCTCACCTCCCACATAGACATGCCTCTGATCTCAGTTGGACTTTTTGTCCCTCTTGCATTTTTCTTTCCCTTTTTAAAAAAAACCTCTTTTCTTTTGAAGCATAAAACATATATAGAAAAGTACATTAAGCATGGATAGGTGGCTTGAATTATTACACAGTGACCTTGTGCATGTGTTTCCATTGGGAATGCACCTAAGAATAGAATTGTTGAGGCCCAGGGTCTGTGTGTGTGTGTGTGTGTGTGTGTGTGTGTGTGCGTGTGTGCGTGCGCATGCCAAAGCACCATATTGGTTCCCAAAATGGCTGTGCCAACCCGTGCTTCCGCCAGCTGTGCTGTGAGAGTTTCTACAGCTCCACATCCTTGCCAGCCCTTGGTATAGTCAGTGGTTTCAATGTTCACTCTTCAGGCAAATGCGGAGGGATGTCTAATTGCAGTTTTAATATGCATTTCTCTGATTCATAACAATAATGACGTGCATGAGCATCTTTACCTGTGCTCACTGGCTCACTGTGTGCCTATTCAAGTCACTCACTCTTCAATGTATTTTTTTTTTTTTTAATCTATGGGCTTGGAGAGTCTGTTGATTTCCAATGGGAATCTGATCCTTTTTGTAGACATCACAGAATCACAACTCTGCTGAGCTTTGGGGCAGGGAACTCCTAGGCAAATCTTAGAGAAAAGTGATTTTTGTTTGTTTGTTTGTTTTAACTAGGTCAACTATAGGCAAAGCATTGACAAGTTGAAATACAGCTCTGTGACCAACACCCCTCAGATTGTCCAAGCCAAAATCAATGCCCAGCAACTGAGTCATGTAAGTAACCTGCCCTTGTCCAGCCAGGGGTGGGAGGCGCACAATCGCTTTGTGATCCCTGGATATCTGGCTCCCAAAGGATGTGGCTTTCATTATTGGCAACATATGTCCTGTGACAACCATGAAATGTCACCCCCCCCTCAATTTAAGCTTTTTATTGTGGAAAATTCCAGATATATTTAAATGTAGAAAGGATAATGTAATGAATCCCCGTGTATCCATCACTCAGCTTCAACCACTATCAACTCATGGCCAGTCTTGTTTCATCTATTTGTCCATCCATTCCCCCATCTTGGGTTATTTTCAAGAAGAAGACCAAAGGTTATATAGTTTAATCTATCAATACTTTAGCATAAATCTCTAAAAGATACAAAAATGCTTAAACACATTTATACAATTTTAATATATCCTACCAAAAAACTAATAGTAATTCTTAATACCACCAGCGTCTATTAGCGTCCAACATTCCGAGGATCTCATAAAGTTGTCATGTTATTTTGCAGCTTGTGTGACACGGAATCCAAATGAGGTCCATGCTTGTGAATGGTTGACAGCACTTTAAGATTCTTTTCATCTTTAAGTTTTCCTGTTTTTCTCTTTTCTTTTCTTGCAAGTTGTTTACTGAAGAAACCGGACTGTTTATCTTGTTATGTTCCCCACAGTCTGAGCTTTGCTTACGGGATCCCTGTGTGGACTTACGTGTTCCTCTGGTCTCCAAATGTCCCATAAAATAGTAGCTAGATTTATAGGTTGGATCAGGTTCAGGTTCAATTTGGGGCCAAGGATGCTTTTCAGATGATGCTGTATTTTTCCACTGGCAAACACCTAATGTGTGGTTGACCCTTTTTTTGTATGTAGACTGAGATGGCTTTTTTTTTCCGATGTGAGTAGCCCTTTGATAGTTACTCCCAGAGTATCTACTCTGCATATAGCGAGATGTTCAGCAGTGTAGCACATTAAAAAAAATAAAAATAAAAAAGTTCTATATCCACAGTGCTTCAAAGGAGAGTTGGTGAAATAACCACAGGGAAATCTCTTATGAACTCACAACCCTGAGTGTGCCTTTGAGTTGTCTTACGTTTCATTTGACCTCTTTAATCAGCTAATTTAAAACACTCATACACTTGCAGGCTTCCTTGTCAAATGCCTTTTCCAGAAACTCCTTGTCAGCTCTTGGGTAGGAGGGGGAAGTGAAAAAGAGAGCCTGGCCTCCAAAATTCACCTTCTGTCTGTATAAAAACCTTGCATTTACCCTGTGGGTTGATTTTAAATCCGACAGGTGAATTATCGTGCTGACTACGAGAAAAATAAGTTGAATTACACACTGCCACAGGACGTACCTCAGATGGTGAAGGCCAAAGCCAATGCGGAACTATTTAGTGAGGTGAGCAAGCGATGGAGGTGAGAGCGTGGGAGGGGCTGTGTAACCTCTGTGAAGATGAGGGCGGCACCGGTCAACAAGCCGGCACTGTTGTTTGGTGAGAGACGTTCATCAGGGGCTCCCATCACGTTATTGTCTTGAATTTTGCCATCTCGTGACCCATGGCAGTTCGCTGGGGAAAAACTGAGCATAGAAATGTAATTCTCGTTATCCGAGCATGTGTGTGGCATGTGCTCACACACACACACACACACACGCCATCATCATCGTCATCCTCATCCTGGTGACTTCTGACCAGGGCTTTGCTGTGTGAAGAAAATTTAAATTTTGAGATCAATCTTTTTTTAATTATTTTTTAACGTTTTTTAAATTTATTATTGAGAGACAGAGCGAGAGCATTGGAGGGGCAGACACAGAATCTGAAGGAGGCTTCAGGCTCTGAGCTGTCAGCCCAGAGCCTGACACAGGCTTGAACTCACAAACCGCGAGATTATGACTTGAGCTTAAGTTGGACACTTAACAGACTGAGTCACCCAGGTGTCCCCCCTTTTTTTAATGTATATTTATTTTTGAGAGAGAGAGCGAGAGAGAGAGTCAGAGTGCAAGTAGGGGAGGGGCAAAGAGAGAGGGAGACAGAATCTGAAACAGGCTCCAGGCTCTGAGCGCTCAGCACAGAGCGTGATGCAAGGCTCAAACCCGAAAACCGTGAGAAACCTGAGCTGTGGTCGGACACTAAATTGACTGAGCCACCCAGGCGCCCCATGTTTTGAGATCAATCTTAATCACTAGATTCTCCCTGGAGTCACCAGGGGTTTGAGATTAGGCTTCCCATTCTAGATGGGGGCAGGAGAAGGAAAAAAGACATGAGCATTTATTGAATGCCTGCTCTGTGTTGCCCACTGAGATAGGCAACCTGTATATGGAATATTCAATTATCGTAGCCCCAAGGACCCATTTATTACAGGGACACAGTAGCATGGGCCTTGGTAGGAGAACCCCCCAGGTCAGATGCTGGCACTGCTGTTTGTAAGCTGTGTGACCCATGTGAGGTCATTGATGTCTCTGAGCTTCACAGCCTAATGCAAAGTACATACAGTTGATGAGTAGAAGGCACTTAGGAAAGGCCAATAAACTGAAGGTGTTGTTACCATGGTAATATCAATGCCTTCCATCTTTACCAGGTTGGCATCTGTTTGCATGTTCTATATCCAATTTATCCCCACAGCAGCCCTGAGACAGATAATAGATTTTTTTTTTCCAAATGGCAAAGTAAGGCTGAAAGAGCTCATGTGCTTTCCACAAGGTCTCATGATCAGGAAACAACAGAGCTAGGATGGACACATGGCTCTTCTCTTTGTCCCAGCCCATCCCCTCTGCCCCACACGGCCCCACAGCTCAGGAATCAGCAAACCGTGTCAATAACTGCTGTTACCATTTTGACAATCATAGGCAAGATTCCGGTCTGCAGACAGATGAAGACACCAGCTTTGTGGTTGGCGTTGTCGTTTTAAACATCTTTTTAACTTTCGACAGGAATGTGGATCATGACTCCTAGTCACCTGTGTTTCTGTTCGCCAGGTGAAGTACAGAGAAGGCTGGGAGAAGGCCAAGGGGAAAGGCTTTGAGATGAAGCTGGATGCTATGTCTCTGCTGGCCGCCAGAGCCGCTGGAGAGCTTGCGAGCAATGTAGGTTTTCTCTCATTAACTCAGAAATGCATAAGAAATTTTTCCAAGAAAATGCCAGTGGTCCTGCGGGGGGAAAAGTATAATGACTGCTAACGTTGTAAACATGACGCCTCTTTAATCTTCTTCTGGGTTTGTGAACGATGGGGAGGTTGTTTTCAGAATTGTTCCCCTTGCCTTGTCAATACCAGAGCCCCTTCGATGGCAAAGTTTCTTTTCCCCTTACAGTATAATTTTTTCCTTTCTCTCAAGATTAAATATAAAGAAGAATATGAAAAATCAAAAGGCAAAGTCATGGGAACTACGGACTCCAGGCTTCTGCACTCCCTGCAGGTTGCCAAGATGAGCAGTGAGGTAAACTGTCTTCCGTCCTCAACACTTTACTCAGGCTCCTGCTACTTTAAAAGTCCTTCCAGGGCCAACTTCACCTGGGACTGCTCCCTTTTTTATTGACTTCCATCTCCAATTTCTTTCCTCATTTGCATGAGAAGTGTGTTTGCCTTCTTTAGTTAGCCAAAGTATACTGTTCTTTTAAAATAGGGGTGCCTAGGTGGCTCAATCAGTTAAGCACCTGACTGGCTCAGGTCACGATCTCACGGTTCATGGGTTCGAGCCCCTTGTCGGGCTCTGTGCTGACAGCTCAGAACCTGAAGCCTGCTTCAGATTCTGTGTCTCCCTCTCTCTCCACACCTTCCCCTGCTCATGCTCTGTCTCTTTTTCTCAAAAATAAATGTTAAAAACATTAAAAATAAAATAAAATAGATGAGAGGTGTGGCCCCTAACGGTGACCGCTTTCTACTGCTCAAGGTACAAAGGTGCCTGGGCACAGCTATTTATTCCACAGATGTTTACCAAGCAATGACTATGGGCAAGATCCTGTGTAAGACACCTGGGCTAGAAGAATGAACAAGATGTAACAGATTCCTCCCCAGTGGAGCTTCATTCTACAGGGAGAGTTAGATGCCAAGCACCCTGTCTATTGTGGCAATGTCCTGGATGACTCCTGTGGCCATGACACATTTGATACTCAAATTATTTAGCGAATGACTGGGTCCTCTGAACTCCAACCAATTGAAAAGACACTCCTTATAAACGACTGTAATGGCTAGGGATTAACCTTGGTAAATGTCACTTACCAAAATCCTTTGGAGAAGGGGAGTTCTGCTGCAAGGGACACACTTGGTTTCAGATCAGGTCTTCCCTGTCAAACCCACCAGCCAAAAAGGACACAGGAGCATTGAGTTTCTGCCTTACAATTGCTGCTCCAAGTTATGCTGCTTGCATGATGCAGCCAGATATAATTCCCTGATGAGTCATTAAGGAGCCATGGTTTAAACAGAATGAGAGAGTTGGCATCTGGGTTGCCATTTTGGATGTGCCTAGGGAACAAGATCTGTGAAGTGCATAGTCATGAAATATACAGAGACATCGAGAATTAGTAAAAGTAGAGGGGTAGAGAATTAGATCCTAGAACTCTAACTTATTGGAACTGTACTGATTCTACTGTAGCATGCTACCTTTCCTCACCACCGTACCACCAGCATCACTATCACCACTGTCATCACTGACTTCACCACCACCATCACTATCAGCATTACCACCACCATCAGCAGCATCACCACCACCATCATCACCATCACCACCACCATCATTACCATCACTGCCACTATCACCACCACCATCACCACTACCATCACCACCACCATCACCGTCATCACCATCACCACCACCATCATCACCGTCACTACCACCATCACCACCACCATCATCACCATCACCACCATCATCACCATCACCACCACCATCACCATCACCACCATCATCACCACCACCACCATCACCACCACCATCACCATCACCACCATCACCACCATCACCATCATCATCATCACCATCACCACCACCACCATCACCATCACCATCATCACCATCACCACTATCATCAGTTCCATCCTCATTGTGAACATTTATCAAGTGTTTGCCCTATGCCAGTCCCTACACTAAGCAAGTTTCAGGTACTATTTTGCTTGCTTATCACAATGGTCCCCTGAGAAACATGAACCCTTAGAGAGGTGATGTAACTTTCTGGAGGTCATCCAGTTGGCAAAGCATAGACCGGGTTTGAACTAAGGCTTGTCTGGCTCTGGAGCCCAAGCTTTGTTATTCTGCCTCTTAAAGATTCTGCAGAAACCATAGACAGAGTGTTCCCCCCCCTGGAGAAGCCAGGTAGAAAGATGTAATACTGGTGAGAGGCATTCCTCCCAGAGACAGAATAATGTGGAACCTCAGATCCTCAGCAGCACTGCCTTCCAGAGCCAGAAATCGGGTCATACCTTTCTGACAGATGAGTGACATTGTCATTTCCTCATAAAAGCCTGGGCTTCTTTCCTGGGTTTTAAATCACTTCTGCAAAGGCAGACTTCAAGTAATGGGCCTTGTTGTACATTCAAGGTTGAATATAAGAAAGGCTTCGAAGAGAGCAAGACCCACTTTCACCTACCCATGGATATGGTACACATCAAACATGCTAAGAAGGCCCAAGCTCTGGCCAGCGACCTGGACTACAGGAGAAAACTGCATGAATACACTGTGCTGCCTGAGGATATGAAGACTCAATGGGCCAAGAAAGCCTATGGGCTCCAGAGCGAGGTGAGCCCCCACTCTCTGCCAGTTCTCTCCCTACATACCTTGCAGTTGGGCACAGTGACATTTTGAGAGTGATTTGGAACCCATGCATGAGTCTGTTACATGACCCAGAGGACCAGGAAGAATTGCTGTGATGTGCCGGCCCCAGGGAAGGCAGGTGGGGAGGTAGAGCTGTAGATACAGTTGAGACAACAGAGGCAAGGGGGTGGAGGGTTGGGGCCCAGAGCTCGTGCAGAAGGCCAGATGTGTTGGTCATGACGCTGAGCAAAGGGGAGGCAAGTGTCGAAAATGGCAAGTAAATCTTGGAAACTTAGCAGGTTGGGAGATAATGGGTTTTGGTCAAAAAAGTGTGAAAAGTCCTCTTTCTGGTAGGGTTGTGGTATTTCAGCACTAAGGCAGAATGTTCTGCTGGTTACAGGGTGAGTCCAGGGGCTTCACCTGTGAGGAGGGTCCGGCCTGACTGGGAAAGACCAGAGGACAGTTCTACAAATGCAAAAGCAAGGGTTTTCCTAACTCTGCCCTCGCCGTTGCCCCACCTGCCCCCATGCATCTGATCACAGCTTGGGTTTTCTCTTTCAGCTGCAGTACAAGGCCGACCTGGCATGGATGAAAGGAGTCGGGTGGCTGACGGAGGGAAGCCTCAATTTGGAACAGGCGAAGAAGGCGGGACAGCTGGTCAGCGAGGTAACCTGAGCTCAGGCCCTGGCTCCCAGAGGTTCTCAGCCCACGACACCAAGAGGCGTCTTTTCCTCTGATGCTCCCTCCTTAGCCCCCATGCTTGTTCTAAGTGTGTCTCAGAGAAGTACCTCTTCATTTTGCACCTGCAGGGCACCCCGGTTAACCTTCCACACACCCTTCCACATCCCGGGGAGGCATTCGTGAGAAGCTGTACCAATTTACGTAGAGTATCAGTGGCAACCAAAGAATAATCCAGAAGGGTTGTAACTCGCTGTCGATTAGCACGTGGGAAAATGTGTTTGTCACGTGAGATGCGTGTGCTTCCTCCTGAATCAGAGGGTCTGATGTCTGGAGGTCAGCGTTCCCATAATACCTGTGCCTTCAGCTCACTGCGGATTCCGGGCGACAAGCCTTCCGATCCTCTTTCTCTCGTGTAAAACAGAGTGTTAGAGGGTCCCTGGGGCTCTGCGCCTGGGCTTCTCAGTCCACCGTGCCAAGCTGGCAACTGGCAGAGCAAGACTTTTGAAGGGCATTTCATTTGAAAGTGTGACTATTTCAGGAACTCTGGGATCTTCAAAGGGAGTTCTTGTTTTAGGACCAGGAAGGATGAGTTGGCATATCTTTTGCAAATGGTAATAACAGTGATAATAAGAGCTGACGTTTGTGGCCTGAACAGTCATGCAGTCGCTGCCGTCACTGAGTGACCGCTCTGAGTGCGCTGCATAGATACTGCTCCTCCGTTGCTCACAGCAGCCCTGTGTGAGTAGACACCATCACTCCCCGATTAATATCCTCAGTGTAATGAGGAAAGAGACATAGGGTCCTGTCTCGATTAAGTCGCTGAGCTGGGCTCTGCCCCTGTGTGTTGGGCCCGATGCCCCAGCTCCTGACCATGAGGCGGTATTGCGTCCCCGAAGCCCGTTGTATAAACGATTCTTGTTTTTCCACTGCTCATCCTCTGTCAGACACAGACACGGGTAAGGTCAGGATATAGAAATACAGAAGGTAGACCAACGAGAATAACGCTTTTGGGTTCCTGTGACTCAGTCCTTTCAGGCCTGCTGAAGTCCAGGTGGAGAAACCCAAGCCCCATTGGTCTTGGATAAAGTGTGGTGAGGAGACGCGGCCAGCTGCCTTCCAGCCTTAGGAATTTCCAACTCTGTCTCACTTCCTTGGGCTCCTCATTATTAAGCTCCTCAAGGGCCAGGAAAACAATACTCTCCTTGCCTGTTTTATGTTTCCGGTGTGCCCTGTACGGGGTGGATTCTTGGCTCCTCAGTTTATGATTTGACCAAGATGGAGCCTGGAAGAATCAGTAATTTCCAACCACGGTAGGGAAATGCGACTTCCTTCAATTGTGTGGTGCAGTTTTCCCATTCAACACTCTGGTACAAGAGAGGACAATGACAAGTCTCTTTGGAATATTTTCTCTAGAATTTTTTTTCCTAAAGGAAGGAGATTTGGAGTCTTCAATATTCTAAACCATGTTTTGGGCTCAGGGGGTGCCCGTGACCCTCTTGCTGATGTGACAGCCCTGGGGTGGGGCTCATCTCGGCTCTCCTGACCACGTGAGCCCTTGGCTTCAGTAAAGCCACCCTCAGCAGCTGCCTTTCCTGTCCACTTGGGCACCTCCGGTGGAAAAGCCAGAGGAACTAAGCTTTGGGAAGGACGAGGAGTCCCTGTGGGCAGACAGAATTAGCACATTTGAAATCTTGCCAGTTACTTTGTGGGTGTGAGGCGGGGACACTGGGAGGACAAGACCTCAGTGATCGGGAACTCGAAGAGGGTGGCGGGTGAATGCCACCTGACCACCAGCCTCCCCTCGGTGGCTCCAGGCATCTGCTTTCCCTATAGCATAGGTGACCCTTGGATAATCCTGATGGCACCATGCCCAACGGTGATGGCCGATGTCAACACTTGCTGTGTCCAAGGGCTCTGCTCATGGAAAGCATAGCACTGAGGCTCTGCTCTACCCCAGAGTGAGACAGCTTCTATTTTTTGTACCACTGTAGCAAGGGCGGCTCCGGTGATTAAGAGAGGTGACCGAGGTCATGAAGCTGGAAAGGGGCAGAGGCGAGATTTGGCCTCGGTCTTCCTGGTTGCAAAGCCCATGTTCCCTCCGCTCACTCTTCCTGTGCAAGAGCCTGATTTATAAAATGGGTGCATCCCAGGGCCTATGGCAAAATATAGGGTTACCTGAGGGAGAGATTCAAGTCCTCATTCAAGAGTGGCAACTAAAAGAGGCTCACCAGAGCAGGCCATCTCAGGGCTGCGTGGTCCCGACTGAGCTGCAGGACCAGCTGTGACAGTGCCCCCACCCCCGCCCCAAGAAGATGCGCGGGTCCCTGAAAGTGTGCGCGTCGTGGATGTAAGTACGGGTGTGGTGGTGGGGACAGCCAAATCCTAATGCTACGTGGTCCCTTCTCTTTGGAACAGAAAAACTACAGGCAGAGGGTGGATGAGCTGAAGTTCACCAGTGTGGCTGACGGCTCCCAGATGGAGCACGCCAAGAAGAGCCAGGGGCTGCAGAGTGGGGTGAGTCCTGAGCTGCCCTTTCCCCACCGTGCTGCTGTGTCGTGGGCTGGGCATCTCTGAGACAATGGCAGGTGCTGCCCAGGCACGATCCCGGGAGCCACAGAGCCTTTCTTGTCATGGGCTGTCTCCGGGCTCTGGTCCCCAGCCCTCCCTGCCTTCCTGCACTCCCCTTCTCCGCTGGTTTCGGGGACAGGTGCCGACTGACGTTGTTCATCTCAGCTCTCAGTATTGCCCAGTCTCTTCTTTCTTCTACTTTCTTCCTCCTCCTTCTGTCTCTCATCGAAGACTCTGTAATTCTGCAGCCAGTAGAGAATTCCCTTTGAGGAGGGTGACTTGAGCTCCAGCATGGGTGGTGTGATAGAGAAACAGCATGTACGATATTTACACATCAGTGTTCAGCACTTCCTGTGCACGTGCACCGAGCGTGTGCCGGAGCGGCTGCAGGGTGGCCGGGACCTTCCTAGTCTTCCTTCCTAAAGGTCCAGATACCTTTGCCGGAAAAGATGCCGCCAACGGAGCTCAGGGTCAGCAGAAATCCACCATTTGGAAACTCAGGTTGGGGGGTGGGAAGGAAGGGGAGAGAGAAAGAACAGAGGGGTAAGTTTTTCATGGAGTAGATGTTCACTTACGCTGTCTTTTCGGTCACTGCTTGCTTTCCAGGTGTCAGTACCTGTGAATGCGTTGGGATTGATGATGGGGGCTGCAGGAGGCAGAGAATACTTCTTATTTTTCTCATTCGGGGAGGCTGGGCTCATCTGAGCCCTGCGGTGGGTTAGTTTCTGTGGCCGTGAACGGCACAGATGGGAATAGCTTGGGAAGGTCGGTGCCTTCTCAAGTGCGAAGTGTGAAGGCAGGAACCTTGGCGGTGTTCTCAGGTTGGTCCCCTGACCGAATTCTTCTCGCAGCTCCTCACGGCCTCGCCTTCTGCCTTCACCCCTCCTGCCTTAAGCCTCGTTTGCCGTCTTCTGCTGGCCAGTGTCTGGTCTGGGCGGGTTTTGTAACGGACCCTCCGTGTAGGTCACACAAACGCCAAGCAGATCTGAAGACCCACCGGCGATGCCATGCACCTGCCTCACCCTGCCACCTGCTCCTGACCCGGTCCTCTTTCCTGACAGGTGGCCTACAGGGCAGGGAACGAGCAGTCTGTCCATCAGTACAGCATCAGCAAGGACGAGCCTCTCTTCCTACAGGCCCGAGTCAACGCAGCCAATCTCAGTGAGGTATGGCCCGAAGGAGGGGGCGGCCGTAGGCTCTGCTTCCCTGCATAGGCGCCTGGTCCCCGTGCTGTGTCACCAGGGTCCCGCACATCTGGACGTTAAAAATAGCTCACCCTCCAGACCTCGTTCCTGGCCAGTGTTTGAGGGGGAGGGAAGGACCACTTTCCATGGGAATGAGCTGGAGGGAGCCTTGAGCCGCTGACTGTATAACGGGGTAGGAGGTAGTGGTTTTTCCAGGGTCGCAGTTCGAACAGCGGCAGAGCGTTGCTGGAAGTCGACCTTGAAGGCGTCGGCTCCAGACTGCTGGCGTTTGCTTGATCCTTGCGTCTACCACTTACCAGGGGTGTGACCCCGGGCTAGTTCTTGGCACTCAGTTGTCCCGTTTGTAAAGTAAGGGTAATACTAGTTCCTGTCTCTCTGGCTTGTCACAAGGCTTCAATGAGCTAATATACAGAAAGCGCTGGGAGGAGTGTGCACAAGGTGGCCATTACTCATGGACACAAAAACCATGCATGGCCCCAACTCTCTCCTCCCTGTCTCTTAGCAGGGGCCTTCCTCATCTCTCCCACTCAGCTCCCAGGCCTTTGGAGTCCTGGTCTGAGTCCTAGGTAGAGGAGAAAATTAGAAGGAGCAACAGGGACTAAACTGATTCACACACATAGAGAAGGAGCCTTCAGGAGAAAGAACTTGAAATCTGCAGGTGGGGGCAGGAAAGGACATGGGAGGAGGAGGGACAAGCCCTCAGTGGACTAGAGGCTGGGGGGCAGGGAGACAGATACACAGCTGAGGCACCCGCTGGGCTGAGCAGAGTGTGCGTGCAGGGGTGAGGAACCTTTCAGAAATGTTGCCGGGCGTTTTGCAATGTTATTCCACCTCGGGCATGTCTTTGAGACCTCTGTGAAGATGCCTAGTATTTTTCAAGGCGTCTGGAGTTCAAATTCAGCTTCTTTTGACTGAAGCCCTGTGTGTTAGGAGGCCTTGAGGCAG
Organism: Mungos mungo; assembly: GCA_004023785.1. Lineage (NCBI taxonomy): Eukaryota > Metazoa > Chordata > Mammalia > Carnivora > Herpestidae > Mungos > Mungos mungo. Next base: position 81,835 of record PISW01001742.1, on the reverse strand, counting down.
GAACAAGGAGGCCTGGTTGTCTTCAGGCCACCAGGTTTCTGTGGAAGCACGAACTTCGTGTTTGCCTCCTGGAGGGGGCGTTACGGGGTCTTGGGAAGGCTTCCCGCAGGAGGATGACCTCTCTTCTCCTCCATCTCCTCAGAAGCTGTATAAGAGCAGCTGGGAAAACCAGAAGGCGAAAGGGTTTGAGCTGCGTCTGGACTCCTTGGCCTTCCTGGCAGCCAAAGCCAACAGGGACCTGGCCAGCGAGGTGAGTAGGTGCTCAAGTTGTACAGGGCGCCAGGAATCCTGCCGTTTTCCCTCTAGGAGAGTCAGAAAGGGTCTGCCCAGGCTCTTAATCTCCCTGAGCCCCAGGGTCCAGTGTGCGAAGTGGGGGTAAACAGGACTGCAGTGAGATGATCCTAGAGGAGCCGAGAGCGCACTGCTTGCCACACGTAGGTTTTCAGTAGGTGGAAACCATGTTCGTGGTGGCAGCATGAGTGGTGATCTGAATGGTTGTGTGACAGGCAATCTGATGCTCAGAGACCCTCCAGGACTCTCTAAGGATGTCATGGCCTGTCAGCCATCGAGAGTACAGGCCCTGGTGTCAGATGGACCTTGGATGAAATCCTGGCTCCATTCCCCGTTAAACATTGTGACTCTGGGAAGGTTGGTTGACCTTTCAAAATCTTGATTAACTCATGGGTAAATTGGCAGTTGCAAAATGCTTACAAGGAAATGAAATGATGTGTGTTGAGTGTTACATCATCCAAGGCTGACTGTTGGGAGTCTGATGTGAGATAAGGAGCCTAGGCCAGAATGGAAGGCCAAGTCCGCTAACTTCATCAAGACGGTCTTGCTTCCGAAAGATGTGCATGCACATGAGGCTGCTTCTCTGTATGAATCTCTGTAGCGATCAGCTGAACTAAACCCTGGCTTGGGGATGCGGTCGATTTACATTCTGACCTAAGGTCCTTATCTCGTTCCTGGCAAGAGCTCACGAACCAGCACTGGCCTGCGGATGCACTCTGAGGGGCCTGGGTTTACACCACGCCTGGCTCACAGTAGGTGCTTAATAAATGGGGGCAGATATGGATACTGCTGCTGTTGGCACAGAGGAGAGGAGAGCCCAGGTCTCCCGATAAGGTTACAGGTTTTAAGGCAGGTTCAGATTTGTTTTTTTCTTATCTTCATTACTCATGGTCTTTTTTCAAACAAATATGCTCCCTTGTGCTCCCCATACTCCTAAGTGTTTATAGGTACCCCCGTTCTGTAATTTGAGCCCTTTTCTCAAACAGCAGCTGTATTTTAGCTATTCTGTGTCATTTTCATTCATGACTACTTAAAAAATATTTTTTTAATGCTTATTTTTGAAAGAGAGAGTGAGAGAGAGTGCGAGTCGGGGAGGAGCAGAGAAAGAGGGAGACACAGAATCCGAAACAGGCTCCAGGCTCCGAGCTGTCAGCACAGAGCCCAATGCGGGGCTCGAACCCACAAACAGTGAGATCATAACCTGAGCTGAAGTCAGCGCTTAACTGACTGAGCCACCCAGGCACCCGGACTACTTTTTGTTTATAATGTTTTCACTGTTCCCAGGAAGGAAACAACAGGCCACTTGAAAATAAATCCAGAGAAAATGAGGTTGAAGAATATAGACAAGAGATGGAATGGCACCAGGAAATATCGTATAGCTGAGTGTTCAGTTTAGCTCTGAGCTTCCTGGCAGCTGAGGTGAAAAGAGAAATAATGAGTAATATTTTATTTCACTGTTCGATGATAAAAAGTAAACTGTGACACTAATTATCTAATAAGATTCTGTTGTATGGCTTTGGACTTTCATACCCAGGGTTTGAAAGTTAACAATGCCCTTAGGAGATGCTAACATACCTCGCTCTCTTCTTCCTGTTTAGGTGAAGTACAAGGAAGATTATGAGAGGTCCAGAGGGAAGCTGATTGGGGCGAAGGATGCCCAAGGGGATTCACAGATGAGCCACTCTCTGCAAATGTCCAAGCTGCAGAGTGAACTGGAGTATAGGAAGGGGTTCGAGGACACCAGATCCCGCTGCCACGTCTCCCTGGACATGGTGCACCTCGCGCACGCCCGCAAGGCTCAGCATCTGGCCACAGACATAGGCTACAAGACAGCCTCTCACCACTTTACCGCTCTGCCCACAGACATGAGGGTGGAGTGGGCCAAGAAGGCGTACGGCTTACAGAGCGATGTAAGCTCCGCGTGTGCGCGTGCATGTGTGTGCGTGTGCGTGCGTGTGCTGGTCTTGCCGCGACGGCTTTCCCCAGCCCCCTAGACGGTAGTTTGTCCACTGACACTCCTGCTTCGGGATCCCAGGGGGACGCAGCTCAGCTTTCCTAGTGGTTTAACCTTTACAGGAGCTCTGCCCGCTTCGGACGCTGTGTCACCGCACAGAAGACCACGAAGCGACTTATTTCTTCTTGGCATTTGCTCTACTTCTGTCTTCCCTGTTCCGTTTTACCTGGGGTGGTGGGGGGAGACGTATTTGTGACCTTGGTAACTGTGGCCTGTTCTGGGAGAGGGTCTCCCATCTTCCTTCCAACCTTGCCAGGGTCCTTTTCAGAACGGGCGGCACCCACGCACCTGAGAGCCCCCTCCCCTTTCTCCCGGGGCCCCACCCGGCTCCGCCCTCCTCCGTCCTCGGTGGGCTCTGGTGCAGGAAAGTGGGTGCGCTGAGAAGGCAGGTCAGCTGCCTCCTGACTGTTTCACACAAGGGTGGGAAAGGCGGTATAGACACACCCTTCCTGGTAGAGCGGTTTCTGGGGCTATGGGTGATACTCGAATTTTAGAGAAGCGTCCATTTAAATGGCTCTCCGTTAAAACGACGCCTTGCACGGCAAGCAAAGAAATGAGAAGTAGCCCCTGCCCTGCACCTTGGTGCGTAGGAAGGAATCGGCCCCGTGGGGGGCCTCGGGTGTCTTGTGAAATTCCCTCAAACAGCTCCCCACCTGGGTTCCGTTGTGAGTTCTCATTTTCTTCTCCCCTGCTTGTCATTTTAAACAAGAAAACGGGGAAAGCAGACAATGAGGACGCTCCTCTCCCGAGGTAGACCGAGTCCCTAATGAGGGACAAGGCCGAGCCGGCCCCTCCCGCTGCACCCCCAGGCGCTGGTGGGAGGGGCCTAACGCCACCAGCAGCAGGACGCTCCAATTAAAGGGGAGATTAATTGACATTTTGGATCCCTACCTGTGACTGTGCAGAAATGGATAAGACAAAAGTGGCACCTAATTTGACTCAGCCAGCACCAAGGCGACATCTGGGAGCCGTTAATAGCCCTTTAAATGTCTGCGCGCCAACAATGGCCTGCCTTTTTTTTCCCTCTCTCCTTTGTCAGAACCAATACAGGGCAGATGTGAAGTGGATGAAAGGCACGGGCTGGGTGGCCACCGGGTCATTAAATGTGGAGCAGGCGAAGAAGGCAGGAGAACTCATTAGCGAGGTGAGATTCCCTGACAGCGTGCAACAGGCCTGGCTGCACTAGGCGTGTGGCATTTCTGTATAAAATTAAAATAATTTCCACTCAAAAGGCAAAGAAAAAGGCAAAGCTACATGAAAGGCCAGGAAACCCAGACTAGGGCTGGTAATTAGAGGGAAACTACATACCAAACACACACCAGTAGGGGCCCATAGAGCACTGGCAAAAACAAAGTGGGTGACAAATGATTTTATGAATAATAATGACAATCCAAAAGAGCTCAATTGCTACCCACCAACTTACCTTTTTAATGAAGCAACAAGGGAGTGATGATGAAAAGATACATTTATTGCACCCAGAAAGCTCTTTCCGTGACTTTATGCACAGTTTCTCTCTCTCTCTCCTTCCGCCACATTGTAAACAGTTTTTGAATATTCATGTGGTGCAGGACACGTGACCCGGTCTCTCTTGTTGAGGGGTCTCGCTTCCACTTAAGTCTCACTCCTGTGTACCTGCATCCTCCCTCGGACCCTAAGCACGACGGCGTGCTGCAAAGAGCCGTTCTGCTCACGTGTTGGGAGAGTTTCCTTACACAGATCTTTTAAACATGCATGCGATCAGGGTTCCTCCGTCTCAGCAATGTTGACATTCTGAACACTCTTGGTTGTGGGGGGCTGTCCTGAGTCATGTGGGGTGTCTGGCAGCACCCCTGGCCTCCACCCACTAGATGCCGGTAGCACCCTCTGCCCAGCTCTGACAGCCCAGATGCCTCCAGACGCCGCCGAAAAGTGAACAGCCGCTGGGGTAGACACGCTGGGGAGCTGCCATCGCCTCATGCTCACGCAGAGGCTGCACATCCTCGAACAACCCAAATCCCACCTCTGTTCATGTCTGACTGGGGAGAAACTTGCTTAGAAGGCAAGTGAGAGGGTTTTTAGCTGCCTTCAGAGCAGCCTGGTCTTTCTAGACTCCCTGGGTGGGTGGGGGTCACAATGGCCATCGCCCCAGGAGACGGTAGCCTTCGTCGTGAGCCCTCTGGCACTTTGTTTTGAGAACATGTCCTTACTGAACATGGAGGCGAAACAGTAAGACACCTAAGTTGGTTTTTCAAACACACCTGCCCAGCGTTGACGTTTTTCCCACGGGAGAATATTCTGGTTAACCTGACATGTCACAGTGCTGATTCCAAAAGTGGGTTCGCTCTGATTGGTCTAACTTTTAGGAAATCTTAGTCAACATTCAAGGCTCGGAAGACCCTGGGAGCTCAGTGGACACTGTACTCTCCTCAGTGGCTCAGTCTGACTGAGGAAGGGCCTTTTAAAGGGATGACTTTGAGACACTTGCAGCAGCAAACATCTAGGTGTGAGGACTCATGATCCTACCCCCTCATCAGGCCCACTCATAAAAGGATGTGACAGACAAATTACGCACACAATTTAGACTTCAAGGTGATTCCTTCATGCATCTCAGTCTGGCATCCAAGGGATCTTTCTGGAACTGTTTATCCCGCAGTGGGCTTAACTTTCCACCTCATTTTGCAGACTTACCCAACAAATTGGCTTATCCTCCGTGCTTCACGCCCGTCCTCAAACTTCAGTAAGCCAAGAAAATCTTTCAGCAACCTTCCCTAATCACCTCACTTCTGTTTGGTGCATTTCCAGTTTCGTGTCAAATTGGCTGACCTCCCAATTTTCAGACAGAATGCCACACCCTGCTGAGAAAACCATAGATGCACACACGCCTGTCCCTTAAAGCAGGAGCCGGCGAACCTTTCCTTGTAAAGGACCAGATAGGGAATGTTTTCAGCAGGGTGGGCCACGCGGTTTCAGTTGCAGCTTCTCCCTTCTGCCACCATTGCATGAACACAACCACAGATACTGTGTAAGCGAGTGAGCATGGCTGTGTTCCAATAAAACTTTATTTACAAAAACAGGTGACACCACAGAGGTGGCTGGATACTGAACCGCATCCTCTTTAAACAACCCAGGAGACAAAAATCGAACCTGGTAAATGAGGAAATGTTTATAAAATAATTCTTTGACTTGAGGGAAGGTACACCTCACAATTCCAGAGTGCAACTGTTCTAGTCTCCTGGGGATGTATTTGCATTTAAAAAAAAAAAAAGAGGAATTAATTTAAGCATGACTTTTAGAATCAAAATTGGGTGTCTAGGTCTTTGCCAGCCTTGGAATTCTTTGTGATTCTGTTTGTTTGTTTGTTTCCAGGGTCTTTCAAAATGTACGATCGCCCCTTTCAATAATAGCGTCCTCCTCATTACTGTAACATTCTAAAGGATTCTTGCTTGTGTTAACTGACCCAGGTTCTAAAGTGATTGGATAGTTGCAATCCCTGCCTGCTAAATGCAAGGGTCTTGACTGTGATAATCTCTGCCAAGCCCTTTTGTGGAAGGAAAGCGGCAAGCTTTGATTTATGGTAAACGTGACTTCCCTTCTTGTTTGGAAGACCCAAACTAAGATATGTAAACAACAGCAACACAGTATTTGAAACCCATAAAGAGAATCCGTTCCTAAGCGTACATCCCACAGTATTTTACCGGCATCTCCTAATTTTGCGATGTTTTCTTTGCACCAGGTAGAAATACTTTAATGTTAATTGACATGAGGTTATTCTTAAATTGAAACAAATATTAACCTGAAGGCACCGAGGATATAAAGATGGAGGAAGCCGAATAATAATTATGTTCACAAATTCACTCTAATCTCAAGCAACCTATGATTTTCCCTTTCAAATGGCATGAAAGAGCAGCACAAAATTCACGGCTTTGATCTTTTTCTGCTCAACAGAAGAAGTACCGTCAGCATCCAGATGCTTTGAAGTTTACCAGTATTAAAGACACTCCGGAGATGGTCCAGGCCAGAATTAGTTATACCCAAGCAGTGGATGTAAGTGATAATGTATATACATTATGAACTCTAAGAGTGGGCCCTCCTTTCAACACTGCGATTGAAGCTGAGGGCTCCTTGCCTTGCTCTTTCTGTTGTTCTAAGGATGAAGGAACTCCTTGTCCTTCGCCGAGGCACACCTTAGTGGGGGTGCTTTCACATTAGGATGCAAATGGGGTGTTACTGGTCTTCAGATGCCAAGTGGGGCTCCGCCACCCCACTGCCCTCATGCTCTCCGGTCTTCCCATTTGCATGCCTTCAAGATCTGTCTGTGGTGGGGGCCTCCCCCCGTCACCCCCACATAATTCCTTTTGGTTTTAAAGTGGTGTTTCCAGCACTGGAACATTGGGGGTGAAAATTCTTGGCAGTTAGTTGGAAGATGCAACCCCTGCTAGGGCTCCTGGGGACCCGAGGGCTGAAATTCTTGCCCTCCGAATTCCCCCCAAAGACTTTGGAAATGATCTGGGGCTTGCGTGGATGGGACTAACGGTGAAATCATGTCCCACGTTCCCTTTGTAACGTGAGGCGGAAATCCAGCCTTTTGTCCTCACGGCACGGTGTTCATTGGAGACCAAACTGAATGCTGAGGTCTTATAAAAACTCACTTTAGGACACGGGTTAACCCATTTGGCCGATTCTACTGAGAGAGGCCCCCAGATCTTTGTGTGGGGAGGACACACCTACTAAGTATCCTCAAGCTATTCAACTTGCCGTGAGGAAAATTTACAACTCTTGGTGGGGACAAGTTTCAAAATGATCTCCCGTGCTTCCCCAGTGAATATATGATTCTGGTTGTGCTTTTTTTCTTTTTTTGTTTAAACATTTATTTATTATTGAGGAATAGACAGAGACAGAGCATGAACAGGGGAGGGGCAGAGAGAGAGAGAGGGAGACACAGAATCCGAAGCAGGCTTCAGGCTCTGAGCTGTCAGCACAGAGCCCGAAGCGGGGCTGGAACCCACAAGCTGTGAGATCATGACCTGAGCTGAAGTTGGAAGCTTACCCAACTGAGCCCCCCAGGTGACCCCTGGTTGTGCCTTTTTCAACAAATATTCAGAAATGACCTGAATGCCTATCAGAATATGTTATGAGATGATTTACAAACTTTCAGGCTTAGCAATTTATAATTTCTTGACAACCAGCCCCTCAACAGCAAATTAAATTCTGAGAAACACAGATGGCCCTACGAGAACTTTCGTAGGAGGAAAAGCAACACTGGCGTCCTTCTTACCCTAACCAACTCTAGGGGGCAGTGCTGTGATGCGTAGAAATTTGGCCGAAGCTGCTAAGATTGGGGATGCAAAAGCCAGGTGTAGAAACTGTCTCTTGTGGCCGATGCCAACCTCATGTGTCATCACTGCGAGGATGTCATAAGCCCAAATCAGAGTTCCGCGTGAGTGGCACCCCAGGCCCACCCGGTAGACATTTATTAGCACAAGAATCCTCGAGATGGAGGAAGGGAACAGGGATCGAAGTGGGTCCAGACGTCACCTGTGGAAGAGCCCTCTTTCATGCTTCTGAATTTTGATGCCCTCCCACGCTTTGTGGTTAATAGTCAAAGTACTAGGTGTTAACTAGAGCTCATTTTATGACACGTTGTCAGCATTTATGCGACAAGGAGAGTGTTAACGCAGAGGCACATTTCAGCCTGTCATGTTCTGAGCTGGGACGTGGGACACGGGAAGGAGTGAAGGCCCGTGTCACCGTGCCGGCTGTGGAATCCAGGTAGAAGCAGGAGACCCAAGATCCTGTCTCTACGGGGAGGTGGCAGCTATCCCTGTCTCCCGGAGTGTCACTTGGCCGATGGCACTGTGGAGCAGCCTCCTGGGCTTAATGCAAAATCTCTCTTCGTCCGCAGAGGTTATACAGGGAACAAGGAGAAAACATAAAGCATCATTACACGCAGACAGCCGACCTCCCTGAAGTCCTCCTGGCCAAGCTGAATGCCATGAATATCAGTGAGGTGAGGCCGCACTTGGACCAACTGTCTTGAACTCCGGGACACCCAGGACCCTGGACAGTGCAGGCAGCCTGTGCTCAGAAGAGCGTGGAGCTTGGTTTAATGCTCTGCTGTCACTGTCTTGAAATATATAATATTCTTGAACAAGGGGCCCCACGCTTTCATTCACACTGAGCTCTGCGGGTCAGGTATGCGGCCCTGCAGGAGAGTTAAGTTCATTTACGTGAATGAGCCTAGGAACACTGACTTCTGCCTTAGCACAAAGGGCGTTTGTACTGAGGGGGTGAAATGCGGGAGCATCGGGATAGAGGTGAGGGCGTCCAACGGCATGCCAAGGAGAGAGCCTTCCCTCCCATAACCTTGATCGGCAAACCCCTCCCCCTCGCCGCTCCCTGTTCTTTGATAGAGACAGTTGTGCTTCCCCTTATCTTACGGAAAGATCTGTGCACACTCAGCCTTCGGCCAGCTTCTTCCACTCAGCTTACAGCTCAGAGAGGTCTGGGTGTGTCTGACTCTAAAGAGCACCCCCCACCCCCCACCCTGCAGAAGACTCTCCCTCCCGTGGGCCGGCAGGAGGCAGGCTCCAGCTCTGTCTTGGTTTTTGCTAAGGCACAGTGATTCCTAACTCCAGCTGGGGGCGGGGAGAAAACCCGTGACGAAGCAGATGCCCATCTTGGTAATGAAGATCTCAGAACCACCAGATCGCATGAAGGGCTTTATTTGTCCGCATCTTCCCAACAGACCCGTTATAAGGAATCCTGGAGCAAACTTCGAGACGGCGGCTATAGACTGAGACTGGATGCCATTCCGTTTCAGGCAGCGAAGGCTTCCGGCGAAATCATAAGTGATGTGAGCGGCCACCTCCATTACTGTGTCAATGTTTAATACTCACCGATTTTTACTCCTTTTGCCCCTAACCCTGCCTTCTTTTGCCTGTGGATACTGTCCTCTGTTTTCCCAACTGACTGTGTTAGGGCAATCTGATAACGACCAGAGAGAAAGAACATACCGTACAACAAAAAAAATCCCCTAGCCAGGGTACAAAGCCAAATGCCGGACTGTAACTCTGGACCCCGGGCAGATGAAATGCACCCTCCACCAGGCGCTTTCCTAAAGCAAGTCCGCGTGCAGAGACTGTGAACAATGCACCCACCTTCTGCTGGCGCGGGCCGCCCAAGTGCTAACGCGTCCCGCCAGTTCATACCCAGCCCTTTAGTCATTGGGAGTCTTGCATATGAAAGAATAGGCCTTTTGACGACTCCCGCGTTTTCTTTTAACTCACCCAGTCACTGTCAAAAGAACAAAACATTTTCGCCCAATACCCACCTCTCCCATTCCGTGTCCCTTGTCCCCGAGCTGTTACTCTCTCCCGCTCTCTTTCCCTTTAGTACAAATACAAAGAGGCATTTGAGAAAATGAAAGGGCAGATGCTTGGCTCCCGGAGCTTGGAAGATGATATCAGCCTTGCACATTCAGTGTATGCGAACTCGCTGCAGAGCGAAGTAAGTAGGAGAAAAAATGCAGCGGGACTGGGGGGCCCCCCACCTAATGATGGCCAGCCAGCACAGGCCGTTTGTCCTCCGGTTGTGGCTGTTGGCTCTGTCCTAACCAGCTGTGTGCCTTTGTCGGGTCCCCTGGGTCCCCTGGGCTTCAGCCTCTTCCTCCCTCAGGTGAGAGTCTGAGCTACATGACCCCTTAGCTCCCTTGGGCCGTTCTGTGATGTGATCAGGGGCCACAAATGGGGGCCTGCGGGCTAGGTTTGGATGACAGCTGTTTTGTTTGGTCTGCAGAGTGAATTGATCGCAAACCTTTAAAAGTGGAACATTTTGCATTAATGTCATAGACTTTCAGCCAGAAGCTGGCCCTGGATTCCTCAAGGCTACAGTGGAGGTTGACTACTGGGAACTCCATTTAGATTTTTTTTAAACATTTATTAATTATTAAGAGACCGAGAGACAGAGCATGAGCATGGGAGGGGCAGAGAGAGGGGGAGACACAGAATCTGAAGCAGACTCTGAGCTGTCAGCACAGAGCCCAATGCGGGGCCCCAACCAACAAACCACGAGATCATGACCTAAGCCCAAGTCGAATGCTCAACCAACTGAGCCACCCAGACGCCCCTGGGAGCTCCATTTAGAAGGGATCTATGCTCTCTCCTTTGCCCTCACTTCCCGCTTTACTCACTGGTACTGCGTCCGGGTGCCCGGAAACCTCTGAATTTGCAACCCGTGGTTTCCAGCCTCTGGATGCCGGCACAAGGGTGTATACACTGTCCCCTTGCACATATGTGTGCTGTCTGAAACCTAACACGTGTTCACTGTGTCACAGAGGACTAAGCACCTTTACACCCAGTGCCTCACTTAACCGTCAAACTGTCTTTAGGAACTTCGTCGTATCCATCCTGATTTACGGAGAAGAAGGCCTAGACCCTGAGTGCCCCCGTCCCTTGTCTAAGATAAGCTAGAAAGGGGACATGGTGCCAGCCTTCCATCTCGTGCTCTTCCACAGCATCACATGTTCTCTGCCATTTTCTTCTCTGCCTCGGTTTCCCCATTTCTAACATTCTCCCCCCCTTTCTGGGCTGGAGTACTGACCGCAGAATGTGGGGTTGGACATGAATTGTCCTTGGTTTTATGCTAGGGGCTGGGGGAGGACGCTGGATGGGAGCAGGAGGTAAGGGAGGGTGGAGGAAGTGCCAGTTCTGCATCTGACTGCCAAGAAAGCCCAGAGGGAGCTTCGGAGACTTTCCAGCAGCTTCTCCGAGGACTGCAGTGGAGCTGGTGGCCTGGAACGGGCCTGTCCTCTCCTCCCTCTGCATGCCTGCTGGGCTCTTCGGAATATCCATCCCTTAGAACTGGCTTTCCAAACGTCTACCCACTGCTCTTGGTCCCCCAGATTTGTTTTCTTAATTAAAATTTTAAAGTTCATTTATTTTGAGAGAGTGAGAAGGGGAGGAGCAGAGGGAAAGGGAGAGAGAGAGATTCCAAGCAGGAACTGCACTGTCGGCGCAGAGCCCAACACAGGGCTTGAACTCACGAACAGTGAGATCATGACCCGAGCCGAAATCAAGAGTCAGATGCTCAGCTGACTCAGCCACCCAGGCGCCCCTGCCTCCAGACCTCTTAGGAGGTCATCTGATGCTTTCAAGGAGCACCTCATTGCCTAAGCCTGAGAAGGGAGTCCCCGGTGTCTAAACCCTGAACCTGACAGGGTGACAGGGAGAAGCACTGGTGGGAAGGGCACAGGGTAGCTACATCCCTTCTTGCCTCTGGAAAATGGGAAGACCTAAAGACCCGAGCAAGGGAATCACTCTGTGATGTCTGTCCCTTGCGCTTCTGTATTTTCTGCTATTGGGGCAGCCATGGACCTTCACCATCTAAGTCAGTGACCTCCAGGAGCTGAGGGAGGTGTCAGGACTCGGAGAGGAATCCTGCTGATTAAGCCGGTCCTACAAGGCGGGCGCAGCGGCGCTGCCGGAGCGTCTCCAGGGCTCATGGGGGAGGACTGCCTTGCACTTGCGCTTCCTGATGGCCCCTGTTCGAAGGGTAGCTTTGAAACAGCTGTGCTGCTCTGTCTGCCCCTCTAGGTGAATTACAAGAAGGGCTTTGAGCTCTCTAAGGCACGCTTCCATCTGCCGTTGGACATGGTGACCCTGGTGCATGCCAGGAAGGCTCAGAGCCTGGCCAGCGACCAGGACTACAGACGCCCGCTCCCCCAGCACACTTCCTTGGCCGAAGACCTGAGGCTCAGCTGTGCCAAGAAAGCTCACAAGTTGCAGAGCGAGGTAAGGGGAACTGGCCTCTCGCTCAGGGCTCTGTCCTCTCAGATCTGACCATGAGGCAGTGACCCGCAGGCTCCTGCTGGTGCCGTGGGGGACTCTGCAGGTGACAAATCCTCAACCCAACTTTTCCTTGGAAACGCTGCCCCGTGCCCCTGCCTGGCACAGTTCCACAGATCTGCTGGCCGCAGGGGCCTCTGTTGTTTCTAAACGTTAGGTTTTCATGCAGGATCTCATTTAAACTTCAGAATAACTCCATATCAAAGGTCTTTACCCCATTTTATAAATTACAGTGAGGCTCAAAGGAGTTAAATAGATAGCTTGCTCAAGATCACAGGACTATCAGTGAGAAGTTGGGGGCTGACACTTAAACTTAGATGGCGTCTGACCAAGGTGCCCCCAGTTCACATGTTTTGCATCTTCAAGATGTGCCACGGGCATCGCCTCTGGCCTCGGGTCGGACTGGGGGCTCTTCTTAGGGCTTCGTGAGTTCCCAGGCTGCCCGTTTTCTGAGGAAGGCTGTGCTCTGTTAGGAGAGGCTGGGGTCGGAGTGGACCCACTTTAGGCAGAGGAGAGTGTGCAGAGGGGAGAGCTCCAGGCCCTGGCGACCCTTCCTGGGTCCCCACAACGAATGGTGGAGACCTTCACCTCCCACGTGTCTTTCAAGTTCAGGCCACCTGTCTTCTGAAGCAGATGGCCTGGGAGTAGTGGGGAGCACGGAGGATCACCTCACTCTTAAGAGATCCTGAGTGTCTCCCCCCTCGGACGGCAGTGTCCTATTTGGCTCTCCCCCTGTTGCCAGTCTTTCTGGGTCTCTGACCATGGGGTTTGCAGGTAACGGGCTAGGGTGAAAGCAAAACACCTCACGAAAACTGCTTCCCAATTTGACGGTAGCTGGAAGCAAAGAGACACTCAGATCTGGGCATCTGTCGTCTGTTCATATTTTCCACCCACGCACGGTGTTTGCTGGCTGACAGAAACTGTCAGGAACCCGAGAGCGGCGGCAGGACCACGGGACTGTCACACTCAGCTCAGGGCCTGTGTGTCACTTGAGCGGAGCCCTCGCCTGCCCTGCCTCTCGCTGTGACAGCACTTGGAAGGCAGCAATGGCCAGGGGGGCACCTCGGTGGCTGCAGGGGAGTGAGTTTGGGGACCCTTTAAACTGTCAGCCCAAATCACGCAGGTTCACACACTCGCCCCTACCCACACAGAGAGGCCTGTGCCAGATGAGGCTGGATTCACTTATTAGTTCTTTCTTAATCCATGATTAATTTATGCCACCCTCTGCTGCTGGGCTTTGTTTTAGGAGCCTTATTAAACCGTCATTTCCACGTCTGCCCCCAGACAACTGACTTTCTAACCACAGTCCACTCCCGCGCTTATGTCTTTGTTTTGTTTTGTTTTGTTTTATTTATTTTTGAGAGACAGAGAGAGAGAGACAGCGTGAGCCGGGGTGCGGGTGGGGGGGGCGGGGGTCAGAGAGAGAGAGAGATACAGAATCCGAAGCAGGCTTCAGGCTCTGAGCTGTCAGCACAGAGCCTGACGCGGGGCTTGAACCCATGAACCGTGAGATCATGACCTGAGCCGAAGCCGAATGCTTAACCAACTGAGCCACCCAGGCGCCCCTTGCACTTATGTCTTGATAGCCCCCGTGAAGAGAAAAACCCGCCTCCCCTCCCTCCAAAGCTCTGAAGACAGGGGACAGCAGAATCCTTTCCTTCTCACCTCCATTTTTGTTTCCCCAACAAACGCTTACTGGGAGGCCCTGTGTGTTTGCTGAGGATGACCTGTCTGGAGAGACCGGCTGGGCCTTGAGTTCTCATGACGACGTTATCCTGTCGGGGTCCTTCCTCCGGCTTCTCTCTGCTTCCTTGTTCTGTGAGCTGGGCCTCTCTGATTCCTTGTGTTGTCTCCTCTAGAATCTGTACCGGTCAGACCTGAACTTCATGCGAGGCGTTCCCTGTGTCATTCCGGGCACGTTAGAGATCGAAGGGAGAAAGAAGGCATCGGAACTCATCAGTGAGGTGACCGGGAACCCTGGAGGGCTGAGAGGGATCTGGCTTGTTTCCACAGGAGAAATAAGCATTCCGCTCCCCGGTGTCCCGGCGTTCAGCTTGCTTCTTCCTGCCGAATCCAGTCAGATGTTTGCTGTTTAACCTCTTGTGGGAACTTTCTTCTATTACTAGATTCTCCATTTAGACTGGATGCCATCGAAGACAGCTTTGCAAATATCAAGCCAGGTCCTCTATGAACACATATGAATCACTCCCTGACTCGCAAGATCTACTTCCCTAAGGTCCCTTTAAAGAGTGGCCCTGCGGTACAATGACAAAAAGGCAGGCTTCGGAGACCAGCAGACGAAAACTGAAATCCCAAGCCAGTGCTCATTTGCTGTGTGACCTCCAGCCTTTCACCTGCCCTCTCTGAGTCTCAACCTTTTAATCAGTTAAATGGGGGTACTCCTCCCTCTCTCTTTTAATTTGTATGAGGATTGGCGCTAATATTCCAAGCAACTATGCTTTCCCAGCTGCCTGGGAAATGGTTGTTAGAAGCTTGGTGATAATTTCATGGAAAAAATACAGAAGTCTAGAATTCTAAGTGCTTTGAGCTTCTGAGGCATCTTACTTGCCCCTGCAAGGGCTCCGGGACTTCCACGCACTGTAGATACAAGGACAGGAGGGCAGGCTGGAGGGCACTGCAAGTATCAGGTGGGCTCACACATTGATGAGGAGCTCTGAGAAAACGGAGCCCGCCTCACCAGGGGAGTTCAGATGAACTTTGTGCTTTACATTTCCAGTGAAATCTCAAAAGAGACAGGTTTCTGAACCTGGTGGGGCATCAGAATTGTCTTTGGCGCTTAAAACAAAATCCAGAGGCCTGGGCCCTCTGACAGTTTAAAGAACCCTGGTCTCCCGGGGTGGGGTGCAGGCAATCGGCGTGTTTTTTTTTAAGCTACACAGTTGTTTCTGGGACACTCCCAGAGTCGAGGGGCTCTGGGTCTCCAGAGAACAAAGGTCGGGAGCAAAATGCAAATTTCTGTAGTCATGTTCATACTCACAGCAAAGGGCTAGATCTCTCCTCTTCCCGTGGGTAAGCCTCTGCTTCAGTCCGTCCTGTCCTCTGCAGGTGTCGGACTGGATCCCAGGGAACTGACTAGCAGCCTTTGCAAAGTGAGCTTTCATCACCAGTGCTTTGTTTTTTATTTATTTTTGAGAGACAGAGAGAGACAGCGTGAGCAGGAAAGTGTCGAGACAGAGAGAGAGAGAGACAGAATCTGAAGCAGGCTCCAGGCTCTGAGCTAGCTGTCAGCACAGAGCCTGATACAGGGCTCAAACCCACGAACCATGAGATCATGACCTGAGCCGAAGCCAGATCCTTAACTGACTGAGCCACCCAGGTGCCCCTCACCAGTGCTTATAAAGGTGGTTCTTCTTCTGGTTTGATGCCTAACCAAGTCGTCTTCCTCCCTCAGAGTAAATATCGGCAGCACCCCCAGTCATTCAAGTTCACGGCCGTGACAGACACTCCCAGCCTCCTTCACGCAAAACTCAGCAACCAGATTACCAATGAGGTAAAATCAGAGGGCTTTGGAATGGGCTTTTAAAAAAACTGCTAGATTGTTAAAAACATGCGTGAATATTTGTGGGGTGGGGCCTGGGAGAAGCATGCGTGTTTGCATGGGGGTTTGGAAAGAAAAGTACGTCATATGTGGAATGTAAACATTTTCCAGAGGGAAGAAAGGCCTTGTTAGAAATCGGGTTTAGTCTCTAGTCCAACCCCTCAAGGGCAGTCTCTGACCAGCAGGAGATCCTGGAGCTTGTTAGAAGCACCGAACCCTGGGGGCGCCTGGGTGACTCAGTCGGTTAGGCGTCTGACTTCGGCTCAGGGCATGATCTCGAGGTTTATGGGTTCGAGTCCCGCGTTGGGCTCTGTGCTGACAGCTAGCTCAGAGCCTGGAGCCTGCTTCGGGTTCTGTGTCTCCCTCTCCCTTGGATCCTCCCCTGCTTGCACTGTCTCTCTCTCTCTCTCTCAAAAATACATTAAAAACATAGAAAAAAAATTAAAAGAAAAAAAGCACTGAACCTCAGGCCCCACCCCAGACCCACTGACTCCACAGAGTCCCTTAGCAGGGTCCCCACATGTTTCCTTGGCACATGAAAGTTTGAGAAGCCCTGGTCCGTCATTCATCTGTCCTGTCTAGGGACCTATTGGCTAACCGCATATCCACGGTCATTCTGATGAGGATTCTCAGGACGATGTGTGGTTATTCAGGGGTGCTGATGCGAGGCCGCTTACCTAAAATGGTGCCGGTCAGACTTCTGGAATTTCCACGTCCTCCCTCACTTGCTGTTTGCTCACTTCATTTAAATATCTCTAGCAGAGGGGTGCGCAGGGGAAGGAGTCTCAGTACCTAAAATCAGTGTGCCAGCCCCTTTGGTTCTACTTCCTGGTGGCTCTCTTGCAAGTCTGAAATAGAAGTGGAACTTGGCAGGGAATTAAATTTGGCATCGTCCTGAGTTTTTCAAATTCTCCTCCTGACTCTTTTAGAAGCCAGTCGAGATTTGGCTATTTATACAATCAGATTCCACTCTCACCCAAGTCAAAAAGTAAGAGATGGCAGCCTGGGGATAAGAATGTCCCCAAAGAGCTTTCCTGCCTGCTGTGTGAGTTGGATGCTGTGGGGTGGCACCGCCTCTTGCGATGACCTCTGGCCTCGAGGAACTCACCAGCCACAGACCCATTTCTGATCATGAGAATGGGTGTTTTCATAAATGGTGGAGGCCACGCGGGGCGGCGCTGGCGTGAGTTCGCTTGTGGAAGGAGCCGGGGCTTTAGGAAGGGACGCAGCACAGAGTTTGGGAACCTCCCGCCCCAGGGCTTCTCCAAATTTTCCTGGATCTTGGTATTTATCGTCTTTTCACTATATCCTCAAGGGAAAAGTCTACATGAGAAGAGCTTTGATAGTGTTCCTAAATGTGGTTTTCTTTCCAAAGCCTATTGTGGAGCAAAGTGTAAGGAAGAAACATTACCTTTTCCTTTACCCAATGTTAGGGTCTCAGTGGGGCTTCTGTAACAAAAGGCAGATTAACAAAAGACAAGCAAACTAGTTCATTTAATTCAAGTTTTACATGGTACGGGAGCCTTCGTATGGAAATGAAGACTGGAAGAGAGTGCTTAGACCGAACGTTTCTGTACTCAGTTTGATGAAACATAGAGTCACGGGGAAATATGATGGGCTAAGAATGGGGGCACACTTAGCATGGTCTGGTCCCTCAGATTCCTTTCTGCAGCCCTCTGTCTTCGGAGATAAGGGTGCTTCTCTCCTCTGGGTGTGGGGAGGGCACCTCTCACAGGAAGGTCTTCTGATCTGCTTCAGGAGAGGAGAGAAGAAAGACTTCTAGCACCTTCTGTTCCCCAAATCCCTTCAGCTTAAAGCATTCAGTATGCCAAGGTGCCATATTTTGGGGTGACCTCTGCTGAACCCCATCAAAAGCAACTCGCAATGTCTTACGTGTTCCTTTTATATCACTCAACTTGACTCATGAAAGCACTGACTTTATTGAAAGAGAGATCTCCCCAGGGCCGAAGGTGTGCCGTGACACAGCGAGCGGCCTTCCGCAAGCCTATTTCTGCAGACCTATTTCCCTCTTGCACACAAGGGACCTCTGGCACCGAGAAGCACTCAGCCTTATCTCCTTGTTTGTTCTCCTTTCTTTTTCTGCCCAGCGCCTCTATAAAGCAGCCGGGGACGAGGCGAGGCACCGCTACACGATGACCCTGGGTCTGCCCGAGTTCGTCCGAGCCAAAGCGAACGCGGCCAATCTGAGTGACGTAAGCCTCTCTTGTTGCTGCGGTGCAGACATGTTCCAAAGCCACCTCTGTCGGTGGCCAGGATGGGACCTAACGGTGACCCTTCTGGTGTTCCCGGAAACTTACTTCTTTCCACAAGTGTGTTGCATCTGTATGTGTCAGAGAGCACGACTGCGTGTGTGCTGATGGGATTCTGTTTGCAAAAGAGAGACCTATTGCGGGTCAGAAATCGATTCTGGAACACCGTGGTACAAATGAAAGGGGTAGCCTTCGTTCATGGATTCGTGTAAAAAAATTTTTTTAAAGAAAATCTACATATGTCCCTACTGTAGGCAAAATACAAGGAGTCTTGGCGTAATCTCCGTGCTCAAGGCTACAAGCTGACAATAGAGGCTCTTCCCTTCCAGGCTGCTCGCGTCTCTGGAGATATAGCCAGTGATGTGAGTTGAATGATACTACCTTCCATCTTGCCTAATTTCTGTTAGCTTCATGTAAGACAATGTCTACGGCTGATTTTCCTGAATTAAAGCAAATCTATCACCATGTGAGACAGGATGTCACTCGCAGAATATATTAGTTAGGAATGAGCTTCTTTGACGGAGGGAGGGAAAGCCAGGCTCTGTTAATCAGAAGCTAAACTCAGGCAAAGGTCTCCAGCAGGAAAACGATCAGGATTTCTTTCGAATCGCAGTGTCTAGCTGGCGGTCCCTCCTGCAACGCGTGAGCCGCCTGCTTTCTAACAGCACCTAGATTTCGAAAGAGAGCTCGCCATAGAAATTGTGCTACAGCCGAAACACCTCTCCCTCTTGGCTCTCTGTAGTTTCACACGCTGGCTTTAGGATTTGCCGGCTGTGTCTCCACCACTCTGCTGATAGCGTCCATAGCTTTGGGACATGAAGGTGACTTTCTCTCTCCCACAAACAAATCACAGAAAATGTGGACTTCAAATAAATGGATCCTGTCTTTTGGGTTTAATGTTTTGCCAAGTACGAACGGTTAAAGCACAAGTTTCTCTTTTTTGATAAATTCCTTTCGGCCATAGGACACACGTAAGGGGACTGGGGCCCTTCCTTTGGTCCCGAGGATCTGGTTTTAATTAGATGGGAAGGCTGGAGCGATGTTTTAATTGTTCAGCCCTCAGGGAGGAGGCATGCTCCCAGGCCAGCCTCACTGTGGTGTCTCTTATAATCATCACCTCCTAGCGTCAGAGAGGGTGAGTGTTCTAGGGTCTGCAGTGAGAACGTGCGGGGGCACATTAAGCAGGCCGAATGCTGGCCCCTGACTGTGGGCTCCCCTTCCAGTTTCTCTACAGACACGACTTCGTGCAGGAGCGCGGCAGGCTGATCGGGGCCCGGAGCGTGAGCGAGGACCCCCGGCTCCTGCACTGCTCGCGGGTGGGCCGGCTGCAGAGCGAGCTGCAGTACAGGCGGGGGGCAGCGAGCAGCCACGCCCAGTGTCACCTGCCCATGGACATGGTGCCCCTGGTCCATGCCAGGAAGGCCCAGGCCCTGGCCAGCGATCACGACTACAGGACGCAGTGCCACGAGTTCACGGCGCTGCCCGAGGACCTGAAGATGGCCTGGGCCAAGAGAGCGCACGCCCTGCAGAGTGAGGTAGGGGCCTCGCGGCCGCACGCCAACCTCTGACCTTCCTTCTCCCGCTGTAGCTGGACATAAATCTCTGCAGCTTCTTTTGCCTTTCGGACACCTCCTGCCATAGCTAAAACTTGCTGGGTCTATGGTAGACGGTGTAGGTCGGAATCGTTCAGTCATTCGATAACGGTTTCTTGAGTACCTACTATGTGCCAGGCACTGTTCCAGGCCCCCAGGATATCACAGTCAACAAAAAAGTTAATAAACTGCTGCATCCCCAGGGGGCTTCCATGACATGGGAGGGAGAGGGACTGTGACAAGTAGCATGTATGGTACGTCAGTGGACACACGTTGTGGAGACACACAGAGCAGGGTAGGGGGTAGGTGTGGGGACCTGTGTGTGTGCAATTTAAAATGGGATGGGGGGCAGGGCACTGAAATGGTGACATTTGAGCAAAGACCAAAGTTGAGGGAAGGAGAGACCAGTCTGCCAACAGAGTGGTAAATCTAAAGGCCAAGACCCCAAGAGGGAGGAGCCCCCGCCTGTTTGAGACCGACCCAAAGAAAGTGGGTGAGTGAGGAGGATGCGGTCTGGAGTGGGGTCTGAGAGAGAGGAGGGGGTGGACAGTATTGGTGGGGGGAACTCGTGCCCAGAAAACGGTGATCCAGCCAGAGATGATGCCGGCTGCCTGCCTGCCTGCCTGTCCCTCTCGCTGCATGCTGTGAGCCTGGGACAGACAGTCATGACTCCTCTTTTACAGACGAGGTCGTGCGGGAGATGCCCAGGCAGGCCCGGCCCCAGAACCCACCTTCGTACCCACCTTGCTCTCACAGAGGGGGCTCCTTGTAGGGGAGTATGCTTCCTACACCCCAGGTGTAGACACTGAGACCCAGAAAGGAGAGGGCCTCCCCCGGGCAAGGGCGCCAGCCCATCCCGCACATGCTGTCATCAGTCCTGTCCTCCCTCCAGGCCTCAGTGTCTCCCACTGTAACGGTGATGATGTGGGTGTGGTCAGCACTGCGGCGCACGGGCTGTGTGGCCGGCACTGTGCCACGTGAGCTTGTGCGTGTTGTCTCTCTCAGCCCTAGGAGGAAGGAGCTCGTTCTGGAGCACAACCCAGGGGGCTGCGGTCACAGGGACCCTCAGCATCAGAGCATCAGGATCGGGCTTTCTCAACTCCAGCACCTTGGATGTTCTGGGCTGGATGATTCTCCGTTGTGGGGCCTGTTGTCTGTGCTTTGGAGCATCCCTGGCCTCTACCCACGAGATGCCAGTAGCACCACCCTCCCCCAGTGTGACAGGCAGAATGTCTTGAAATATTGCCCAGTGTACGTGGGGGACAAAACTGCACCCAGCTGAGAACCCAGTTCTCGGTTTCGGACTAGCCTATGTGAAAGCTAGCGTGGAGTCTGGCGCATAGAAACGTGCCAGGAAGTGTTAGCTCTGCGGATTGTTCTATACACCAGCGCTCTGGATTCTGGTTACTGTCAGGGCAACGACTGCTCATGAGTTCAGGCACATGGCACAGACAGAATATTATAAGCACATAATTGGTGATTAATTCTGATTCCATGATGTCGGGATTCAGTGATCGCGTAATTCTTCATCACAATTTGTCGGAATGGCGGTTCTCTGTCACAGGATCCACAATCAGGCCAAGTGTGGGGCAGGGCATGTGGTTACGAAGGTGCCAGCCCAAGTCCCACTAGGAAGGCCGTCCACCTGCTTGTTGGCCGTGCTGTCATCTCCAAGAATAGCGTGTGGCATGACCATCTTGTCAATGGGCTATTCTGGGGGGAAGAGGAGCCTCTACAGCAGATACAGAGGCCATCCCGGAGAGGTGAGGGGGGCTGAGCTGGGAGCCCCGTGACATTCGTGGGAAGCTCCAATTTGTCCCCTACTGACGGTGTGTCCTTGAGCTGTCCCTTCACTTTCTAGGCCTCTGTCTCCAACAGAGAAATAAAGAGGTTTAACCAGTGACCTCAGGTTCATGGGTAAATGTTTTTAAGATGGTGGCATCAGTTTAATGTCAGATTTTTATTTCACGTTTATTAATTTATTTCGAGAGGGGGAGGGGCAGAGAAGAGAGAGAGTGAACTCCAAGCAGACTTTGCACCATCAGCACAGAGCCCGACGTATAATGTCAGATTTTTATTTTACTAAGTGAGGAATTAAAACCTAAACATGACTTCAAGCTACCATTTATATCACACTTTTTTTTTCTGAAAAGAAAGGATATTTTAACACTAAAAAAAATAGGAAAAACAGTCTAAAAAGAAGAGGACTTTCCAAGAAATGGTAGTTGGCATTTTTACACTAACATTTTATGAAATAGGATATGTTTTAAAATTTTGAATGCTGAGAAACTGTTGCTTAGTTTTTTCAAATCGCCCTATGATGCTTCCTGCGTTGGTTTTTGAACTTCAAGTTCGTTCCTTTAGTGGGGTGTAGACTGCAAGATGCTAGGCACGGAGAACACCTCATCGTGTCGGGCTGGTTCTGAGGCTTCGGTTTTCTTGTGGTCATTATTGAAAATCTAATTTCATGTAGTTTATGTTGTGTAGAAACAGAAGCACAGGCTCCGCTGTGTTGACTCAGTTCAGCTCAGTCTGGGGGGTGGGGGGGTCGGTGGCCCCCAGCCTCCGGCTGCGTCTCCTGCCCTCTCCTACCCAGGCTGGAAAGAAAGCTGTGGGTCGGGTCAGAGGGAGCCAAGAGTGCACACGGTAGGCCGAAGGTCTCAGGCCGCCACTGCTCAAGCCATGCTTGCCTCGGGACACGTATGTGACACATGCTGTGCCCGGGCGGTGCTCTACGGTGAGGGGCCGTGCTCTGGTGCCGGCGCTGCAAGGAGTCCTGTCAAGGGGACAGCCCTGACCCCACCTTTTACAACGGCATGACCTCAGGTAGCCTCTGTAAGCTCTATGAGCCTCAGTTTCCCCATCAGAACAACACCAACAATAGCCAGAATGTTTGGAGTGTTTATTCTGGACCAGGCATTTGTTGAAATATTTTGCACAAACTATCTCATTTAGTATCTAGGTACACACTGGTGCTACTCTTATTTTTACAGCTGTGGCAGCTGAGGCACCTGTCATCTTAAATAACTTGCCCAGGGTCACAGGCTGGCAGCAGAATGGCTTGCTGGAGACCCTCCAGAAAGAGGCAGAGCTGGGCTCTTGTGTCCAGACTCCTGGTTCAGTGCTCTTTGGCTCCCCCAGGTGGCTGGATTAGGACCCCGGGTGCTCGACTCCTAAGGGCTCCTTGAATGACCGCCTGTGTGATACACCCAGAGGACAGCGGCCGATGGCCCTTCTGAGACTCTGAACAGTCCTGTGAACACCAAAACTGTTCTGTGCATGGGCATAAGAACCCCTCCTTTGAAGGATGGCGTGAGCAGTGCCTGAAATAATGAGTCGAAAGCAAACCACGCCCTGTGCAAGAGTGTGATTATAAAGATTCCCGTTAATATGACAAATACACCTGCCTGCTGGCCACCTCCTGGGGGAAATTGTTTATGTCATTGGAAATCGGGGACCCTGGTGCAGCCGGTGCCAGGAAACCCCCTGTACGAATCTGAAGGTGGCTTCCAGGCAAGGGAAAACGGCAAGATCGCCGTTTGGGGAAGCCAGGTGCAGTTGGATGGCGTGAGAGGCTCCCTTATTGTCTCAGAATCCTTCTTTAAGACCATCTTTGGGCAGCTGATTCTCCTCAACTCCCTCTCCCTCTCCCCTCTTTCATCGTGAAGTCCGGGGCAGGTGTGTTGTTTTTAGGGTCTGCGTGAATAGTCAAACCTGGGCTGGGAGCTGAAATATCAATAGACGATCCATTTATAAGAGAGTCTGAGGCGCAGTCAGATCTTTGGGGAACCTGCATCTTGCTTTCTGACTTACCTGCGATTGTACTGTTCAGCTCAACAAAAGGCAAGTTGAAAGAGCGCTCCCCACTTCATCTTGCGTATGAAAGGAGCAAGACCCGGCTGTGAAGAGGCCCGGTAGGATTATTCTCTCTAACTTAGAAATTTATCCAATTTTCTCTGTTCTTTATCAGAGTGGAAGGCAAAAGCTTTGCCGGTGTAGACCGAAAGATCGTGGTATAAAAAGCAATCGCACTGACACGGGGTTTTGAAACCAGCTCCTGAACCTGAGTGATGCCTCTCTTCACCAGTTAGAAAGCAGAGTGGAATTTGCACGGGGGCATTAACCAGCAGACTGTAGATCAGAAACAGGCCCTCTTTGAGGCCAGCTGTGAGGGACGCTGTGAATCCTGAAATGAAAAGGAACTAAAAAAGGCCGAGAAGCTGCTTTCTGGAGTGATATTTTGCGTTACAGCAGGGTTTATATCTAAATTAGAGAAACGCTATCAACTTCGTTTAGATCCAAATTTTAGACTTCCTTAGAGGGTCTTTTTCCACTGTTAAAAAATGCCTAATTTCCATAAAGAGAAGAAGAAAGGCACTCATGTGACTGTCTCATCCTGGGCAATGGTGGGTAGATCGAGGCATGGTCATAAGATCTAATGTTTTAGGAGACTCCGAGCAGACCCATTGTCCTGCAGCACCGCTTACTATTTTTGTCCTGGGAATGCTGCTGGAATTCTAATCTCCCAAGTCCTTAAAATGGAGAAAGGGGATACAGCCTGGCCCGTTTTGACATTATGAACAAATTCTGAGGAACGGTGGCAGGGGGAGGTAAACTCGGGCACAAAAAGATTAAATTGGCTTACAAACTGTAGGCCGGTTCTATCTAAGCTTGTGCCCTTCTTAGGGTCCTGCTGTAATTGTCCCCGTGCCCCCTGCCCCTTCCATCCCCCAACCACCACGAGACAAAAACAGATCCAACACATAGCTTTAGCTCCCGAGGACTCTCAGCGTTCTCATGAGAACAGCAATGTTGTATGACCTGTAGCTATCACAGAGAGAAACTGAGTCACATTTTGGCAAAGTGATTTGCTCTGAGTCACGGTGGGTTTGACCCACAGCTCAAAGCCCTTTCATCACCTGGAGTAAAACTGTTCTGTTTCAGCGGGTCGACAGTCACCTCACTGCCAGGAGGAAACAAAATAATCCAGGCTGTTGCCTGGGCTCGGGTGTAGATCTCCACTCTCTCTTTAAGCGATTATTTGCATCTGTTACCTTGGCTTCCAAACCTGCCAGTTCACAGGGGGCGCTTTCTCGTATCTTACACATGATCCAGTATTTGATTCCTGGCGCAGTGCACAAACTCACACAGTTTGACTTAACGGCACGCAGAACGCACTCTGAAGGAAGATGTTGACACGTCACGATGAAGCATTATGACAAATTGAAGATCTTGATTGAAATGCTCTAATGGTCTTAGGCAGTCTCTTGGTAAAAGCCACTGCTTTTCTTCCCGCAGTTCCGCTACAAGTCAGACCTGATGGGCATGAAGGGGACAGGATGGCTGGCGCTGAGTTCCCCGCAGCTAGAGAGTGCAAAGAAGGCTGGAGAACTCATCAGCGAGGTACCACCAACCCGACCCTACCATACATGCAACCTATAGCATTCACTCCCTTCTGAAGAGGGAGCCTGCTTACTGGGTGGAGATCCCAAGCGGGCCCCATGGCCACTGAACACCCACTGTTTTTCCTGGCCTTTTGCAACCCAATGGCAAGACTGAGCAGGATTTCCCTCCCCATGAGTTCACTTGCTGGGGAGTTAAAGGCATGTTCCGGACTGGGCGGTGAGAGACAGATGACGCACTGGAAGATTGTCAGTAGGAACGTTAGGTAGTTAAGAGCTAAGCTGGCCCACTGTTTTCATGGGGACCCAGAATGTGCCATCCACCTACTGAGTTTATTCACAGTGCCCAGTGTCTGGTGGTTATCCGATTTCAGAGGGTGTTACACACTGCACAGGGAATAGTTATGTTAAGCCAACTCCCCACCAGATTGGTGGCCTGGAGACTTGCCTTGGGATCCCCTTGAGGGTGGCACTGCCTTCTCCCATTTCTTAGTAACTGACCTCACTGGGACCCTGTCGATGCTGAATTCTCCCCTCTACTGGATTCCTTTATTGTGATGAGCCAGGCTATTGTACGGCCTTTCTGCGCCACCGCCCCCCCCCCAACCCCAGGAGAGTAAATACTTGTAAAATGTTCCCTCACAGAGGCAGTGGGGACCTCTTGTGTACCCCTGGGAGGTACCCACCAAGAAGAGAGACTAGTTTTCTAATAGTGTGATTGCCACATTTGGTACCAAGGAGGCGGGGTGAAGCTCCATCCTGAAAAATGCATGGGGTTCAACTGTTTTAAGGGAATCCGTGTCTTTTTCTTACAGACTAAATACCGTAAGAAACCAGATAGTATCAAGTTCACCACAGTGGTCGACTCCCCAGACCTGGTTCACGCCAAGAACAGCTACATGCATTGCAATGAGGTGGGTGTCTTTCATCACTCATCCTAGGTGCCCTGTAGTGGGTAGTGCTGCTCGGTACTCCGTGCTTATGAGGATGGGCTTGGGTCAGATGTGAGCACACACCTGCTGTCTAGGCCTGGGTGAGCTAGGGCCGGTTACTTCTCTCTTCTAACCTCTGCTCCTTTATTTGAAAGGACGGCACCATTTCATAAGATTAAGTGAAGTAAATGAGGATTAAATAGATAAATGTATGTGAAGCTTTAACAAGCATCTAGAACATAACGAGTCCTCAGTAAAGGTCCCCTGTCATGGTCTGTTCATAATCATAACAATAATACTAAGGATTATTGATGACCTTTTACAAACATGAGAGATCCATCTTAATTATTGGAAGATGGTAATAGAATTAAAAGCTGAACATAACCCGGTTAGAAAAAAAGAAGAGCCGCATTAGAAGCTTCTTTCTGCTTCTACTGTGTATGCTTTAGCCTCATTCTTTGTCTCCTATATTTCTTTCGGAGTACAGGAAGTTAAATATTTTTTCTCGGAAATTATCAAGGGGATTGACTTTGCACACACAGAGTGACGAAGCCGACCCCTCGTCACACGGAGTCCAAATGTTGTACCGAAACATTCATGTTTGCGAAGTCCAGGTTGAATCTGGGAAAGGATTGGAATACTGTATTTTCCTCTCTCAAAGGAGATGAGACTCAATCCCTTCCTAAAATCGTTTGCAACTCTTAGATCAGTGCTCTAAAAATAGCAACTAAGAGACACCTCAAGTTTCAAAATTGTGTCTTCCTGGGACCCAGGTAGACTATGAAAACTTAAATTTTCTGGAAACATAGTAAGGCATTTCATGGTAAAAAAAATAAAAAGACTTATTAGCTGTTGGGTCTTTTTATGGTTCTTCATGTCCAACAACAAGGGCATCAAGGCATCTCGCTACAAGTAGGAACCTTGAACAACGCTCAGTTGCAAGGATTCCCGAAATAGCCGCACACCTTAGTCTGCCGCACGACACACAGGTGTAGCCAACCAGGAGATTGGTGTGGGGCCCATTTGGAGCAGATCTTGATGAATATTTTAAACAGGGTCTATTGGAAACCAGCCAACCCCACCTGCCTCCCCACGCACGGCCCCTTTAGTTGGCTGGTGGGTGCTGGGTGCTGGCCTCCACGTGCTGGGCTGGGGTCTGCTCCCACAATGGGGGGCACTCGGTGGGACGGGCAGGAAGGGAATTGGCCTGCTTTCTGCCCGTCATTTCGGCCCCGTGCAGTTCTGCCTTTACCGTTGGCCTGTCTTCCCCACAGCGCCTGTATAGGTCGGGCGATGCCGAGTCCCTGCACAGGTACACCCTGGTCCCCGACCACCCCGACTTCACCAGAGCCCGCCTCAACGCGCAGCACCTGAGTGATGTAAGTGACGTGGCCGTTCATGTGCTATGTGCCAATTTCTGTAAATGTATCCATACCAAACTGGATGTTATCTGCTGGGGAAGAAAACGCCCCAGGAAGGAGGACTTGGGACAGGAAGAACACAGGACCAAGAGTTGAGACAGACCACGTGTGTGACTCTGAGTCACCTTCCTCACTGGGCCTCGGTTTCCTCAGCTGGAAAATGGGATGGAGCTGGGCGGACCGATGCCTGCGGCACCCTCCACCTGGAAAGTTCTGGTCCTGGGCCCAGCGAAAGCCTCAGTCATGTGCTCTCCCGGCCCGGCAGGTGTAGACCCTTGCTCTGTTTCTTTCCCGGACACATCTCCCGGGCCCTTGGGAGCAGGGCGACTTTGGAGCCACTGCAGCACTTTCTCACCGCACAGTCTGGGAAGACGCTGCGATTGTGGTCCGTCGGGCGCAAACACAATCTGCTCCTTTGTGCGTGAGGTGGTGGCCTCCCACACTCCTGTGTCCCTTAGATGTGTGCCCTTTGCGGCCATGCCCGAGATGCTGTTTCCTCAGCCCGGGCTTGTTGTTAGCAGGGGTCGGAGGCCCCCGGTTGTAATAGAATAGGCGGCTGCTCGGCCAGCGAAGCTGTGATCCTGGGATAACAGGTAGCCGGGCGGCAGAATCAAAAGACGCTGTCAGATCAGAATAACACAGGCTGAGTGTGTCGGCCTGGGGCCGCGCCGGGGCCTCCCAGAGTCCGGCCATTCTTCCCTCCCTGGCCCGGCCATTGTGTCCTGGGGCTCCGCGCAGATCAACAGCTGCTACCAGGCGCCCCAGAGGTGGCCGCCTCGCAGGGGTTGGCGAGAGGCGCCTTCTAGTTAGCGTGCGTATTAGTTTGTTGCGTTTGTAAAGCCCTGTGGGATCCCACGCGGTGAATGCGACGGTGCTTTGTAAATATGAGTTATTATGACCATTTGATGCTTTTGAGGGATGCGCGAGCGATAATTTTAGAACGGCAGCTCTGGTGGGCTGACCTCCATCTGGGGAAGTGGACCTCCCCCTCCGCGGAGCTTGGACAAAATAGCCATCACATTCATGCCTTAAGGATGGGGGAAGGCCAGGCCTCCATTCGACAAACTATCGGAGGCCCATCGCCCTGAAAAACTGGGATAAGCCTGCCAGTCCGTTTGGGGGCCAGCTTAAGGAGGACAGCCACCCCAGGCTGGTGACAGCACATCTTCCGGCTCACAAGGGACGCCAGTCTGTAGAGTCCCGGAGCTGAAATTAGCCGCTGGGGCATGCGGATATGGAGAACTCATGAACCTCTTTTGAAAGAGCACTTCTTCGGGGGCGTGTAGAATGCACACAATTGGATCAAGTGCTCTGTGAGGAGGATGTGGAGGGAAAGTGACCTTCCTGGGCAAAGAAAGCCATTGAGATGTGTAAGGCAGCCGAAATAACTAAAAATCAAATGACTCTAATGTGTGAGGCTGAGGACAAAACTGCGCCCACTGTGATAAAGAAGAGAAACGCCCAGGGTTCCAAATCAAAGCGCCTACGGAATGGAAAGGCTCCCAGTGGCAAGGCAGAAACCTCAACAGAATAAAAAACTCAGGGAGGAAGTGATGACAATCAAGCAAATAGTATACAGGGAGAAGGGGGCAGGAGAAAAGGAGCTGGCGCCTTGGGAGAACCCCAATTTGGGCCACCCTGGCTTGTTGGCCCTCGGCTGCAGAGACTCAGATGCAGGGCCGCATCAGACACCACAGTGGGGTGACGCTGGAGTTTGAGGCTGAGTGAAGTTTGGTGACCTTACCTAGCCCAGGTCTGGCATGGAGGTCCTTTTTTGGGAAGGCGCCAATTGCCACCTTCCCAGGAGACACTAAGCGTTTGGACCCTATGTGCTGGGCCACCATATTGGGGAGCATAATGCTAAAGGTGATCGTGGGTCTTTCGTTATCTGAATGCTTCTCCCCTTCTTCATATCCCTCGGTCATGCCTGCTAGACTCAGTGGTGACCCAGGAAATCGAATCCTTTGGGCCCAGTTTGTGACCCATCCATCAATTAGGTGATTGCTCCAAGGGTTATTGGCTCTGTATTTCTAGGCCCTTGAACGTAGTAGGCATTTGGCTTGTGGTGGGTGGTGTTGGATGCGGGAGGTGGAGGCAATGATGACGGTGAAGGTGATGGACGGCAGTACTAAAAACTGCGGGGCTCTGCTGTGCCCGGCTCAGCCTCCATGGGCCCCTCTGGTCCCGGGGCCAGATGTGTGGTGGTGTGAGGCGCTTTGCTTTTTATGTGCCATCCCACTTTGCTTAATCTCCTCAGTCCCCTGTAGAACAGAGCCTCAGGCCTGACCTCTATTTCCAAGTGACAAAAGTAAGGTTCTTAAAGCGCCTCCTGACCTGCTGGGGCTCTTGGAAAGAGTGAGCCACAGACACGGTCTGGGGCCATCACTTTGTCATCTGCTGCTGCTGCGGCTCGCCCGCTGTCCCCCTTCTCTGTGGCTGAATAAAGGACGGCCTTCCACTGGGGTCTCCAGATGGTTCCTTTCATGGAGCCATTCCCTTATCTTGAAAAAAAAAAACTATTAGCTACATGAAGGCGTGGGGGATTTTGATGCTCTATCGGCTATATGGGTCTACCTGAGGACTGAGAGGGTGTGATTACAGACTCCTGGAGGGTGTGCGAGAACAACTTCAAAAGGGGGAAAAATGAAAGAGGAAGATGTGAAATAACATGGGTCAGGAACTCGGTCAGGTTCTTGGCAATCAATTTAATTCGGGTGAAGGCTCTTCCCTCGGTGCAGGCACACGGGGTGCACGTGGGGTGCCGCAAGCTTCGTCGTGACAGCGTGCTGCCACTTGGGAGCTGGCGAGGGGCCCCCAGGGAGGCTTTGGAGCTGACAAACACATGGGTGCCAGGACCTAAGGAAGAGCATATTCTGCCTGTCTGAAGAAGCAGAGTCCTCGTTGAGTTCTGGCGTCCGGAGGCTGCCAGCCGGAGGCACTAAAAGTGAATGCAAAGATAGGAAAGTAGGGCAGGGGCCTCTCGGACCAACAGGATGTAGTAAATGAGCCAGGCTCATGGAGTCCAGACCCACCAGAGCAGGGCAGAGGTGCAGGATGATCAGGTCAGGGGCTTAGAGCTGCAGCCCTTCGTGGCCAGCCCCACCAATCCCAGAGCAGGGGAGGTCCTTGGGATGGGTGTGGGGCCGTGGCTCTGTCCTTGCCCCCGGCGAGGTAGCGAGGTCGAGGGTGTGTGGTTAGGAACTGTTCCTGCTCAGAACTAACAGCATGCCAGATAAAGAATGCTCACTCTCTGCTCACTCATCTCTGTTTTTTGCCATCTAGAAAGCGTACAGAAACTCTTGGGAACAGATGCGGGCTGGCGGCTATGACTTCAGGCTGGATGCCATTCCATTCCAGACGGCCCGGGCGTCCAGAGAGATCGCCAGTGACGTAAGAGCTTGGGCTCTCTCTCCCTCTATCACTGAGAGTTTTGACCGGTTTCCCCAGTTCTGTTGAAAAGAAGACCACCAGGAACCCAAAATGAACAAATATTTCAAATGAAATGAAAATTAGGTCTTATTTCCTAGAAACTTAGCTAGAAATTTCAAATTGGGGAGGGTTGTGTTCCTACTTCTCTCTTTTAAGAAAGACACTTATTATTTTTTAATTTTTTAAGTTTATTTATTTATTTTGAGAGAGAGATCACATAGGAGGGGCAGAGAGAAAGGGAGACAGAGAGAGAGAATCTCAGACTGGGCACTGTCACAGTGCAGATATCAAGATTCAGTCTCTTAGCTGACTGAGCCACTGAGGTGCCCCAGGAGAGACAATCTTTTTTTTTTTTTAATGTTTATTTTTGAAAGGGAGAGACTAGGGGAGGGGCAGGGAGAGAGGGAGACAGAGAATCCAAAGCAGGCTCCAGGCTCTGAGCTAGCTGTCAGCACAGAGCCCAACGCAGGGCTTGAACCCACAAACTGTGAGATCATGACCTGAGCCGAAGCCAGACGCTTAACCAACTGAGCAGGTGCTCTCAAGACGATGCTCTTAAAAGTTGACATATGTGTACCTCAAGGTCAATTAACGTGTGATTGATGTGTTGATCCACAATAAAAGGACTTGTGGCTGAAGTGCAGTGTGACAGGGTAGAAAGAGCTTGAGCTTTCACCTAGACTGATCTGAGGTCAAGTTTGGCTTAGTCACGTAGAACTCAGCTGCGTGGCATTGGATAAGTGGCTCACATTCTCTGATGCAAATTTCTGCACCTATGAGCTAGGGATATACTTCTTATCTCCTAGGATTGATGTAGGAGTGGAAACAAAATCATTTACACTGTGATACAAATAATGGGTGCTCGGAACCCGGCAGCCATCATTATGGAAGAGGAAGGTATCCTTGACTAGATCACCGAGCCCGAATAGCTGGTCTATGCCCACACTAAGTACAGAGATCAAGGGCAAGCATTTAGAAACCTTGCCAGCAACCAGCCATGGCGACAACCAGCGATGTGCCCGGCGGACCCCTCTTGAGCAGGGCCGGGCCGGGCCGGGGGTCAGCCAGCGCACAGGGCACTGCTGCCGGTGCAGTAGATCCATACCTGGAACTTTGACCGATAGGAAACTCCAAAAGCAAACCAAGATGAGTGTGGCCCTTCACTCTCGATGGTTTGAGGAGCCCTGGACACGGTCCCCGCAAACCGGAAAGAATCAAAGGAACAGTGGCTGCTGATGGGTAGGCGCGCTTCTCTTCCTGTCGGGTTAACTACGGCAGTGATAAGACCCAGAGCCGCGCTCCATGGGCGGGAGCCTGTGCCAGACTCGGACAGAGCTCAGCCTCTAGCTCGTTGAATCCTGTCTGTGTCCCATGGGGTGGAGGCTCATTCTCCCATTTTATCAGGTGGGGAAACTGAGGCTCAGAGAGACTCAGTCACTGGCCCAAGGCCACAGACCTGGAAGGTAGCAGCGGGGGAGACAGATCCTGGGTGTATCTGAATCCGAAGCTGTGTCCTTCCCCCATCCTTGAACTTCCTGCTGAGAACCCTGTGGGTGGGCGGGGGAGGGGGGCAGGCACCCATGACCAATCTCTGTTCCTCCGACCTGCAGTTCCGCTATAAAGAGGCCTTCCTGCGAGACCGGGGCCTGCAGATTGGGTACCGCAGCGTCCAGGACGACCCAAGGACGAGGCATTTCCTCAGCGTCGGCCGACTCCAGAGTGACAACGAGTACAAGAAGGACTTCGCCAAGAGTCGGTCCCAGTTCCACAGCCGCCCCGACCAGCCCGGCTTCCTCCAGGCCAGGAGGAGCCAGCAGCTGGCCAGCGACGTGTGCTACAGGCAGCCCCTGCCCCAGCCCACCTGCGACCCCCAGCAGCTGGGCCTGAAGCACGCACAGAAGGCCCACCAGCTGCAGAGTGACGTGAGCTGCCCCCACCTACCCTGCCCAGGCCCTTCCTCCTGTGCCTCAGCCTCTCCCCAGTTCTGAATGTGGGAGGGGGGCAGGGAGGGAGAAGCCAGGACACCTGACGCCCTATGGAGAGGCTTTGCTGTGGGTCAGGTTCTGTGCCAGATGTACCTCCCACAGCAACCCATCCCTGCCCCCAGTTTACAGATGAGGAACCCGAGGCTTAGAGAGGTTAGGTAACTTACTCATGGCCACACAGCCAATAAGTGCCAGACCTGGGATCTGAACCCCAGTTGGTTTGTTGGGAGGGCTCAAGCTCTTGATGGCTATGTCATGCTGTTTCCAAGAGGCCTTAGCAGTTTCCTGACTCAGCCCTTGCACCTTCTCTGGAACGTAGCTGCAGTCCAGGGAAGGGAAATGGCTTCCCCAGGACCACCGAGCAAGTTGAGGTAGGAGCTCGGACTTGAACCCGTTCTCCCCACCGTCCACCACCACTGTAGCTCCCATTGCTTACATGGAAAGATGGATGGCGCGGCAACCTGGAGGCCCTGCTGACAGCCCATTGTGCCCTCAGTGCCAGGGAGCTTCTGCTTAAGACGAGTTTGCTCCCCTTGGTCCCAGCTTTACTGATGACCTTGGATTCTCTACTTTGTGGCCAAATCACCGTAAACCCTGCTAACCTGTTCCTCTTTCTTCCTTCCTTTCCCCTAAGGTCAAGTACAAATCAGACCTGAACCTGACCAGAGGTATTGGCTGGACCCCTCCCGGCTCCTACAAAGTGGAGATGGCCCGGCGGGCGGCAGAACTGGCCAAGGCCAGGGGCCTGGGTCTCCGGGGGGCTGACGTGAGTAAAAAGCTCCAGACCCACCCCAGCTTGCATGGCTGTGGGGAAAGGCAAACTCGTCGTTTCTTTTCAAACTTTATTTCTGGCCACAGGTCAGCTGGCTCTAAAGAAGTGTGAAATGCAGCTCGAGCAAGGCGCCTAATTTCATGGGTCTGAGATGACCAGGCGGATGACACCCGGGTTAAACTTCCTGCAGGGTTTTCTCTGAAGTCACAGCCATTATTTCTGCGGAGACAAACCCGCCGGGGCTACATCAGTCCCGGGCCACGGCAGCCCAGGCTGTGCCGACTGCTTGCTCGTTACATTTGCAGAAGGGGTCAGGGACTCGCTAGCTGCAACAGGCTGGGTTTTGAACCCTGCTTTGTTCAGAAGAAAGCCGCCACGTCTAAATGAGAGACTGGCTTTGCTTCTTTCTCCTTCTTGCCTCGAGGATCCTTTTTCTTGAGGAGGGCGGGCGGGGGAGCATTTTTAATGTTCCAAGGGCATCTTAGGCAGCACGTTGTGTGGGAGCAGGGCAGGAGCTTCCATCTGACTCAGGGGGGTTGTTTGATTTCTGCAGGGAGGACCAGAGGCCGTGGGGCCTGCAGATAATCAGAGGGGGGACGTGAACCCAGATGCCACTGAGATTCTGCACGTCAAAAGGAGGAGGGGTCTGCCGTTGTGAGCGAGCAGCGTCCACCCAGGATTCTTGGGGAAGTGGCTGGGGAGGAAGCGTGTCCACCAGAGACGTGGTTCAGTTCCAGCGAACCGGAAACATGACATGCCAGCCCATCCCCCGAGCCGCCTTTTACTTAAACAGCAACTCTTAGAAAGCTCCGGAGAGTGTTGTAATTTCGTTCCTCCGTGTCATCCTGAAAGTGGGTGGCCGGTTCCTCTGTGCGCCTTGGGTGTCCGGCATGAGGAATAAAGACGTAAAGTGACTTCCAGTTTCTCTGGTCATTCTTTAATCCCACATTTGCAAATGTCCGAGGTGAAGGCAGTCTGCGATTTTTCCAGAAGGTACTATTATTTGAAGGGAAGCAAACAAAATAAATGTTGGGTTGATTCTGGCATTTCTTGGTCCAGGATGCGCCAGGCTGGGTGGCCATTGTTTCTGTGTAGAGCACAGACTCTTGGCTATATGGCCTCCTGGGGCTGCCCGGGGCTGCCCATGAGGCCTTGCCTTGTCTAGGTGCCAGGGAGAAGGGGCCCTCAGGTTAAGAAGACACCTCAGAAGCTAGTCTCCCTTTGGATGGTGGCTGTAATCCAATCCAGGAATTTGGTAACTTGGGTGTAGACTCCTGGCTTCTTCCCACATTCCAGGCCCCAGCTCACTATTCCGTAGACGTAGTAGGTGCCATTCTTCTCACAGGTCAGAGGGCCTCCCGAGTCACCCTAAGGGAAAAGACACAAGAGTTCAGCTTCGTGAATCAGAGACACCCCCCCACCACCCCCACCTTCCACGAAGAGATGCCAGGGGCTGAGGGGTGAGGTCGCCTGGTGGGAGGTTTCCCTGGAAGGTGCTGGCAGGGACCCCCCCCCCCCCCCCCCCCGCCATGCCTTATACGACAGAGCTCTGGAGGGAGAGAAGTGAACACCAACATAAGTCCCTGAGTCCAGGAGGGTTTGGCTGACGTGCTGCAGGGCTGGGCCACAGTGCCTTGGTCACGTAGTGCCCTACGTCCACACTCTTGCTCATGACTCATAGTCATACAGTGAGTTCTCAGTGGCCCTCAGCTTCTCATTTCTGCAGGGGCCTGGGTCAGGAGCAGTGCCCTGTTTGGCTAGAGCCTTTCCAGAACCTGCAGGGGCCACGCACAGGGGTTGGGAGGGCAGGGCTTAGAAATAGCAGGGCCCACATGTTCAGCATGGTCTGTGGGGTTAGGTCTTCTGGGTTCCAAACTAGGCTTATGGACTGCTAGCCACCAGGGCCTCAGTTTCTCACACTGTAAACTGTGGGGAGCAACAGACCAGCCCCCACCCCGCCCTGACTCTTGCACAGATTACTGTTTGTAAAGTACATAGAACAGTGCCTGGTTCATACCGAGCCCCCAGTTAAATTAGCAGGAGGAGCATGGAGAGAAGACATAGCCCTCAACACGCACCTCCGCGTACACACCGCAACTGATAGGGTTTTCAGTGAATCTTAGCCACACCTTCAGATTTTATGCATACACTATTTCCATATTATAGAATAGGCACCTGGGGAATTATTTCAGTTTAATGAACTGAATGCGTTCCCCCCAATTTCATATGTTGAAGCCTAACTCCCCAATGTGGTGATATTAGGGGGCGGGGCCTTTGAAACGAGATTGGGTGCAGCACTCACGCATAGGATTAGTGCCCTTACAAAAGGGACCTCTTCAGGGTCCCTCGTGTCACTGCATGAGGACCCAATGAGGAATCGACTCTCGGCGGAACCTGACCGCACCAGCTCCCTGACCTCGGACACCCAGCCCCCAGAATTGGGAGAAATAGATTTGTGTTGTGTAAGCCACCCGTCTATGGTAATTTGTTATCGCAGTCCAGGCTGACTAAACACTTCAGTGACTGACGAAAGTCACAAAGTGAAAGAGAGAACCAGGTTTCAATCCCGAGACTGTTTCCAAAGTCCGCAAGCAAAGCCCTGGCAATACCTTCGGGACTGAGTAATCTTTTTCTGTACTCCTCTTCCAAGGGCTTCGGACAATCACACCCACCAGCCCATGACCATCCCTTGAGTAGGTGCATATCTGTGGCCTCTTGGGAAGGGATAGAGGGTCACAGTAGAGCCTCAAATCTTGGAGAGAGTGACCGTGATTTCCCATTCTGAAGTGGGCTCGAGGCCGGCAGATCAGTTTTGGCCCCTTTGTAAGGGGGGCTGAGGTTTGAAGGTGTCCATGCTGGGTTTCCAGGACAGTTGGGTGATTCATGAGGATGATAGGCAGAAAATTCTAAATTTGGGTTTGCTCCGGAGTCTAGGAAGGACATCTGTGAGATGTGACCGCTACAGAGAGAGAGGGACTATGGGGCCTGGGCTCCGACTGGGGGTAAAGGCTTGAGGTCACTTTAGCACCAGTAGACAGAGCCACTACCGTCTCCCTCTCCTGCAGCCTCTGGGTCGCCACAAGTTGCAGTGGCTTGGGGTCCCCGAAAGTTCTAGACCAGAGGGGATGTCAGGCAGACCCTAGGTTGGCTGAAGAACTGCTTAGTCACTTAGTTTGCTAGGCCTATATCCCCACTGCCCATCTCTCTCTCTCTCTCTCTCTCTCTCTCTCTCTCTCTCTCTCTCTCTCTCTCCCTCTCACACACAAATCCTAATAATTAGTTTATATTATCATGAATTCTCTGGGCCTGCCATCTTTCTCCTTCTTTCTCCTTCTAGCCACAGGTCTTTTGGATAGTTCTGTATTGGGATTTTCAGACGTGCTGCCCGCTACGGAGGCCAGAAGCACCATTTTCACATTTAAACGCAGTGAAGCAAATCCCTGCTCTTCCCACTTGCCACCCAGGTGCTATAGGCCAAGATAATTTCTCTAAGCATCTGGAAAATGATGATGATGACATCTCCCTCACCAGTGTCACAACGGCCAGTTGCTGTGCTCAATCATTTGCCAGAGGACAGGTATGCCCACTTGTGCCTTCGCTTTACGGTGGGTGGACCTCTGAAACCGCCTCCCAGCCCCCGGGTCTTGGTCTGGCCTCTGTGCCCAGTGTATGTTCCCCCGCACATTTCCTTCTCCAAGTGCCATTTGGAGTCTCTGACCTGGCAGGAGTCAATTCCGGGCTTCTGAAGGTTTCCTGCACAAACCATGCTGTCGTCGATCATGTGGTCATAGAGTCGGCGGGAGTTGCACAAAGTATTGGCAATCAGCTTGACCTTGGCATCCAGGAGCTGGCGGGACCCTTCCCCTGGGGGGCAGAGAAGAGAGGTTGCCAGTGTGGGGACCCAGGAGATATCTGTCCCATCAGAAGCTAGCACTGATAAAAAGAGGGCCACAGTTCTGAACTCAGAAACGAAGGTTTCTCCAGGAGATAGGTGGAAAAGCCTCATTTTAAGGATGGGGATCTTTGCTTCCAATTTTCACCATGGTTTGCCAGATCCTCATTGCTTTGTGTATCACAGTGCAGCAGGATCCTTTATTCCCTCTGCTGTCTGCCCAGCTAGACCCTCAGATCAGAAGGGCAGGGATAGTATCTTAAACCACTTTTTAAAACTTCCTAGCAGAGGACTGGCACGCGGTAGATTCGTAATGAAGGATGAGTGCCCAGTTACTCCTCTAGATGACCACCTTCCCAGAGCAGACATTTCTTTTCCTAAGGATCCTCTGTTCTGCTCAGTCTGCTCTGATCAGCACAGAGATATCGAAAGGTTTAGGTGCAGGACAATGAAGATTCTCACAAAGAGCAGTCTCTGGCTACCCCCAAATCTGAAACCAGAAATCTTCATTCCCAAAAGGCTTCTGACACAGTTGTGTATTACACTACGTTTTCTTCATGAATACCAATCTATTTAAAGTGTTTCTTGCTTTCCATTATTAAGGACAATTTTTGGAGGGAAGAGAAATCTTTTTTGAGTATTTGAGAAAGACTTGAAATACACTTCAGAATTTCATATGTTAGAGAATATAATCTTGTCAGTATATGAGGAAATTAATCTTGTGGTTACTTTTTTAGACAAGACCACATCCTGGAGACCAGTTAATAGCTTGATTTAAGAAAATGTAGGGGTGCCTGGGTGGCCCAGTCAGTTAAGCATTTGACTTCAGCTCAGGTCATGATCTCATGGTTCATGGGTTGGAGCCCTGCTTTGGGTTCTGTGCTGACAGCTCAGAACCTGGAAGCTTTTTCAGATTCTGAAATCTGTCTGCCTCTCTCTCTGTCCCTCCCCCAGTTGTGCCCTGTCTCTCTCTGTCTCAAAAATAAATAAACTATTAAAAAAATAAAAAAAGAAAAGAAAATGTATAGAATGCCTACAATGCGGTGAGCCCTGAGCAGGGCAATATGGTAGAAACCGATGAATAAGAGTGGACTCTGCCCTTGAGGGCCCAACTTAGTGAATATCCCCATAGAATTCTATCAGCTCCCATTATCATGATCCCAAACCTAGGAGGCAAGCGTGGTTATGGAGAAACTAAAACCCAACTGTCCAAGTGACAAAGACAAGAACCTAACACAAGTCTGTCTTACGCTAAACCCTCTTCTTTATGATGGATCCTCTTTCCAATCTGCCTAGGGAAGGAGGAAGATCTCCATGGATGCAGGATCAATGCTTGATGGAAGTCAAGGATCCCATCAGATGCTAGCAGTGATAAAAATACTGATAAGACTTAACTAGACCTTTAGTGAGGAGGCAATCTCTTATTTTTGGTAATACATTTTCAATGGAATACTAATGTCAAGTTCAGAAGGGTAGTTGAGTTTGGCCCTTTCTTCTCTGGTTGATGAAGCTTCCCTGAATCTCAGGAGAATGCCTGGCCAGACTCACCTGTTTCTGTCACACCCCAACCAGAGATGTGGCACTCAGTCCCAGAGGGGAAGGCGCTATCAGGCAAACATACGGTCTTCACATATTTGGACTCCAGAGCACAGTGACCATCTACTGGCTTTAGCTTGAGCAGAGCTAGGTAGGGAGAGACAGAGGAAATGAGTGACGAGGTCCTCTCTGCCAAAAGAACACTAGCTTCAAATCGATGGGAAGGTAGACGTGGCAAAACCCCACTCCCAATGCCCAAGAAACTAATGCCTTCCTCCTCAGTCACTGAGTTCTCTTAACTTCCACCTGGGGAGGAGTAACTCTTCAGGATGAGAGTAATTTCAAAAAATAATAGTTGAGTTTGAAATCATTTCTAATCCATTTTTAAAGAATAGGCTGCTTCAAGAGATGGGGGAAAGATAGTGAGGAAAGAGAGTGACAGTTCCCAGGAATGGAGAATGCACCCACTGAACAGCCAGTAGCTTAACGTTATTGCCTCCACACCTGAGCACCTCCCAGGTGCCAGATGTATGTGGGGACACATGCACATCATGCCACTTAACACATTGGACACTGAGCGTTGTACACCAGTGTACCCATTTTACAGATGAGGAGCTGAGGCTTGGGGAGGTGAAGCCAGCTAGTAAGTGAGAGAGCTGGGATTCAAGGCTGAGCTTTTTCCACAACACAGTGTTGCTAGTTTCTCTTCCCCTCATTTATCTGTAACACTAACACAGACCTTTAGGCCTAAAAGGCTCTGGAATCAATTCTCTTCCTTACGGATTCTGTGAGGGACCAAAAAGAAAAGAACACCTTCTAGAACCAAACCTCAGCTTTCCATCAGTAGTGAAATCCACCCAGGACAAGACCCATGGGAGATCCACCATAGAAGAGACTTGCCAATATCATTGTGGGGAATCTCATCTTTTTCATTATAGTGGCTGTACTTGAAAATCTTCTCCACACTGAATCTCTGCTCATGGAA
The DNA here is from genome assembly GCA_004023785.1 of Mungos mungo. NCBI lineage: Eukaryota > Metazoa > Chordata > Mammalia > Carnivora > Herpestidae > Mungos > Mungos mungo. Next base: position 41,934 of record PISW01001742.1, on the reverse strand, counting down.
TTCTGTCTTCTTCAGGTCTTGGTCCCCTAACACCACTTTTAGATGTTTGGTTTTTATGCTGCAAAGGAAGGTAAGATAGTGAGAGACTGAAACCAAGTGGTGGCTCTGCTCCTGGTGAGCTGTGTGACCTTGAACAAATGGCCTGACCTTCTGCAACTTTGGCATCCTTATCTGTAACTGTCTTCTTGCTTGTGGAACTCTGCTGTGGGCCCAAAGAAGAGAATGTGAGGAAGCTGCTTGATTAATGGACCTGTCTACAAATGTAAGCTACAACGTTTATCTCATATTTCCTGAAAGACCTTCCATTGCCCCTGGGATTTGCTAAACAGCAACCAACTGACTTCTTGAACAACTATTCTTTGTGCAGGCTAATGTTTGCATGTTTGGGAACATCTCCAGGAATCCCAGAAGAAACTGTTTAATGATAGGGTGGATTGGAAGACCTTCAAGGTTGCCACCAGAATCTGGGCTATATGGGACCATGGTTCAGCCCTGACCATGAACTTGGGGAACTCGGGGGAGAGAGTGATAATTCAGGCTCCTCAGTAGGTTCTGGGTTTTCTAAGTCACACAGGAGTCGTGGCTGACGACATGAGGAGGTTCATGGTAATGGCATCAGATGGGAGCATGTTATATTTTTCTATTCAGGGCAAGGCTCGACAGGTAAATCTGGGTTCATATCCCATTTACCTCTTCACTTTCCACATGACTTTAGGCAATGTGCTAAATCTTCCCAAGACTCAGGGTCCTTGTTAATGAAATGGGAATAATAATCAACTTTTTCATTGCACAGACATTTACTAAGCACCTGTTTTATATGAAGACCTGCACTCAGACCACAACTAATCAAAGTAAAAAATCCCTGTTTTCCCTCAGTAGATAGTTTTGAGGATTAACTGTCATAACACATGTAATGCCCATGGTAGTTCTTTTCCATCTGGTTTTAAGGAGCCACTCTTTTGCCCTTAGAGCTAGAATAGACTCTCTGATCCTGAGTCACCAAGATGCTGCTCAGATGGGAAAGAGAGAACACCCCCAGAGACTCGAGTCACCCGGCCTCTGTTTTCAGCGGGCACCTACTTGGTGCAGTGGGCAGCAGTTAGCACCCAGCAGGGGTGGATCAGTGCTCCCCCACAGAAGTGGCCTTGGGGCATGGAGACGGTCAATGACAATGTGGTCTGTAGGGATGCCTGCCATGGGTGCTTGCCCGCCGTGCTCTTGAAGCCTCCGTAGATCCTCTTGACCTTCTTCTCTGCCATCTCGGGCTTCCCGCATGAGTCAAACCCTGGAAGCTTAGTCAGAGGCTCTGTGGGGCTTCCCTCTGGGTCAGTAATATCTGTGGGACGAAAGAAAGACAAATCACGCTACTCACTTTCTCTCCAGGGCCTCAGAAGGAACTTGTCATAGGTATGGCTCCAAGTTCAGCAGCTTAGCATGTTCCAGAGCTAAGAGACTGCAAGCACCCATGGCAGGCATCCCTACAGACTGATGCATACAAGGTGGGCACATAATAGGTGCACAATTATTATATGGTGAATACATTGATAGATATAAAGCAAGTCTATATAATTAGCAATGACGATGTTGCTTCTTATTTTGATATGTATACAAAAATGTGTATGTAAATATATAAATCCATCACTGGGTATGTACTTAACTATTGATAATGTACACATATATCTTGGAGGCTCTTGTGATGTGTAAGAAGATATCCAGATTGAAATAGAGTGAGGGACATAGGACATTTGCACAAGTAATTGTCATACAAAGGAGAGAGCAGTAAGCATTGTATGGGTGGGGCCCTTTCCATTCCATGGGGCTTGTGAGGAGGTAGAGATAACACTTCACCTGGTAGGGTCATGGAGGGCTTCCCAGAGGAAGGTTAGTTGAGTTGATGTTTAAAGAATGTTGGATATGGAAAAGATCAGATAGAGCATGGAGTATTCTAGACAGAGCTGACCATGAGAGCAAAGACACAGAATTGAAACTACTATCGAGAGAGATAGTCCCATTGATGAGGGTGGGAGGGTGAAATGTTCCAGACGTGTGTAGAGAGGTAGTCCAGAGAAGCCTGCCAGGAAGATTGTGAGGCTGGAATTCTGTCCATGTTGCATCCTGAAAGGGTATGGAGTCTCCGCCAATGTTTGCTCACCACTGTACTCTGAAGACCTGGCACAGAGCCTGACACATAGCAAGTGATCCATACATTTGCAGAGTACACTGACTGGGGATCAGGAAATGTTGAGTTTATAGTTGGATCACTGGCCTCAGTTTACAAAGTTATCCAGGCTTGCTAAGCATCCTGGAAGGGGAGAGAAGGATTGGGCCTCTGGGTTTCCACTGGGATGGCAATTGGTAAAACCAAGTGTAGTGGATGGAGGGGGTGGGAGAGATAGGATGCCAGGAACATCCGTCTAGCAATCTGCGCTCTCACCATGACTGGGGCTATGGATGGCCATGGTCTTACCTAGGGCTGAGCAAGCTGGGATGTCACAGTACTCCCATTTCACCTTTGCATTGTTTACTTTAATGAAACACCAGGGCTTTTGATCTCCATCTGGGTTTCTAAAATGAAAACACAAAATAACCCAGGGTCAAGGCTTGGTGAACCCATTGGACCTCATTAAAAGTCCTATGAGTAAGTGAGTACCAGGTTCCTTGCTCCCTCTGGGGCCACATTTCAATCCATTCCTCCAACAGGATAACAAACCCTGGCATAGAAATATTTTGGGCAAAACCTTAACTTTCAGAGAAGAATCCCAATGACCAAGAAATAGTTAACAAGCCCTGTGCCAGATCCATAGGTCATATCAAATTCTTTGTAGGAAAATAAATGAGATCCCCGTTGAAGATTGACCTTTGTCAGGAAAGTGAAGTAGCCATAGACACCTGGTGAGTGTAGGGCTCCTCTGTCCAAAGATCCAAATTGCATGTGTGGGAATTCTCTGAGGAAGGCTGCCATGGACACCCCTGGGAAGATGCCTCCATGAGGGGAACAGCTCAAAGTGAGTGGTGGTAGGAGGTAACCTGTGCTTTGTGTGGGGGAAGTCCTCTGGCTTAAAGGAACCAATTTAAAATTTTTTAATGTTTTTTATATATTTTTGAGAAACAGAGAGAGACAGTGTGAGCAGGGGAGGGTCAGAGAGAGAGGGAAACACAGAATCTGAAGACAAGCTCCAGGCTCTGAGCTAGCTCTCAGCACAGAGCCTGATGCGGGGCTCGAACCCACAAACCACGAGATCATGACCTGAGCTGAATCCAGATGCTCAACCAACTGAGCCACCCAGGTGCCTGGAACCAATTTAAAGCCATACAAAAAATTTCTGCTGCTTATATTCAGATTATATGTGTCCTTGGCCTTGGTGAGAGCAGTGGAGGAAGCCAACAGAGCAGTCTGGAGGCAGCAGAAGGAGAAGAAGGTAACTAGTCATCACCAGGGATAGAAATGACATTATCCTTACTTGGGAAAATCTGAATGTCCTTGTGGCAGAGACTATAATGCCCACTGGACATTCCCTTTTATTCTCTACATTTCCCCCCACGCAGTTATGTATGATTACGTGACTATTTCTGGCCAACAAGACACATGTTGCAGAGATGATGTGTCACTTCTAGGTTGAAGTAGTAAAAACATCATGCTTCATTTTTGAGCCTCTCTTTGCCTTTCCTAGACATCTGAATAAGTTTGTGGAGCTAAGACTCTCTTCACCCTTATTCCTCAGCCCACATGATACATGCAGCCACAGTGAAGAATAAACTCTGAGGTTTTCAAGCCACTGGGATTTGGAAGGTATTTGTTATAACAGCACAACCTAGGCTATCCTGAGTAGGAAAATCTTCCTAGAAGGAAAACTGATGAGTTTCAATGTTCCAATTCCAAATTTCTAAGCTGGCCCAGGAATACTAAAGGCAGGGGAAAGGGACAAACAAACCATGATCCTAACAAGTGTCCAAGACTGATTATGGGGAAGAAGGTGTATTTTACCTGCAGAAGTTGTGCTCCCCAATCCCATGGGTCTCAGCATCTTCCATAAACATGTTGTAATTCTCGTGCAAGAGGAGGTGGGAGTTCCAGTAGAGGCATGAGTGTTGGTTGACTGTCTTACTCACTTTTCCTCGGTAAGAGTAGCCATCACCAACATAGCAGTCATCAGGACCTTGGAGAGAGGCGGCAGGGGCGTGAGAACTGACAGCAATAGGCACGCTGCTCCACAACTTGGCAAGGTATCAAGTGGGGAACAGATTGGGCCTGAATACTGATCACCCTGAGAGTCCATCATGAATTCCAGAAAGAAAGTGGCTTGTAGATTCCACATTCAGCTCAGCTTAAAAATATGAAATATAGTGGTTGTGGGGAGCTGGAACTTAGTTCTCACACGAGTACTGGTGGCAACCTATAGGTTGAGGCTCAAAAATGTCCAGGAGTGTTTAATTCACCTGCATTCTATCCCAGTTTATGACTTTATTTACCCAGAGCCAGGTGCATCCTACACCCTTAGGTTGGAAGGCTGAGGCGGTAGTAGAGTTTGGACATCTCGACATGACCCCCATTCCAGTAACAAAACCTAAACAGAAAAGGGTTCCAAGGCCTTCACCATGGCCCTGAGTTTCTGATGGAGTGGCGGTAGAGATCCATACCTATTTCACAGAATTTTCCCTTGAACTGGTCAGGGCAGGTGCAGGTGAACTTGGTTCTCCGCCTATGCCGGGAGCAGATGCCACCATTTTGGCAGGGATTTGGTCTGCACACAGGAATCGCTGTGAACACAGGAAGTGGGGCCAGGAAGGTTCTTCAGAAGGAGTTGCAGCTACATCTGAGATGACGAGGAGATACTGATGGCACTCTTCTGGTGCCCATCCTTTCACAAAAGATGGGTTACCAAAGGCGAAAGACAGACCCACTGACACTCTCGTAAATGTACACACAAACCTTCAGGACATAAACAGACGTGGGTGAGGCAATACAATGGAGGCCATGGCCAAAAAGAGTGTGGAAGTAGATGGGTCCTTCAGTAAGGAATAAGAGGGCTGAACAGGAATCTGGGGCCAGTCTGAGCTAGGTTGAAACTTGGCTCTGCCCTTGATGGCTGTGTGGCCATGAACAAGTTAGTTAACTTCTCTGAACTACAGTCCCTTAATCTGTAAAGCTCTGACTTGTGGTATTTTGGGAAGAATGTAAGAAAAAATATAAATCTCTTGGGACAATGCCTGACTCATAACAGTGACTAAATACAGATTTAATCCCTATGTGGCCCATTCCAGGAATAGACCAGGGCTTACTTCCTGGAGGAAGTGAATTTCAAGGTAATTCTCTTTGGATGGGTTAGTTAATTCCCACTGGACTTTTTAGAAATGGCAAATTTAAATTTTTATTTTTAATGTTTATTTATTTTTGAGAGAGAGAGAGACAGAGCATGAGCAGGGCAGGGGCAGAGAGAGAAGGGGAGAGAGAATCCCAAGCAGGCTCCAATCCAGGCTCTAAGCTGTCAGCACAGAGCCCAGTGCAAGTCTCGAATTCAGGGACCATGAGATCATGACCTGAGCCAAAGTCAGACGCGTAACTGGCTGAGCCACCCAGGCAGTCCAGGCATGGTCCATTTTAAAGTTGTTTAGAAGGGTAGGCACAGGAAGGGCAGAGGGAGAGGGAGAGAGAGAATCCCAAGCAGCTCTGCACTGTTAGTACAGGAGCCAGATGCTGGGCTTCATCTCATGAACCAAATTGTGGGATCATGACCTGAGCTGAAACCCAGATTTGGATGCTTAGCTGACTAAGCCACCCAGGTGACCAGTATGGTGCATTTTAAAAATGTCCCAGTTAAAAGCACCATCTTGGATGATACTGAAACATGGACTTCCATGCAATAGTTTGCAGACATCCCAAGCCCAAGCCAGATGGAGAAAACCTGGGCTAGAAGGGGGCCCCCAGCACTTACCTGTGGAGCAATCTAGGCCTGTGTAAGGGTGTTTACAGACACAGCGGTAGTAGGGAGGACTCTGGGTGATGAGACATTCGCCCCGGCCGCACAGTTTGTTTTTGCACTTGTTTTGCACTGTAAGAGATCCATGGAGAAGCAGGGGACATGATTTTGGGACACAACTTACTGACTGGGGGAGTACAATGTTTGGGGGTGTTGGTAAGGGGTGACTGAGAGCATGCCCTTGTCTGTGGTCCTGAAACATCCCAGACAAAAAGTGGTTTTTTTTTTTTAAATAAATCCTTAAATCATGGATGATTGCATCCCAGTTCCTTCCATGGTTCATGTTCTTTATTATTCTGTATATTTTTTTAAAATCTTGATAATTTTTACACCTTCAGCAAACAAATAGAGCTGCAATTTTAATTTCTCCACTTTCGAGTTGATTTTAGATTCCATTTACAATTTTGTCATTCTTTTGGGAAGTTGAGGGATAAACCAAGATACTATGTTTATGCCTGCTACCCCAAACCATCCTGAAACATTTATCAAAGAACCTGTAGTATTGAAAATGGAAGGAGGGAATGAATAGGGCACAAAGAAAAGAAGACAACCATGAAACCATAGATAAAGATCCTCATGGGCCTCCCTCTCCCCAGTTAGATGGTTGCCAGATGGAACAGAATCCAGGTTCTCTCTAGGGGTGCAATTAGCCTTTAAGAGTTCTAGCCTAAATATGTTATCACATAGCTTCAGGTTATGCCCATAAGAGGTCACTAAAGGCAGAAATAGTTTTTATCAGAGTCTCTGTAAGTGAGGAGGGTAGGAAGAAAGAACATGGGGATGGGAGCCAGGCCCCAGAGCTTTGATTTCTTCTTTTCTCCTAACTAGCTGTGTGATTATGAGCAAATCCCTTGGATCTCTGGGCTCCCTTCCTCTAGCTGGGTTAATGCCTTCATATTCTTCCTGCTGTCTCATTTGAGAGCAGAATTTCTCTGTTGTATTTAGTATAAACACTCTAAGCAACAAAAAGTCCTGAGTTGAGAATACACCTCAGTCAGGGTCCAGCTCTTATCTCCTCTCAGCCTCAGTGTTCTCATCTGTACAGTGGGTATCCTAGTACTATCCAAAATGCATGGGTGAGGATTGAATGAGATGCTGCTTGTTACCATGCTGAGGAGTCCATTATGGATGATACAGTACGTATGGCTATAATCCTTTCCATGAAATCATTCAGCCCTTCTTTACCCCCTAGACATGGAGAATAAACAGCCTCTTATTCAACCCAGAAGGAAGAGTGAATCCAGGAAAAACGCACTTACCATTCTGACACCTGTGTCCAGAGAAAGGGGCTGGACAGCTGCACGAGAAGGTGTCCCCACTGACAAGGCACTCCCCGTCGTGTTCACAGGGGTTGGACAGGCAGGGATCTATGAAATGTGGGCAGAGGTCAATGTGCAGTGAACAGCAGGTGAGAAGCCCCCTACGTGGTCATCAGCCTTCAGCCTCCTGTCCCGCATGTGAGAGCACCTGCCTAGCCAGTGATTGGGGAAAGGGGGAAACACGGGCTGCCCTTAAAGAGCGAGGAAGACTGCAGTCGCACGACCAGAGAGAAGGATTCAGGTTAGTACGAGGACCGGCGAGAAGGAATCTCATTGAGTTTCTCATTGAGAAACTCCCCCTTTCCACCATCAGTGTTTTTCTCCTCCCCGTCTCGCTGGGAGTGCCACGGGGTCTGCCTCTGATGCTGAAGGCATTTCATAAGCCTGAAGACCTCCCCTACTCCCAGTGCCCAGGGGTGGAGGTCAGAAGTGGGGAAAGAAAACCCACCCCTAATGAAACACAAGCTTTCTGAACATCAGGAAAGAAGACCAAAGGCAAGAGGGTGACAGAAGAATTGGCGGCGAGGAGGAAATGACCCAGTGGCCTTCATCTTTCTTCAACTACTTGTTCAGTTAGATTTTGTCATATTTCATCTGTGCCTTTGGCTTTTCATGGCTGTCTGAATGGATCTTCCCTTGGGGAATTCTTTATCCTTCTGTTCACACACATTGTTCTTTGGTTCAGGAACTAGGATCCCTGGGCCCAGCTCTTGTTTTGATGGTCCCTTCTGATGTTCCCCTGGTGCCCTGGATCTTGGCCCTGCCTTCCAGGCCACTTCGCACAGTTACACAGTTTTTATTCCAGCTGCTGAGTGCTTTCCATGCCTTCTCCTGGCTTAGTCACATGGTTTTACTTGGGCCCAGCTTCTCATTTTCCCTTCTGTCCCATTGCTTGGGTTAAGAAGCCATAAACACAAAAACAACTGTAGAAGCACATGTGTGAGTGCACAGACACAGGCACGCATGCACCGACAACTGTACAAAGCTTCGGAAGAGTATATAGAGAAAGAAAAACACAGCACAGGTGGAACAGAAATCTCAACGCCAAATTTGTGAATGCTACAGTCTGGTGCCTAATGTGAATGCCAGCCTCTTCTGCAAAATTAGGATCTACCTGTAATCAAAGCTAGGAAGTGATTTTGAGCATGACTTTCACTCACGGTGTTGGGAGACCTGATGAAGGTACACTAACATGCTGTATGACCTTGGCTAAGTTAACTCCACTCCTGGCCTCACTTGCTCCATCTGTTATTTGACAGTGGGACAGACAGTCTCTAGGAACCACCCCAGTCCTCCTAGTGTATGATTCTAGCTGGAAAAAAAAAAAACCCACACCATTCTGAGTCATTTATCTGATACCCATTTTGTGAGGCCGGTCAGAGAGGAGGAGAGAGAGATGCTTGCATATACAGTCACACATAAACCCTCTTCTAAGCGTGCTGCCCTTCCCCCAGGAGGGTCCCCCGAACAGCCTTGGTACCTACCCTCCTCTGTGTAGTACCAGTCAGGATTCTCCTGGTAGGCAAGGGTATCACTGCTGTTTTCTTCTTGGTTGTAATACTCGTAGCTACTCTCATAGTAGTCAGGGGTCCAATCTACAGAAGTGGGAAGAAGACAGGGAAAAAAACCCCTAATCATTAGACCTAAAGATTTCTAAGTCCTGAAGGAGGATTCATGTGTCTTTCCAGCTCCTTCACTGATGGGATGGACAAAAGGTATTAGGCGTCTCAAGTTTTCATTTGGGGTGTGTTAGGACCCAGCAAGTCATGTTGGCATCTGGCAGGGACCAGAGCCCCTGATTGGAAATGGGGAGAATTCAAGTTCTCACTTTTCACTCTGACCTTGGACAAGCTACTTGTATTCTTGGTGCCTCAGTTTGCTTATCTGTAAACAGGAGGAAGATGACTGGGGTCTTGAAGGTATCCGAGGTCCTATAAAAGTCATGCCCAAGGTCAGATCCAGTGGCACCTGAGTGCCTTGCTGGGCACTTCTGTGAACAAGCTTTCTTCTTGGGCCTTAATTAGTCACCTTATCTTGTGAAGTGAAAGAAACTGGTCACTTCGTTCTTGGTGATGGCATCCGACTAGTCCCAAGTTGTATGTATAGAACCATCCTAACAGCTAGTATGTGTTGAGTCTTTGCTGTGGCTAGGCCCTGTGCTAAGCATTTTATGTGAGCCATTTCATTGCATCTTCATAATCTAGGAGGTATATTATTATCTCTACTTTCCGTTGAGAACCCTGTGGCTGAAAGAGGTGGTTACTGGCCCGAAGTCGCAGAGCTAGCTAAACGGCAGGGTAGGAACTAAGGTGGTTTAAGCCCATATAACCCCTAAACTTCACTAGCTTAGCTGCTTCAATTGACCTCTTACGATGCCTCAGATAATTCCCCCTTACCCTTGGGAAAAGGGTCCAACCATCCCCATTGCATACCCAGCCTGCTAATTGGGATCGACCCAAGGACAACCTTGAGAAGAGTTATGGATTTTGCCCAAAGACAAGGTAGTATATGACATTGTCCATAGGTGCAAACCTCACACTGGGCTGGGCCATTGGGAAGAGCAAGTGTGTGTAAGGCTGGCCTCAGGCTCTTTGCTGTCTGGGACCTTGGGCGATGCGGGCAGCTCCTGTGGCTCATGGAGAGAAGTTTAGGGTTTGAAGAAAGTTGGGTTGACTCTGATCCCTCCAGCTGGCAGGAATATGGCAGGGCGGCAGGCTGAAGCTATAAGGAAGCTGTCCCGAGATGCATATGATAATGAGGCGGGAGCAAATGCAGATTCTCGACTTGAAAAGGCACTCCCACTTTACCTAAGCCTGATTATCAACCACATTATCTCAGTCTCTCTCAGCCATTCCCTTATAGTCTTTATCTCTTTGGCTTTTGAAAAATCGACTTTTGCACAATGGCTGTTTTATATTTCCCATTAAAACGGAACTATCTTTTTATTTCCTTTTTGAATACACGAACTCTGGTTCCTTGCCAAAGTTTCACCTCATTTATCACAGATTTATCACAGTGTCAAGTCAAGCCTCCCCTTGCTTGCTCATTATTTCTCCCGAGCTGCTTTTCCCCGCTATGAAAATGCTCCCAGAGGAGGCCACCTTTCCAAGCATGAGGATCTAGGTTGAAGATAAGGCCATTGTCTTCCCAGAGCAAATAAAGTTTCTTTCCATCTAGCCTGATAAAGCAGAGAAAGAGAGTGAGAAAGTGAGGGAGAAAAAAACGTTTTTCTGAGTTTGACACGAAAGATTTCAAACTGACATTTGGGAGAGACAATGGGTTGGTAATGAGATGATTACATCATTTATTTGTTTCTCTTTACTTTAGAGAATTTGTTTTTGTTTTTCCAAACAGGTGTTTACAGATAAGCCTGGTCAGAGCGCTGCTGTAATTTCTCCCAGCCCTCTGACAGGTTCAAGGTCAGATGGCTAATCTCAGCTACGCCATTAAGACTCATTCCCTTTGCAGATATTTGGAAACAGGAAAGGTTTTTACATAAATGGAATCGTGTGACTTTTCTAGGTGGTGGGGGATGGCTGTAATGTCTGCTTGAGGATTTTTACTGGAATCTGGCTTCGTTAACAAGGTCTGCTTATCCCTCAGTGAAGGTAAAGAAGGGATAAATCACTTCTGCTAAACAAGCCAAAAAGTCCCTGCTACTCCCCAGGGCCCAGGGCCCTTGCTTGAGAAGCATAGAAGCGGTAGAGGTTCAGTGGCCCCAGGTCACCTGAAGCCATCCCGTTGGAGTTCTGTGCAAGGAAAGGCACCAAGATCCTTTACACTGGGGGCAACTGCAACAGCGATGTATAGAAGCATCACCTGGCAGGGTTTCTCTGCCTCCAAACTTAAAGTTGATGTTGTCTTTTCTATTCCGTTGGTACTTAATCCCATTGTCTACATGAGAAAAGTGTGTTATGCCCCTACGATGGGCCTACTATGATACCAGGTTCAGGAAGGCTTTGGGAATAATGGAGAGTGGCCACCTCTCACAGGGACTTCAAGAACAGGGTGGGTGGAGGAAGAAAGCCAGCCAAGAAAGGAGATAAAAGGGTAATGGAAAGTCAGGGGAGTTGGACGTGGCCAAGTCAAGGTCAAGTCTTCAAATTCCACACTGGCATTTTAGCGTCGTATGAGCCAATCTGATGGGGAAGAATGGCCCCAAATCTCCACCCCTCCCTGTAGGCACATCTTTTGCAGTGTGACTTTGCAGCTCCTCCTACCAAGAGGCAGAGTTGATTTCCCTGCCCCTTGGGTCTGGACTGGTCTTGGGACTTGCTTTGACCAACAGCATGTGTTAGAAGGACAGTGTGCTAGCTCCAAGCTGGGTCTCAAGAAGTCTTTTGGGGGCATCTGGGTGGCTCAGTTGGTTAAGCCTCCAACTTCGGCTCAGGTCGTGGGTTAGAGCCCTGCGTCAGCTAGACAGCTAGCTCAGAGCCTGGAGCCTGCTTTCGATTCTGTGTCTCCCTCTCTCTCTGCCCCTCTCTGCTCGAGTTCTGTCTCAAAAATAAATAAAACATTAGAAATTAAAAAAAAAAGTCTTATGTACTTTCTCTCTCTCTCTCTCTCTCTCTCTCTCTCTCTCAGATCTCTGTGACTGTCATATGAACAGGTCTGACCTATTCTATAGAGGATCAGAGAAACTGTATAGCAGCAGGAGGCCTGGTAGTTCTGGTCAAGGCCTCAGACATATGAGCCAATCTACTAGCGGATTGCAGACAGGTAAGGAGGCCCAGCCTACATCAGCCGAGCTTGGTCCAGGCGGGAAGAACTGCCCAGCTGAACCTAGTCTAAATTACTAACTCAAATAATTAAGAATAAGAACTAAAACATGATTAATGGTTGAAGCCACTAAGTTTGGGGTAGCATATTATGCAGTAACAAATAAACACATGGGCCTTGATTGATAACTGAGTTGCTAGTGGGATAAGAATTTTGGATACTATGGCATTCTTCAGCGGCCCAGATGGCACCTCTCTCTTGCGGTTATTATTTAAGTTCGTCTATCTGATTGTTTCCCCTAACTAGAGTGTTGGTGTCTTAAAAGCAAGGGCCATGTCTGTTCCTCTTTCTACCCCTCAGTGCCCAACACAGAGCCCTCCAAGCAGTTAATGTTTACATTTGACAAGTGAGTTCTTCCTTCTGTGGTGGGGCCCCCCTTCGTTCTGACCGGCCTGCACACGGCAGGCTCCTAGCTCGGCTGGCAAAGCTGGTATCTGTTTAGAACAGAGTAAACAGGGAATGTGGGAGAGAAACTACATGAGGTTTGGGTCATAAGTATTTGGTGAAGAAAATGCCTGATGAGCTCCTGTAGGAGTCTAGAAGCTTGTCCAAGTGCTTTCCTGCAAAGAGAGGGATCACAGCTGGACAAAAAATTTGGTTCCAGTGCTGGATTGTTGGAAAACATGTCAGGTTCAAACACAGATTATTGGAGACTTTCTCTAGGCAGTAGAAAAGGAGAATGCTTTGGGTGAAGATGGGAACACCTGTGAGAAGCATTTTATATAAGGTATAAAAAGAAATCCCTGTGAATTTGCCTATTTATCAGAGTCTGCTTCTAGAATTTACCAGGAAGGATGACGAAAGTATCCTGAGCTTATTCAAACCATCCCAATGATTGCTTACTATCTGTTTTCTATGTGTTGGACACTACACTAAATAAATGTGGTTGCACAGAATCTTATTTAAATCTAGAGAAACCCCATGGCATAAGTATTACTATTTCTATTTCACAGAAAAGGAAAAAGAGGAAGAGTTCGAATCTGAGCCCAGGTCTACCTAACTCCAAGTCTCTGGTTCGCTTTTCAACCCGCCCAGGAGCCTCTTGTGGGTTTGTGTTTCATGAAACTCCACAGGGTTTAGCTTCCAGGAAGTAACCCACATTGAGGAATCTTTTCTAGCACGTGCTCCAAGTCCCTTGACTGGGATTACTGTGGTCTGTACCCAGGGTCTCTCGGAAAGAGCTCTGAGTTTGTGTGACGGGGCCTCTGCAGCTGCTCTGGTTAAGGAGCTTGCCAGATGTGCGGAACGGAATAAAAATCTCTGGAATGCCGTCCCTGTTGGCGTCATCCATCACCGTGGCACAGACGGTTCCTCCGAGGGCCTCCCCCAAACCCCAGCCCTGTTGGCCTGTATTTGACGCTTCCAATCCAGCTGACAGGGCGAGCCCAGCGGAGACCCTCACTGGCAGGCAGCAGGACAGCTGATGGATGGGCTCGGCTCGCCTTGCTGGGCAAATCCAAGCCAGCTTTGAAGAGGCATTTCCGCGGGCCCGTTGGCTGTCACGGCACCTGCTTTGGGGAGATGAGCAGAGCCTGTGCTGTTTGATGGCCACCTCCTCGGCCACCCATTGGGGACTGTGGCCTGGGCACCTTCTGCTCCAGCAAAACCCTCGCCATGCACTGTCTCCAGCAAGGCCAGTGACAGGAGCAGCTTGCCTGTGGACATGGGCCTGGTGTTTCTTGGCCACACTGTTTTCTAAAGCCAGCTGGGATCTGACAAATTCCATCAAAGCACAACCCCCATGTGAAATTAAATCAGATACTAACAGGGGTGTTATTAAAACCTAACTTGCTCTTTGCAGAGAGGCCCAGCCACTACATCTCACCCTGCTGCACAGCCAGAGGTTGACCGGACACCGCGAGATGGACGTAGGACCCCAGGGACGGGCATGCTCCAGGGTCCTGTCATGGACTCACCAAAGTGGGAGAACTACTGGCAGAGTTCTTACAGAGCCAAGAATTTCAGAATGTTAAGTCCAACACTCTCCACTCCCATCTAAAGTGGTTTTTCAGCCCATGTTTAAACACCACCAGTGATGGAGAACTTACTACCTCCCAAGAGCCCAACAGCACATTCAGCTTTTTGGACAACTCTGATGGATAGAAAGTTCTTCCTGTTTGCAGACCAAATCTGACTGTAGCTTCTAATCTATGTCATTAAAGCTAGAAGCCTTATAAATACAGAGAATGAAACTTTTCCCTTTTCAGTGATCAGTGTTTAGTGGGACCACTGCTTACAGCTGTTCAAGTTCATGGCACAGTACTAAGGTGTCACAAACTCATGGTCATTGTAGATGTCTTATTTGCAATTTTATGGTAGTGGACAGTACAGTGTCTTGAGGTAAACATGTCTCTTCATTCTCACAAAGTTGACCTCATGGACTAGAGGTGGGTCTGCTTTTCATTTACTTGAAGAGAGGAGGTCTCTTGAGTCTTCCATGTTCCTTGCTCACTGTGAGAGGCCACAGTTCTGGAGCTCTGACATCTAGACCAAAGCAGCCCCTTCAATGGGGCCTGAGAGTTGTGTGCTGACGGCCAGGGAGGGGCCAGCTCTTCCCGCCTCTTACCTTTGGACCCCCCCCACCCCCCGCTGGACCCCACATGCAGATACTGGTGTGGCCAGCTGGGGGAGCCCTCTGAGACACGATTCCTCCGAGGAACTAAATTATACGTTGTTGAATAGAACACTCTCCTTTGCTTTGAGGAAAGATGTGGACCCTATCAAAACCCGCACGCCATGCTCAATTCCGCAAACACTTCCCGAGAATACGGGGTAGACAAAGGTCAGCCTGAGCCAAGATAAGTCTGTCTGCCCACCCAGTGCTTTGCTGCTGGGGAGTATTGACTATCACGTGGAATTCGACCCAGTGGTCGCCATCTTTCCTCCAAACATGCCCTTGACCTGAAGTTTAGATGTGACTAAACTTTGCCATCCCCACATGCTGTCTGCCTGGCTCTTGTTCTCCTGCGGGTGACCAGCACAGGTCACTACCGGTGGGGGATACCAGCCTCTGCCCTGATGGCGCTGTGCATGGAGTTTTCTCCCTTGGGTCTCTGAAGGGAGACTTGGGCCCAAAGTCAAGAGACCAAGATTGGGTGACGGCAAAAAAGAGCAGCACTGCTCAACCTGGGCACAGCTGAGGGTACCAGGTAGAGAGGACAGGACAGAGAGAAGGTGACAGAGCGAGTCCGTGAGGGACAGAGCCTTCATGAAAGGGCTGTGGGAAAACAAACCAGGCAGAGGGACAGTGGTGCGGTGCTGGTGGGAGGCTGCCACAGAAGCGGGTCAGCCTGGGGGTGTCTGCATGGCAAAGCACAGAGCGCCCGACTCCCCACCCACAGGGTGAAGTGAGTGAGGGCCCAGGCCGGCCTGCCTGGAGCCACTAATTGCCCAGTGCCACCCTCCCTTTGCATTGGCCTTTTCATCTTGTCTCAGACACTAATGGGCTGTGTAACCTCCTGTGTCCCCCCCGGGCCTCAGTTTCCTCTCTTGTAAAATGAAGAGATTTAACTGTATTAGCAATTTTCCCCTTGGGGTCCTGAGACGGGACATCAGGGGCATCCATGAGGAACTCGAAATTTAGTAAAGCCTTGTGTGCGCGCGTGGGGGGACAAACACCTGAGGACGCATCTTTCTGGGGAAATTCTTGAAGGGATCCTCAACGCTCTGGAACCATTTGAACCCCGAGGTCGCGCCAACACTTACACACGTGGGTCCCCTTTCCTCCATCCCAGAACAGCCTGTAGTGTGTGAGGAGCCCGTGAGCGATCTGCACACTCACCTGGGTCCGGGTCTAGGAGTAAAGACATCAAGGAGAACTGAAAAAAAAAAACAAAAACAAAACCAACACAAGGCTGAGCAAGGTTGAGTCTGCCGACTGGCTGGGTCCCTCCCTGGGCTCCTGCGCGCCCAGAGGAAATTCTTCCAGGGTCACATAGAAGGAACAGGTGCACTGGGTGCTTTCGGATGGCCGTAGCTGGGATGGGATATAGGGAGCGGGGGGCCCTACTTGAAGACGCCCCCTTCTTCCTGTGCCAGTTGAGCATCCTCCTTGGTGCGGACTCAGTGCTTGTGTTCATGTGGTTTCCTGCTGTGTCATGGCTGCCCCGGTAGGGACAGCTGTGCTGGTGACAGTGATACGCATGTACTGAGCATCTCCTCTGCCTGATTGGACGTTGCTGCATTTCATTCCTATAACAGCCCTATGAGGAGGCTTTTATTAGCCCATTAACAGATGAGAAAATTGAGGCTCAGATGTCCCACAATTGTGATAAGATTCGGATGCCCACTCCAGTCTAGGTGAGTCTTGGATGACAGCTCCTTGCGGGGGGATGGACAAATATTTAAAACTCTCCAGTGACTTCCCATAGTTCTTAGGATAAAATACAAGCACCTGCCACAACCTATAATCCTCCTTCCATGCCCTTCCCTTCCACCGCCCAGGACTAATCTCCAGCCCCACCTGGGTTCAAACTGGCACTGGCCAAGGTCCTCCTGCGTCAGGGCCTTTGCACCTGCTCTTACTTCTCCGGGGAAGGCTCTCCCCCAGGACCATCACCAGGTCTTAACTTAAATGTCATTTTCTTAAGGAGGCCTTTCCCAACTCACCTATTGGTATGATACCCCCCACACTGTTTTGTCTTATCCATTCATTTCCTCCATAGATCTTATTGTAGTATGTAGTTTTTATTTGTTTATTTGCATTTTATCTATTTCTCACATCGACTCTGTCCTCCACAAAGGCAAAGATCCTGTCTGTTTCATCACTGATGTGTTACCCCATACTGAGAATAGTGCTTGGCACATGACAGTCCTGAAACAGGTTTTGTTGAATAAATAAACAGTTTTATGAACAGTTCCTTTTAGAACGCAGTACTTACTAGAAGAAGAAAGTTTTACTCATTTAATAGCTGAAATATATCCTTTAAGGCCATTGGGGCCAAACCCAGAAGTGTACTTTTACAAATATAATTTTCTTAAGTTTATTTATTTTGAGAGAGATGGAGACAGTGTGAGTGGGAGAAGGGGAGAGAGAGAGAGAGGATCCCAAGCAAGCTCTGTGCTACCAGCACAGAGCCCGGCATGGGGCTTGATCTCATGAAACTGCGGGATAGTGACCTGAGCCGAAACCAAGAGTTGGGACACTTAGGTCCCACACTCAGTCGGTGGGACCGACTGAGCTACCTAGGCACCCCTGCAAATAGAATTTTATTGGAATACAGTCATACCTGTTTTTAAGTATTGTCTTAGACCACCTGTTCTACAACTGCAAAGAGACCATACAGCTCCAAATATTTCCTATCTGGCCCTTTCCAGGCAGTGTTTGCCACCTCTGATTCTCCCTTTGGGTCTTGGCCACCCTAAAGCTCTGGTCAATGTGATTGGTCATTTCCCCGGTACTCACCTTGACCTAGGGAGTCTGGTATATTTTCTTCCTCTTCCCCCAACAGAGGTTCAGACCTCCTGAACCATTTTGGGCACCAGCCAGGTAATTTATTAGAAAGGGCAGGTAAGGGGCGCCTGGGTGGCTCAGCTGGTCAAGCGTCCACCTCTTGATTTTGGCTGAGAGCGTGATCTCACAGTTTGTGGAATCAAGCTCCACATCGGGCTTTGCGTTGAGCGTGGAGCCTGATTAGGATTCTCTCTCTCTCCCTCTGCCCCTCTCCCACTCACGTGCATGTGTGCTGTGTCTCCTCAAAATAAATAAGTAAACTTAAAAAAAAGAGAGAGAGAGAGAGAAGGCAGGTTAAAAAAAAAAACCAGAACGCATCTTGACGTGAAGTACCGAGGACACAATATGAAGTAGAATCTGTGACAAAAACGCTCTGCCAAGTCTACTCATGAGGAACACAGCAGACACAGACAGTGGCCATCCAACAGAACAGCTAGCTGAGACCCTGCAAACATGGCGGCGCCATGAAAGACAAAGAAGATGGGAAGGCTGTTCTTTACTAAATGAGACTACAGAGACATGACAACCCGAGGCGACGAGAGATCCTTGATTTTTTTTAAAAAAAGGGGAAAACAAGCTATAAAGGACGTTATCGGGGCAGACGGGAAACTGGAACACAGACTGATGTTAGAGACTCGTATTGAATCTCCGTGGAATTTCTCGAGAATGCTAATGGTGTTGTGCACCTTACTCTTCCCACTTTTCTGTAGATGTGACAGACTGTAACATAAACAGCTGGGGAGGGAAAGGCGTGCAGGGAGGAAGGGTGGCCATTTGCTGTCGGGACTGCGCCTGCGCCTGTCTAATTGCCTCATGGTCGCTTGGCCTGGTTTCTGCAAAGAATGACATGGGGGGGTGTCTTATTTGAGAAGGGGGTTGATCGTGGGGGGGTCTGACAGAGGAAGGGCAAGTTCAGGTCTTAAGGGTATTCCTGGGCTTGGGGGCTTGAATGGGGGAGAATCTGAAGTTGACCCCTCCAGGCTTGAGCACCAGGATGTGCCAAAGGAGGGCCATGAGATGGCCCCGAGTGCAAATGTTACCCCTCCTGCCAACTCTGCGTTGATCCTGTCCCTTGCCCTGAGTCTGCCTCCGTCCATGGAGCTCATTTGAAGGGTAGGGCCTGCCCCTCTCTCCCTAAACCCGCCCAGCCCAGAGGAGATCGCCACTAAATTCTACCATTTGAACTGAACAGTGGGGAACGTGCCTGGTCACCATCAGCCTCGAGAAGTGGACAGGACAGACTTCAAGGAGCATACTTCCTCAGGTCCCAGAGTGGAAAAGGCCCTCTGATAACCAGAGCCCCAAATCTGAGCTCTGAGCTGGAGCACGAGGCCGGCCAAGTGCTGCGCTGCCCACGGCCAGCAGGTGGCAGACGTGCCCTTCCCAGGAGCTGAGCCTGGGCTCTCAGGGAAACCAAATAAAAACAAAGCTGAACCTTTCTGGGGTCTGCAACGCCCCTCCCCCCTCCCAGATCCCACTGGCTCTCGGTGAGTCTGAAGCAGCTGCCGTCCAGCTGTGCAACCTGGGCTGCGTGTCAGGGGGTCCTGGGGATCCAGAGCAGGCCCACTCATTTTGTGAACCACTGAGTCTGTCTGCAGATAGGCTAGAGTGAAATGTGAGACCGGAAGCCCAAACACAGCCTGGATATCTGGAAGACCGTATGGGAAAGGTCAGGCCAATAGTCAGTTATTTATGCCATGAGTCTGGATCCTGAAACGAACCTGGGTGATGGGGGCAGGAGAAGGGGTAGGCACAATGTTTCATTCCATTATGGCATTCAGTTTTTCCATCATGACAGGCAAATGATACAGCTCCTATTCCTGGGACTTGCAGATCCAAGGAGGAAGACCACGAAAGCAAAAGAATAAGAAGGGGGAGGAGGCGGAGACGACCGTGATCTGAGTTGACATGTAACAAGGGCTGACGGTGTGCCAAGGACTATGCTCAGTATTTTACACGCATTCTGTCTCGTTTACTGCACACAATACCTGATCACTGAATTACTATAATTATGTCTCTTTTAGAGGTGAGCAAACAGGTTCACAGAGATTAAGCTGCCCAGAGTAACTCAGCTAGTAAATTGCTGGAGGGGTGAGGGAACCGGGACAGGCGTAGCCTCCAATGGAAGGATGGAGGAGAAAGAAACAGAATAGCTCCCTAATTCTAAGAGAGGCAGGTTACGAAATCAGACTTCTGTCCTTGGAAAGCTTCAGGAAAGGTTTGCCCAGGCTAGCCCAGACCGGGTAGGACAGAGAGAGGGCTCCTAGGCACCAGGGACAGCTGTGGAAGGTACAAAAGTCAGCACAAGCCTCAGCCAGTCCACTGTGCCTAACACATCGCAACAAACACCTCCACTCAGATCAGGGGGGATGCAAGCCACTGCCTGCTTCTTCCACCCCTTCTATTCTTTGTCTCAACGGGGAGAAAATAGCAGTTTCTAGTATCTTCTAGTGCCTTCTAGGCTACGGTTTGTTAGCGGGAAAAACAGGGAGGGCAGAGAGAAGGACATTGTCCCTGAGTCTTCCTGATTTACAATGCAATCTCCTTGGGGGCGAAGAGCATTGAAGTCTACGCTGTTTTGTCCTCTCTTTAATCTAGTTTCATCTTTTTCTAGATTTAATCTTTAATCTAGATTATTTCAGTCAGGTTCTTCCTCTATCTTTCCAAATTCTAAATCTTCTGGAAAACAAAAAGGCAGAGGCCAAAAGTCTGAGCTGGCGAATCCCGGGAATTAGCTGATGGAAAATATTCTCAGAGGGTTCAGAAGCAGAAGAGGGGCGATGTGGCTCTAGACCGGCCTTTTGGGGCTAGAAACTTGGCTTAGCATGAACCAACAATAGAAAACTTGGACTCTAGGGGCACCTGGGTGACTCAGCCAGTTAAGTGTCCAGCTCTTGATTTCGGCTCAGGTCATGATCTCACAGTTTGTGGGCCTGCGC
Organism: Mungos mungo; assembly: GCA_004023785.1. Taxonomy (NCBI): domain Eukaryota; kingdom Metazoa; phylum Chordata; class Mammalia; order Carnivora; family Herpestidae; genus Mungos; species Mungos mungo. Next base: position 21,467 of record PISW01001742.1, on the reverse strand, counting down.
CCCACTCTGTGTTGAGCTCTATGCTGACAATGGAAGCCTGCTACAGATTCTCTCTCTCTCCCTCTTTCTCTGCTCCCTCCCCCATTCGCACGCACACTCTCTCAAAATAAATAAATAGACTTTTAAAAAATCGGGATTCTGATCCCTCCATCCCTTCCTGCTTAGATATTCTACCATGAGCTGGTGGAGATCAGCACGGAAGAATTGCATCATTCCCAGCTGGGCGGGACATAACTCTGCACCTGACCAAGTGGAGCTGCAGTTCCCGGGCTACAAAGTGGGCCAAAGGCAAGAGTGCACCATTCAGCAAGGCAGTCCTCACTGTTGGACAAAGAGCTCAAGGTCAGAGTGAGATGTGGTGGTGACAGAGGACAGAGGTTGTCCGTGTTCCCGTCAGCAACCCAACCATCCCCCCACTGCGGCTCCTGCTGCAAACTGTGATGAAATTCACAGTTGTGCAAAGCCACTTAGTCTTTTCCCCCAAAGAACTGTGATAAAATACACGTAACACAATATTTTTAATTTTAACCATTTGTAAGCGTACCATTCAGTGGCATTAGTTACATTAACATTGTTGTGTTCCCATTCCCACCGTCTTTACCCAAAACATTTTCAACATCCCCAACATAAAGTCCGTAGTCATTAGATAACTTTTTCCTCCCCACCCCCTCCAACGCCCAAGTAACCTGTATTCTATTTTCTGTCTCTGAATTTGCCTCTTCTAGGTACTTCGTATGTGTGAAATCACAGTATTTGTCCGTCTGTGACCGGATTTATTTCCCGAGGCATAATGTTCTCAAGGTTCACCGTGTTGTAGCATACATCAACATTTCATTCCTTCTCAGTCTGAGTAGATTTCCATTGTATATCCATTTTGTTTCTCCATCCATCTGTTGAGGGACACTTGGGTTGTTTATATTTTTGGCTATTGTGAATAAGTCGCTATGAACATGGGTATATAAATTTCTGTTCCAGTCCCTGCTTTCCATTTTTCTGGGTTATACCTAGGAGTGAAATTTTCTGGGTCTTAGGGTAGTTCTAAGTTTAACTTTCTGAGGAACCACCAGCCTCAGAAAGGTTCCATAGTGGCCACACCATTTTACATTCCCACCCACAGAGCATGAGAGTTCCAAGTCTTCCAGCAACACTGGTTACTTCCCATTTAAGAAAACTCTGGCCATCCTGATAGGAATAAACTGGTGCCATTCAGTCCTTTTTTGGTCACCAGGAATCTTGCGTTCCTTGGTTTTGCACATATGGTGCATGGGGCTGTCTCAGGATGCACAGGTTTCACTGTGGCTTTGCTTTAATCTGGAGCTCGGGGCAAGGAGGGAAGGCTCCAGTGAGGAAATACGGCAGCCAAAGAAGAAAGCATTGGCCAGTGGTCTGCATGGGTGGTTCCGTTTTTGGGAGCCTGGGTGAAGGAGGACAACAGTGATGAGCAAGGGTGCACTGTGGAGAGGAGCGGGTCTAGACTCTTCATGTCCAGAGGGCGAAGGCCCGGAGGGCGGGGGATGGAGGGTTCCTGTAAGGGCAGGAGCTGATTGGGGCAAGGGAGGGACTCAAGGCCAGATCTCCTCGCTCTGTCAATCACCTGCGCAGCCTTTCCATTTTAAAGCTCAGAGATTTAGAGCCCACTCAGACCTCTGCCCGGGTAACTGAGGGCTGGGCTGTAGCTTCACAGGACAAGCAGAGATGGGGTGGGACAGAGACAAGAAGAAGACTTCTATGGCACTTGCCATTCATTTCTGGAGAGCTTGATAAAAATTCAGGCTCCTGAGGTGCCTGGGCGGCTCAGTCAGTTAAGTGTCCGGCTCTTGGCTTTGGCTCGTCATGATCTCCCAGTTCATGGATCGAGCCCCACATCAGGCTCTGCACTGACAGTACAGAACCTGCTTGGGATTGCTCTTTCCCTCTCTCACTGACTCTCCGGGCTCTCTCTCTCTCTCTCTCTCAAATAAATAAATAAATAAATATTTTTAAAAATTCAGGTTCCTAGGCCCTATACACAGAGATCATGAATCCATGGGTCTGGAGTAGGCCCAGAACACGAATTTTCGACCAGTACCCAGGTGCCTTTGCCCTCAGCCTCTCTTTGATTATACCTGTCTTAGGCATGAAGCTCCTGGCCAAGGAGACTGTGGGCTGCTATTTCCTCCTGTGCAAGTTGTTGAGTCTCTCTGGGCCTCAGTTTCCCCGATTGTAAAAGTAAAAATCTCCTTACCTTAATATTTCATTTCAGGGGATACGGCTGCTCGTGGCGAGTGTCGTATTTGCAAAGAATTGGGAAGGATGGAGGATTAGGGAGTAAGGTCATCCAGGATAGGGAGACTAGATAAAAACACCCCTTTCTGGATGTGATAGTGCCTTTGCAAGGCCTTGGAAGGGCAAATGAACAAACAAAACAAAAGAGCGGATGGGTCTGAGGCCTCTGCCACATGAGCATATCTTGAAGCTCCCTTCACTTCTGTGCTTTCTGTGGGGTGAAACTGGTGGTCCCCAAGCTGCTTTGGCTGGTGCTCACCAGGGCGTGACCAGACATCAAACACAGACTATGATGTTCATTCTCTTCCCCATTTTACCATAAACCCTTCCAAACCCATCACAAAGAACTGGGTGCTGCTGGTAAGTCTCTATCCTCTCTACCTCTTGCTAGTCTCCCTTCCAACAAGGAGAAAGCAGGCTTCAGGCTCTGAGCATTCGTGTGACAAGTGTAGCCAGTTAGAATTTAATGGCACCATTTTATTTGATTTTTACCCATTTATAGTAGTGACAATTTCCTTTAAAAACAAATCTATTGAGCTAGAGAAAAGGTAAGTCTGTTTAACAAAAATATTAAGAAACCGGTTTGGGCTTTAGCAAAATTCCCAAAGATGGATTCATTCATGAGTAAGGTTTGAAAACACTGAACTAATTTGTTAGCAATCTGGCAATCCTTGATCCCTCTGGTATTAGAAAGACTTTAGGGACTGTTAAAGGAGCCCCCAGGTAGGAGGAACTTGATCACCTGTCTGAGGTTGGAGTCTGAGAGCACTGCATCTTCTGACACCTCCCAAATGACACGGAACATTCTCATCTGTTCTTGGGTAGCACCTGGCGCGGCCAGCTCTGCCATATTGGTCATGAACATGGAACTGGCATTGGGCAGACCTGGACTTCAATCCTTGCTCCGTAACCTCCGTGGGTGACCATCTTGGACAGATTATTTAGCTTTTCTATAGCTCAGTTTCTTATTTGTCAGATAAGGATGATATGGTGCCTAACTCATTGGGCACTTGGGAACGAGATAATAAACATTAGGCACACAATATCCGACATAGGACAGAGACTAACGGTTGCTGCTATGATTATGATTATTAGCTACTGTTGTCAGTTTGAGCTTCTTTTTTTGTTTTCTTCCTTTTCCTTTCCTTTCCTTTCCTTTCCTTTCCTTTCCTTTCCTTTCCTTTCCTTTCCTTTCCTTTCCTTTCCTTTCCCTTCCTTTGCTTTTGCAAATCATGGGCATGATTGAGGACAGCTCACTAAGCATAAGCTCTTCCTGGAACTTGTTTGTCGGGTCACAGGCACGTCACACCAGCCCCCACCCCCTTATTTTTCCTGGGATCTTTGCCAAGTCCTAGGCCAGAAAAACCTTGTTATATTAATTATGAAGAAAAGGCATGTTTTATTTAAAATCCCGGCTGCCGAATATTCTGCCATGCTGTTTCTCTGTGACAGCAGAATTGCTTTTGCATTTAGGGAACCATAATGAATTTAAAATATAAATATATCTGCGCCTATATACACAGGCGATTTCCCGCGACCTGATTTCCCTAAATACCAGTGTTCACCGCCAAAGCTAATGAGTTGGAATTGTGTGTTTGGATCAGTTTTTTTTTTTTTTTTAATTCTGTAAGAAGTCAGAGTGAAATTCAGACCCTCTTTTTCCATAAGACTGTGGGTTCCAGCAAGAGGGAGTGATGTCCTTCCTGAGCCTAAAGGAAACTTGGATACTCTGGAACATTGAGGCTTAGAAAGGGGTAGCTCCTACTTTTCCATCAAAGGCCTAGTTTGGTCCTGGGGGCCGGGAAGATCTGATTGCTGAAATTAATCGGACACTGAAACCAGTTACTTGACCATCCGAAACCAGTTCCAATCCTTCAACATCCACAGTGTTTCTGCCAAGTAACAGACAAGCTAGGCTTTCTCTTCCTCTGTCTCTCTGTCTCCAACTTAGAACCTGGCAGATAATGTACATCTGTCAAGCCAAAGAGTGTCAATGGTAGAGAGCGGTAGGGCCTATGGGGGCTACTCTCAGGGGACTCAAGTTTTTTCTAAAAATGGGAGCAGTAGCCCCTCATCTGGTTGGTGCCAAACAAGTAAGTGAGCCCCATGTTCCTAAAAGGTCTGATTTGGGGGCTCCTGGGTGGCTCAGTCAGTTGAGTGTCCGACTTCGGCTCAGGTCACGATCTCACGTGTTCGAGCCTCGTGTCGAGCTCTGTGCTGACAGCTCAGAGCCTGGAGCCTGCTTTGGATTCTGTGTCTCCTTCTCTCTCTGCTTTCCCACTTGCACTCTGTCCCTCTCTCTCTGTCTCAAAAAAATTTTCAAAATAAAATAATAATAATAAATTTAAAAATATCCTTTTCAAGAAAAGCTAGGGATTTGTGTTTCTATGTAAAATGTTCTGATTTGCAAATGTTGCCAAACAATTGAAAGAAAATTAAAATACTCTTTAGCTGACCTTCTACCCCCCCAAATAAAACTCAGGCTGTGAGCAGAATGTACCCCCAAGTTGCCAGTTTGCTGATTCGGGTCCCTTCAAAACTTTCTGTGGTCCTCTACCTGGGAGGCTGCTAGAGCTGTAGATTCTTGGGTTTAAACTCGACGTTTTAAAGAGTCTAGAAACAGGAGCAAACATGTGTTTTAATCATAAGGCGCCTTGCTGGCTTCTGACCCTGGAGAGGGTCAAATTCCACTATGGCCGAGTGCAGTGGCACCCCCAAATCACTCATGAACCACAGCAAGAAGAGATTTCTGAGCCCTGGGGGCTCAGATACAGTTGAGCGGGTCTCCTGTAAGGGGCAAGGAGTTGGACAGATCTGAGCCTCAGTCCTGGCTGGGAAGTTGAGCATCTCTGGGTGCGTTTCTCATCCACAACACAGGGACAACAATACCAAGCTGTGCTGGGTACAGGTGTAAGGAAAACCAACGCTAGCTCAGGCCAGGAAGGCACTTCGAATGAATCTCTGGTGTTCACAACAGTAACATTTGACCCATACCTCTTTGGATCACGGATGTCTGGGTAAAAATCTATGTTAGAGATGAGCTCATAGAGAACTCATTATAGGGTTTGCTGTACAACCTAAATTCATGCGTCAGTGTCCACACATCTTTCCAATGGGTGGTGATTATAGAAGACCCTGTGACCGCTTTTCTTTAAAGTTCTGGAGGCACATGGAGATCACTACACTCCAACCAGCAAACAAACCCCTGGTCTGAGAGCTTCCTGCCCCCACACAAAGGACCATGTCCCTGAAGCTCTGTGGATGGAAGAAATCTCATCTTTAGCCACAAGGTCCAGGCAAAAGACCTCATCCAGACAGCAGACAGCAGCCCATAGCGTGGAGCTCAGCTCTGCCACTTCCCAGCTGTATGACTAGAGGCCGAGCTGTCCATCTTCTCACCTGTAAAATGGGAGCAATAACACTACCTACTTCCTAGGGTCCTCCCAGAGATGAACTGATCCACTGAAAAGAAAGAACCTGGCCCACAGGACTTCTCATTAAACGATAGCAGTTGGTTATATTTTTAGCTCCGTGGGGTGGGCGAGACTGCCCAGGCCATCTGGCTGTGTGGCTCCCTCCCCTCAGTGATGCCCCTGCACTCTCCAGAGCATCTGAGCGAGTTGGCCACTTTCCCCTGGACGTCTGTGGACTGGCCTGTGGAACACAAGCTGCCTTCCCGACCACCTGTCTGGCACACATCTGGGGTAAGAAAACATTCCAAAGCCCTGAATCCTCTCTCTGGAACTGACTAAGCTCATTGCCTGAAGGCTACCTCTCATATTTTCTCTTTTATCCATTATTGACTTATAATTTCTTTGCTAACCCTAGAAATTCACTGGGGCTCGCACAAAAGGGATTTTTTGGGACCATTACCGTTTTGTGAACTTCAAACAGACTGCATCAACTCTCTCCTTGCCTGCAAACTTTAGGATCTAATTCTTTCCGACTGGCACTTTCTTTGGGCCCCTTGTGGGTCTCTAATAATTTCCACCCCGTCCTCTAGCCCTGTGGTATTTCTGCTGGGTCTTGGCCCCAGACGTCCAACAAGCAGTCAAATGATGTAGGGGCTTGAAAATTCGCAATTGCAGCCACAGTGCACATGTACAAGTCGTCACTGGTAAAAGAAACTCTCTCAGAGGTGAGTCACTTAACAGCTTAGTATGGTCCGAAGGAAGGTGCCTGAGGACAGTTTACCGAAAGGGGAGGAGAAGCTCTTGTTTTTGAAGCATCTAATCAGAAAACCTGAAATTTAATTTGCTTCCTATAGGGAAAGCTCTGTGGAATAGAATGGGAAATGAAATGCAAAGGTATTTAGTAAGATAAAGAGGTTATGACTACTATTTCAGTTGTCATCCCCTGATCCTTCTCTACCTGGCCCCCAAAAGGAGCGCATTTGCTGATTTAAAAATTTTTTAAATGTTTATTTATTTTCAAGAAAGAGAGAGACAGAGTACAAGCAAATGGGGGGAGGGCAGAGAGAGAGGGAGACGCAGAATCTGAAGCAGGCTCCAGGCTTTGGGCTAGCTGTCAGCACAGAGCCCAAGCGGGGCTCAAACCCACCAGCAATGAGATCATGACCAGAGCCAAAGCTGGACGCTTAACTAACTGAGTTACCCAGGCACCCCTTATAGAGATGTTGTATTCACTCTGGAAATTTCAAGGGAAAAAAGCTAATATTTATTGAAAGCCAATGCATTCTTTCATTCAGTCAGCCATGACCCTCCCCAAATCTGTGACAGATTATCTGTCACTTGGTTTGCAGTAGAGGAAACTGAGGCTCAGAGTGATGATGTTACTTGCCCAATATTCCACAGCTAGAGTGTGGCAAAGCTGTGATTCAAAAGTGCTGGCTCTAAAACCCATGCTCAGGCCTCAAACCATGTCCGGTAGGGACTCCAGGAGGCTTTGTTTCTGTTGGTGGCTCCGCTCCTGTGCCCACAGAGATCCAGCCAGCACTCTGGAACCACAAAGGCATGCAGCGGGAGCCGACATCTCCACTATCCGTCTCCTTCCAAATGCCTAGAGTCCCCATGCAAGACCCTCGGATGGCATTTCCCTTCCCTGCTCACCACCACCTCCCTCGGGCCCCTGCTGACCCCCCTGTCCCATCTGCTGGGGTCCTGTGAAAAGGGAGAAGAATGCTATCCACAAAACTTCTCTTCAAAACTCATCCATCTGAGTAAAACCAGAATCATATGCAATAAACAGGATTCTCCTCTTGAGCCAAATCACAGGGGTTCTTACCCTACTGTTGCCTAAAACGACCAGAAAACCATACAGCTGCCAGCACATGCAAAGAGAGTCTGCAGCTGTTCATGGCTTCTCAATGGGTTCTCTGAGATCCATGCCGAAGGGTCCTCTGAACCCATCATCAGAGCGGATTTTCTTGCCCGGGTCTCCTTAGTTGCAAAGGTGCTCACGGAAACTCTGCTCCGGGGCCTCAGGTCAGTTGCATGGCTTCACACAATCGGCTTCTCAACAGCCGCCAACATAGGCCTGCATTCACTCTTACAATCAGGACGTGTTCGCACTGACAACACCAGCCTTTCCCAACCCAAGTTTCGAGTCACTCCTGGCCCAGGCGCTCTGTTCGGTCTGCCTACTAACCTCCGCTCTCAACTATGGACATTTGAAAAGAACACTTACCCCGATGGCTGTCTTTCCCACCAGAACCGTTAACAGCAGTATATGGAGAGGAGGCATTCTGGCAGGCGTATATGCAGTTTAAGGACTCTTGTTCTGCTCTGCACACGATTTCTTTTGTTTTCTATGCCTTTCGGGGGGGGAAAGTGTCACTCTCCAAGGATTCAGGAACAAATGAGGAGGATGCCAATTATTAACTAGGCATCAAATACTGTTTAATGTTTAATGTTTTGCAAACCAACTATCTTGATCAAACAAATGGTAACTTTGGAGCTGGGCTGAGTCATGGGGTGGGTTCTTTTCTGGGGAGAACGTATCCAAAGAAAGCGAGAGAGTTAAGGAGCCCCAGCCCGTGGGTGCACCCCGGGGACTGCCGAGGGTTCAGTGCGCGAGGTCCGATAGTTAACTACCAGCCCAGTCACAGGATGAAAGCCCGGATCGGGTAAGGCTTCTGCTGCAGACCTTTGCCATTGCTGATTCAGACAGAATGTTAACGGAGTTCTGATTCATCGCATCTCTCAACAGAGTTAAGGCGTGGATGGGCTCCGAACAACATCACGCTTTCTATTCATGAAAGATAAAGGATGCAAAACTGCTATTGACAAACATTGATTCTGGGCCCTTTGAAGCATTGCCCGTGGTGGCTTGTTGGCTTCAAAAGTTTTCTTTTAAATCTCATTACATAAGGTTTTTTACTTTTTAATTATTTTTTTTTCCTTTCCTTGGAGTCTTTCTTTGATCATGAGGGTGAAGAAACCGCGATGCTCATATCTGGGGCCAGTTTTCCCTGTGTTCTGTATTTAGCTACTCCGGTTACAGGTGAGCTTGTATAAGGCAGCGTTACCTATGAAGCGTGGGTTCTCAGGAACACAATTGATTTCTTTAATAAGCATCATCTTGAGCCCTTGTAGTCACCTGACTGCCCACAGTGATCTATGGGAGGGCTCCAGGAATCCTCCTGCCCGGGTCCTGAGTCCAGCTTCTGAAACCTTGCTGCCAAGTGAGGCAGACGCTCACCTAGGGCTCCTGCTCTCCCATCTGCCATAGCCTATTCGGCACACACAGGACCGCTCGGTGGCTGCTTCCACCTTTGGAAGCCAGGTTGCCAGCCACGAAGGGCCCCACAGGTACCAGCCCAGAAGGCCAAAGTCAATGCCTCAGTCACCAGATAGATGTCCTTGAAGAATAAACCAAGTCCTGCCATTTTGCCTCATGACTAACTCCAAATTTGTCTTCTTTTCTCCTACTTATTTTGTCTCCACCTATTTTAGGCAGCCATCAAGTCACTCGCGGTCAATATCCACCTGACCTCTGTGAGACAGGTACACACTAGTCTCTTTTTCTGTAAAGTTCTCTAAACCCGTCCTATTCTTCCCCTAATCTTTCCTCCCACCCTCACTGTGTTCTTAACTCCAATCCTAATCACTCGTTAGCAAGTTTACTTAGTTAACTCACCCAGTCAATGTATCTTTCTGGTCTCAGCACAGACATGACTTTCACCGAAGGCCCGCATGTGTTTTTTCTTCATAGCGCCAACCAAGGTCGTAACTGTGGGCCTGTATTGCTATTTCATTAATCTTTGGTCCCCACTGTTCCCACCAGACTGAAAGCTCATGAGGGCAGGCATTCTATTTTGCTGGGCTTTGAATTTCTGGTGTAGACAGATGCCTGGCACTTGCCTGGCCCACCTGATAGGTGTTCATATAGCTTAAATAAATAACTGCTTTATTAAAGTGACAGATACTTTATTTATTTACTTATTTATCTTTAATGTTTATTTATTTTTGAGAGACAGAGTGAGACAGAGTGCAAACAGAGGAGGCACGGAGAGAGGGGAGACGCACAGAATCAGAAGCAGGCTCCAGGCTCTGAGCTGTCAGCCTAGCTGGATCCCGACACGGGGCTCGAACCCACAAACAGTGAGATCATGACCTGAGCTGAAGTCAGACACTTATCAGACTGAGCCACCCAGGCGCCCCTAAAGTGACAGTTGGATACTTTGTAACCAGGACACCTAAAGTAGCATAACCAACTCGACGTGAGAAACTAAAATATTTGTGAAATTTTAAGCACACGTCAACTTGTTCATGAAGACTACATTAATATCCATCGAATATGCTCCAGTGATCTGCCGTGAGCCTGGCATTGGCAATGCAGGGACGGAGCAGGCGGATACCAACTTCGCTCTCAAGGGGCACACTTTGTATAAGTTAATTTTTAGTTAGTGATAAGTGAGCGTGAAAAAGAATGAAACAAGGTGTTGGACCAAAAATCCTTGTGGGTGGGAGGTTCCCGTAGACTGGGAGGTGGTGAAGGTGGGGCTGTTTGCCGGGCAGTCACCGGTGTGGTGCTGAGGACACCACTGACGGTTATCTGACCGCAGAGCAAGGGCCAAAGACGCAGAGCTCCAGAAAGTTTGCTGTTTTCCAAGTTAAACCAGAGGCCTCGCAGCACCTGCACAGTTGGTCATAAGTAGAAATAGACATTTTTAGGCAAGTCAAATCACTGCTGTGACCCAGGCGTCTCTTCCCCCCACCCCCCACAACCTTGTGTGGCTGTCTCTGACTTTGTGGAAAGAGTCTCAGAAAACCAGAAGCTTCTCTTCCTGTGTCAACGGGAAGTGACCTCAACACGCTTGTGGTTCATCTCTTTAATACGGATTAATTTCCCTGACTCGTAATTGTCCCTTTATCTCCAGCAAAAATAGAACAATTTTGCTCTTTGTGTAATCACTGCAAGCCTCCCACAGATTGACTCTTATTTCCCCCAGGCTCTGTTATCACAACAATGTGGAATTGAATAAATTTCTGCACATGGCCCTAACGGAGAGAATTCTCTAGAAGATGTGTAGTCCTTTTAATTTAGGAAGACAAAAGGGTTAGCTTATCATGTAATGTGTCTTTATCTGGGGAGTTGGAACAGACCTCCCTGGGATCTCTGGTTTTTTGTTTTGTTTTGTTTTTTAATTCACACACGGAGCCTTTAGCCCTCATTCCGGTGTGGGTGTCTGATGCTATCAGGTCAGTCTATTCTGTCCGAGTTCTGGGTGCCATTTTCTCACGAGTTGGGTTACATCCCGCTGGAGAGAGCCCTTATCCTGCCTCAGGCGGGGGGGGCGGGGGGTGCGGTTGGGACTCTGGTTGTCTGTGGGCTGATTCCGCCACCCTAAGAAAAGTCTTCTTCACAATGCCCTTGCCAGAGACTCACTCTTTGATGTACTGGCTAGAGATTGTTTTATAAAGCAACCACCAGTTGGGCCTGAACCAACCTGTTCCATGCTTATTTGTGTTTAAGTAACAACAGACAGAGGAGTCCCCACAGATAGCATCTGGGACTCAAAACAGACCTGGGAGAGCCACCACCCTGCCAACACAACCCCGCTGTGGGACTCTGGGCCAGTCATTTACTCTCTCTGGGCCTCAGTTTCCTCATCTGGAAAGTAGGGACAATATAGTTCCTACTTCCTGGCATTACTAAGAGGTGCGTGTGAGAGCACAGAAGGAAGGCGTGTCGTGTGGTGACTGGCATGGAGTAGACTTTGCAGAACGCACTGGCTTTGATATCACTGAAGTCTTTTTATGGGATGGAACTCCTGAGCCCCCAGACCCTCTGACATGAAAGGGTCCTGTGTTCAGTGAGTCTGGTCTCCAGCCCAAGAAAAGAATGAGACCTTCATGGGGGGAATCTTTATCTCATTTGTTCCTTCTCGGACAGGGGTCAGCAAAACTTTTCCTGAAGGGACCAGATAACGAAAAAGTTCGTTTTTTTCTGGCCACCCATTTCTGTTGTGACTATTGAGTCCTGCCACTGTGACAGAGAAGCAGCCACAGGGAATGTTTATGCCAGCGAGCATGGCTATGTTCCAATGAAACAGAATTTACAAAACTGATCCGGGAGAAAGTGACGAGATACAGCCGGAGCATCGCACAACGGGAAGGGGACCCTATGGAGACACACCGGAAACCAGTGGAGGGGCCTGGGCTCATGTGACACCACTGACGTCAGAGATTATGTCCCTTGCGCCAGAATCATCAGAACTTTGTGGGGCATGGGGACTAAAGATGATCGCTCACTCATTCCGTGAGTATTTATCGGGCGCCTACCACTCCTGCCAGTGCTGTATGGGACAAAGAAGACGGCTCAGGTGCCAGCCTCAGGAAGTTACAATCTCAGGATGACCCTCACTCAGAGTCACAAGGCTGGGCTTCCATTAAATTCGCAGTCTTCCCAGGACACCTGGGGGGCTCAGTCAGTTGAGCGTCCGACTCTTGGTTTCAGCTCGGGTCATGAGCTCACAGTTTAGTGAGTCGGAGCCCCGCGTCTGGCTCTGTGCTGGCAGCGTGGAGCCTGCTTGGGATTCTCTCTCTCCCTCTCTCTCTCTCTGCCCTTCCCCTGCTTGCATTGTCTCTCTCTCTCTCTCTCAAAATAAATAAATTAATTAAAAAATTTATTTTATTTTGTAAAGTCTTGCCTAACCAGAGAGGAGAAGATGTCCTTCAGGGAAGTGTCCCTCTTCCTTGTAGTTGTTCCCCAAGACTCCTGCCTAATCCATTAACTTCCAGGGGGCACCCTGCTTTGGGGAAAAGAGAGCTGGGGAGAGGCCTTGTTAACTTGGCGTGGGGGCAGGTTACTTTCCCCATGCTTCCCCAAGTCCCCCCGGTACGTTCATATCCACCGCAAGCTCGTTGGTACTGCCCACCACATTTTCTTATCTAGGAGATACTGGGGTGTCCACCACCGCACTGTGTTCACGAAAGCAAACCAACATTTATGGAGCAGCTTCTGTGTTCCGGATACTTTAATAATCCTCAACTCATATAGTCTTTATAACTGCCCCATAAGGTGATTTGACCCATTTTATAGTCAAAGAAAACCATGCTCAGAGAGGTTCAGTAAATTGCCCATGGTCACCCAGCTTGAGACACAGCCAGGTTTAAAGCTCCTCCCTCTCTACTGCATGGATTCCTGAGTCTTGGGATGTAGTTTTGCCATTTACTCCAAGCCACCTAAGAACTTATTGAAGAAACAACATGTCTGAAAGCAAAGGTTATCCATTGCCTGGCCAATGTCCATGTTGTCTTCATACTGACTGTGATATATTATTGGGGGTAGCAATGTGCCCAGTGGGTAGTAAGGAAACCCTGTCCTCCGGCAGCAGCCACTATTGTGTTAGGCTGGGTTTCCTGGGAAACATCTGGAGATGTTGAGATACGTGGGCAGGAACTTTATTGGGGAGTGCTCATAGGATCAATACCCATAGGGGAATGAAGGGAGCAGGACAGGAAGCTGGGATGCAATGCAGTCACAACAGAGGCCCATCTCATGGATACTTCTAGAGCTGGGCTGGCCCTCGGTGTTGTCCTGCCCTGAGCCATGGGGTAGGGCTTTGTACTGGGATCATTCCATCTCTGGACATGGTCTATCCCCATGGAAGGAGCATGGGGAGTGTGGTCAAGGCAACTCTGATTAAGGGAAATTCTCTGAGAGGAATCAGCTGAGAGCCTTCATTAGCCAATACCAGGCCGCTGAGAGAAAGGGGGGCTCATCGGGGGAGAAGGATCTGGTGGCACACCACCGCACCCACTCCAACTAGTCCTGGAAACTGCTTAGTTAGAAAATCCAACTCAGGAAAGCCGAATGGTTTGGCCAAGTTTTGGATGAGTATCCCCAGTCTATCTTGGTCTAATTCGAGATGGCTGGAGCCACAGCCATGGTCAGGTGGATCCAGGACCACGGGGGAAATTGCACATGTTTCCCTGGAGCACCAATATCAGGCAGAAAACCAGACCGTAATTACAGAAATCATAAATTCCACACTGTTAATAAGCTAAGCTACCTATTTATAGCTGAGTTCCCTGTTGGCCAAAGATAAAGGTAAGCCCTGATCATCCAGCATGATTTCCATTATACTTAAGTCAGTTTTGTAGGAAAAACAAAGTTTCCCTCCCCCATATGGTCCATTCCAGTCAATTTTGGTTTGAAAAACAAAAACCAACCTTACGATCTGATGAGCACAGGCTGTGGTGAACTCCACAGGGAATTCCACTGACATGCCGGCCATCTCTTGCCAAAATGAACCCTGCTCTTTGGCCATTGGTGGTTCTGGCCCCTGTGATCTACGAAGTCTGGAAAGATGCAAGAACCATTCATGCAGCACAACTGTGTGACTTCCAAGTGCGGCGCAGCCCAATATGAATTAAACACCTCAGGATCTTCACACGGTAATTGATCTGCCCATTTGTAGTTCTTTCCTTTCTTTAATCTTTCAGTGGGGCTTCAATCTTCCCTCTCATATTTTAAATTTCCTCTGTTCGGTGGTTGTCTATGGCAGAGGGTGTATTTTTTTTTTCTCCCCGATCTCTCCCATCCCATCAATCAGTTCTGCAGAAACACAAGTCTGCCCCTTGGATCTTCAGCCTCACAAAGAGCTATCACCTGGGCGATGTGATGCTTCTTGTTCTAAGTGCACCTTTGATTTATTAAACATTTTTGAATAAAATTCTGCATACGTTTTGCATGTTGGGAAGCCCTCCATCCTCACTTCACCGTATAGAAAACCTGAAAGAGAGGAGGGATCTTGAGATTTGGGTGTCCCTTTCTGTCTAGACTCGTCGGTTTTCTGAAGAGAGCGTGCTATTTCCAAAAGCCTTTTCCCATTAGGGGGAGGCAGACCTCTGAGGATCCCTCTGAAATGTACTTCTAGACGTGACCTGACATTGACATCTTTCCTAAGCACATGTGTTTGCTAGCCTTGTGTTGTGGTGGCGAGAGCCTGGGTTGGCATTAGAGCCAGTGGCAAAGCCATTTGCTTGCCGTGTGATTTTGAGCAAGTTAAAACAATTTTTTAATGTTTATTTATTTTTGAGAGAAAGAGAGAGAGAAAAAGAGAGTGTGAGCAGGGTAAGTTGAGAGACAGAGGGAGACACAGAATTCAAAGCAGACTCCAGGCTCTGAGCTGTCAGCACAGAGCCCAACACGGGGCTCAAACTCATGAACCCCAAGATCATGACCTGAGCCAAAGTCAAATGCTCAACTGCCTGAGCCACCCAGATGCCCCAATTAAGCAAATTTCTTGATCTCTCCAAGCCTATCTCAACTAATTTTGGGGTGAATTAAATGTGATGATATACATGAAGGAGTGAGAAGTGGAAACAACACACACACACACACACACGCACGCACACGCAGAGAAGTGTGTGATTTGGCTCCCTGAATCATGTGTTCTTTCATTTATTTTGGAAGAACTCATTAAGTGCGGTACTAAGGCATTCTAACATGCATGGGGACTTCTGTCTCTCTCAAAGGAAACCCAAATAGGCAGATCAGTAACTATCAAATGAGGTCCTTGCTGAGGCCAACTCTGAGCCATACAGGATGCACAGAAGTTGGAGGAAGGTGTATTAGAAGAATGACACGTGTCAAGCGGGTCCCATTGGTCATTGCAGGATAACTCAGCTAACACTTACACCTGCCCACATACTCCAACCTCATACCATTCAGTAAAATCGGTTGCCATATTGGTAATTATTATCTCTCACCAAGATGTATTCCTTGTGTCTTTCTGAGGATAGAGATTGGAGGATGGGTCACGCCCACAGTCTCTCCTTTCAAGGCCCTCACCCTCATCTGGGGAGGCATCCCTTAATTTCTCTATGACTCAGTTTCCTCATTTGGGACATGAGGGCAGTATCAACATGTCCCTCATGGGGTTGTTATTACAATTAGGTGGGTTGTGATGTGTAAAGTTCAAAATGTTTGAAACTGTTCCTGGCTATAGTGAATGCTCTACAGTCTTTGTTAAATGACCCACCTTCCAGAGTGTCTATAGTAGGGGCTTCCAATATTACTATCTAAAGCTGCACCAAGGGCCCTATTCATTAGTATAAATGATGTTAAAAAAAAATAAATGTTGTGGGTGAAATGAGAAATATTTGAGACAGCACGTAGACCGAAATGACTGAGCAGGCATCTTGGCCCGGCATCCACAAAATAAAAGAATCTGGTGAAGCTGGCGGCCCAACCCTACAGAGAAAAATTCTAGGTCTAGATATCCTTTTGGTCTTGCCGCTGATTCCTGGTCCAGCCCAAAGGCCAGCTGACCTACAATTGCAAAGTGACTCTTCCCTGCAAAGTGGTGTCAGAGTGCCTGTCGAAGCAGAGTTGAGACTTATAAGGACCCACGCGTGGGTAATTTTATGCCTCTTTGTTACATGCGGCAGAACCGCTTTTATTATAATACCATCAGTTAGCCGGTTGGGAGGGGAAGCCATGTAGCTCCCATCCCCCTCTAATTAGCAGAGATTCCTTTTGTTTCCCCCAAAGCCTGACAGCTGTGCAATGGACAGCTCGGCTTAGATCAGTTCACAGCATAGAAAGTGTTTAGAACAGCTCCTGCCGTGCAGCACAGACCTCAGATGTGAAGCCATCACTACCCTATGACATAGTTAGAAACTGGCCAAGTGTTAGATCACGTGGAACAGACCACAGGAGTGGTAGAATTTGCGAAGAGGAAGCCTGGACCCTGTGTCCAGAAGCAGAAATGGGGTCTAGCTCTAGCGCCCTCTTGTGTCAGCTTGGTCCCTCTGGGCAAGTCAGCAACTTCTCCAGAGCTTGATTTTTCCCCTGGAGGATGTAGTTCATTCTGACAATTTTGCCAATGTGGTGATGAAGGGCTGGGATCCTTCATAGTCACAAAGGCCTCCAAACACAAGACTCGGTTCTTCTCTTGCCCCTCCTGATCTCCCTTCTTGCCCGAACTGTAAAAGACTGATCCGTGTGCTGTCACTGTCCCTTGCACATAGCAGCCACTTCTGCAGTTTATCAGTTGGCCTGGAGACTGGTGATTTTGTCTTGAAGACCCTCCTTTCTCCAGAGTTCATTTCCTCCTCTGACCTGCCGGGATCTGCGGCCCATGCTTTTTCCCAGCTCCCTGGTCCAGCTCTCTGCAGCCCCTCCCTCAGCCCGGGTCCCTGCAAAAGATGCACGTGATGTGTCAGTCTGTGGGCATGCCTTCCAAATGTCTTTCATGTCTGCCCTCTCAGCCCCGCCAGCACTGGCACAGTGTGGCTCGTGTCCCCAACATCCCCACCTGGACCTTTGCGGTGACTTCCAGCTTCTAAGCCCTCCCCTGAAACCCAATCTTGACCACGCCAGACCGGCCGTCTCCGAAAATGTCAATCTGGTTGTGTCACTGATCCGCTTGAAACTCATCAGAGGTGCCTCATTGCCTACAGGACAAAGTCCAGATTGATTAGCGTGACATAGAAGCTCTGGCCCCTGGGGACTTTACTTGCCCCTCCCCCCACCGGTTTCCTCCCCCCTCTCCTGACCTACGTCCTAAACACTCACCCAAAGCTCCAGTCACATGCCTGTCTGATGCCTTCATTTACTTACACTTCTGGTTCCCAGGCCAGAAAAGTCTTCTCGCACTTCTGGCTTTTGAACTCCATCCTTTGTGCTCTTTTAAGATGCAGCACAAATTCTTGGTAACATTTTTTTCTCTCTCTAGAAGTTGGAGTCTTCTATCTACCCTGAGGACTCCTGTGGCATTGTGTGCATTTACGACCCTAACACTTTGACATGTCACACCCGGGGATACTTGGGGGCCGAGACTGTGATTCTCTGAGCGTTCAGCCCATGGCACGCAGTCAGGCTCACTAAATGTTTGCTGAATGGAATGGATGTGTACATGTCACCTTGGGGGTATGTGAGATCCTGGGGACCACAGAAGGGGAAGGAAGAAGAGAGATGATGGCAGGCTTAGACACAGCAGTGGCGCCCCCTGGAGGTGATAGGTCCCGGAATCTAGTCTGAGCCTATTCTGATGTTATCCTTGACCTCTATCCTCAACCAAGTGCTAGAAAGGGCTGTAGCAGCAAATACTGAAAGGGAGCATTTTTCAGGGGTTTCGTGGGAACTGCTTCTTTCAGAAACAGGCACTCTTCCCTGTCACTACTCGTGTTTCTGCCACTTCTGGCTCCGGCTGGCCCCTCTCACTGGCTCCCATGCAGACCTTTGCTCTGAGCCTACCTTGTGGGTTGGTGTCAACACTTAGGAATGGTGGAGCTAGGGAGTTCAGGGTTTGGATCCAGTGCCTCCATTTCCTAGCCCACTGATCTCGCCCTGGTCGGTTACCCAACCAGCCGGGAGCAAGAAGGCCGAATGAACTGGGTAACATGCATAAAGATCTTTGCATAGCACCTTGAGTGCGGCAAATACTTAATAAATGTAGTTGTGACTTTCCTGGGCTGCCTAAAAAGCAAGAAATTCAGTCACCACAGAGAAATGCACATATTGTAAGACAAGATTATTAATGTGCTTTATATAACATTCTAATGGTTCTGTTTCTATTTTTTTAATTAAAAAATTTTTTTAATGTTTATTTTTGAGAGAGACAGACAGAGACAGAGCATGAGTGGGGAGGGGGGGAGAGGGGGAGGGGAGACACAGAATCTGAAGCAGGCTCCAGGCTCTGAGCTGTCAGCATAGAACCTAATGTGGGGCTCGAACCCATGGACTGTGAGATCATGACCTGAGCCAAAGTTGGACACCCAACCGACTGAGCCACCCAGGCGCCCCTACAGCCAGAATCTTACTGGTTCTTTTACGAGGCTGGCATTCTTCACTTGACTCCTCCCCTTGCTTACGTGTATCGAGGGAATCACAACAAAACTGTTATACATCTCAATTCATTTCTAGAAAAAAAGATCATATATTTTATTAAAGCCAAGCACATTTTGTGATTGGATTTGGGACTTTGTGATCACATTGAGGCCAATAGACCAGAGAGGTCTTCACATCTCTTTCTAGATAGAATTTCTTCCAGCCTTTCTCATGAAATCAGTTCTCTGACGTGTTCTTCACACAGATATCTTTCCAACATCTACACCAGCCCCAGAGAGGGACACACACGGAGTTTCCACGATTTTGAGGAATCACCAATTCACCAGTGATATTCGGATCAACTAGTCAATTCCTTTTTTTCATGCTTGTACAATTCCTTGTTTTCCCTCCCACAGTGCTGGAGCCGGCCCGTACTGTTACTGATTGTAATATCTCTTCTCCAGTCTACATTTGGTGGCATCACATTGGTACGTTGAACTCAACCACATGGAAATATTTATATTACAGAAATCAGCAAATGCTACAGCTCAGGGCTCCCCACCCTGGAGATCCAGCTGCTAAGTGTTCACCTACACATGACTGTCCCGATGGAAATGAGAAAGATCAAGTGACTTTTTCAATGTCACACATCTCAGTAGCCAAGAAGAGAGATGATTGAGCAAGACTTTTAATTAATTTATTTATTTTTAAATGTTTATTTAGTTTTGAGGGAGAGGGAGAGAGAGTGAGAGCACACGAGTGGGAGAGGGGCAGAGAGAGAGAAGATCCCAAGCAGGCTTTGTGCTGCAGCAGAGAGCCTGTTGCAGGGCTTGAACCCACAAATCCTGATATCACGACCTAGCCAAAGTCAGACGTTTAACTGATTGAGTCACCCGGGCACCGCTGAACAGGACTTTTTAGAAGGTACAAGACTTGAATTGGGTTTCTAAGGGAATGTAAATAGAATAGAATAGAAGAGAAGAGAAGAGAAGAGAAAAGAAAAGAAAAGAAAAGAAAAGAAAAGAAAAGAAAAAAGAAAAGAATAAAGGCCCCCAAAGATACCCATACCCCAATTCCCTGAACCTGGAACCCATTAATGTGGCAAAAAGGACTTTGCAGATGTGAGTAAGGGTATGAGCCTTGAAATTGAAAGGTCATCTGGGATTATCCAGGTGGGCCCAATATCTTAAAGAAATGAGTCCTGAAAAGCAGAGAACTTCTCCGAGCTGTGTCAAAGGAGGAGACAGAAGAAAAAGGAGACATTCCAAGTGTGAGAGAGACCAGACTTTGAGCATGAGGGAAGAGGGCCATGTGCCAAGAATGCGGGTGGCCTCTAGCAGCTGAGAAATGACTGGACGAGGTTAACGAGCCTGCCGTCCATCCAACTGCGATGTAACCAGAATGTGGACCGAGACCATCGAGCCCTCGGGCCCTCGCTCACCAAGGCAAGTGCCTTCCAGAACGGGGAGCTGGCTCAAGCCTTGCTGTAATCAGCTGCCCATGACCCACCAGGCCCTGTGGGCCGATACCAGCCCACGTTGAGCCTTCACAAGTGACTCTTGCCCCTACAGCTCCAAGGAGGGAAGCATGGCTTCAAAATCCTGTCGCCGTTCAAGTTTTGACAGACGCCATCGGCTGGAGAAAGGTTCTTCGGCTTTGATGGGAGGCAAAATCCCGTCCACGCAGTTCCTGGGAGATGGCTTTGCTCTGAACAGATAACTCCATATAAAGGACAGGAAAAAGTGGGGGGGTGGAGGGAAGGGAGAGGAAGAGAGAGGGGGCGGGGTGAGAAGAGAGAGTCAGGATTTCACAGAGCCCAGCCCCAACAAGACACTCTCTGATGACCAGGGGGAAGGCTTTGAAAGTGGGAGGGCTGGCCCTCAAACCCAGTCCCTGAAAGTGGGGGTGGATCCCTGCGGAAATCACATGGGGACCCCTGCTGTGGAGCCAGGGAGACCGGGAAAGAGTTCAGGTGATAAAAAAAAAATGATAATAGAGGACTGAAATGCATCTGGCTGTAACTCCAGCCTTCAGGCCCCCAGTCTGAAATCCTGAGAAGAACGCTGTCACTCTGCTGTTTCTCCTGCCCAGCCGGACTCCACTCACCGGGGTGATGACACTCGGGGCCTCTGCACCTTTTGTCGTTTGTGGTAATAAATGTGGCCGAGCAGGCAGCTTGGTTTTAACGGCTTTTCTGTTAAGCACTTTCCTTTCTCCCAGATCCCTGAACCACTTGGTGGCCACAAATGGAACCATCCGGAAGAAAGATGGACCCTTTTCCCCAAGAAAGATGGGGAGTCCGTGCCTCTCCTTAGGACAGAGGAACCCCTTTGTTTTCAGCCTATTCTCCAGAAAGGACATCTTAAAGCGTAAAAATGGGACCACGTCTCTTTCCCACTAAAATCTTTGAGTGCCTCCCTTTTGTGCTTCAGCTGATTTCCAAATTCCTTACTTGGTCAACCAGGCCTGAGAAGTCTGGCCCTTGCCTTCTGGAAACCTCACTTTGTACCATCCTCTTCCTTGCCTGCCAAGCTGCAGATGAAGAGCCTGCTCTCAGTTCCTTAAAGACACCCTGTTCCCCATCATCACTGCCACAGGGCCTTTGCACATTCACTTTCCTTTTCTTGGACCTTCCTTCAGGCCTCTCTTTGCAGGTCTGGCTCTTTTGTCTTCTGTGGTCTCAGCCTAAATCCTAGTGGCATTTTTTTTCAAAGAAGGGAAGGTCTATTATTTTCTATCTTGACATCCTGTAGGGAACATCCACAATGTGTAGTTAATTTATCTATTGGCTGTCCCTTTCAAAGGCCACTTAAGCCCTTTCCCAGAGTTTAGGAACCTTGTCTGTCTTGTACATGCCTGTGTTCTCAGTGAATTTATCATGAATCCCTGAGGGGCTGAAGGCCAGGAAGCAGCAAACAGAGGTGGGAGTTGCTGTTAGAGGAGAGGTAATTGTTCTT